>QAOC01028409.1:2908-17544 GCA_003255005.1 Begonia fuchsioides | reverse complement strand
ATTTTAAATGAAGAGATTTTCTTAATCGTTATGAAAATAATTGTTTTTAAAATCTAGTTTGACAATCAAAATATGAAACAAAAGAGAAAAATAGAAAAGTTGAAAAACCCTCTTGAGAGCAAAGTTCTTAAAAATCTCCCGAATCAATTTAGATAATTGTTCTATAAAATTAAATAAAAAGAATAGCATTTAGAAGGTTAATTTCTTAATTGTGATTTTGGAAATTGGGGCTTCATTTTCTTATCGTTTCGTTTAGTTTGAATTTCTATTTCCACCCTATCACCTTTTGCTATTTATGCTTATCAAGTGCATGTTTGATTTTAGCAAGGGTGTAATCACTTCTTCTATGCCTTCAATCATATGTTTGGAGCAAATGTACATGTTCTTATTCTATGTTCTTTAAAGTTGAGAGAGTTATTCGAGACTAATTTCCAAAAGTTAGGAGTAGTTGGATCGCTATGTTTGAAATCCTAGCGAGTTTCATAATTCCTTGCAGAATAGGAGGCCCAACCGAGAACCGCAAAAGGAGGAATGACAACAATAATCTAAGTTGTGATTTCTACAACTATGATATTCGTTCTTTGTCGAGATTGAGCGATCATGATTCACACTAGGTTTATCGATGCAGTTGATCAATTTTTGACAGAAGAACAATGATTACGAACACCAAGATTTTCGTGGAACCTATTGTAATTTAGATTTGGCCAATACACATAGTGTAACGATTAGAATGAGAGATGCCAAAATTAGATCTAATGTATCGACTCTACGGCAAGGAATTTAGTTGCCTATTTTGAATGTGAGAAAACATTATGGACCATTTTGTCATTCATGGGCCTCTTTTGAAAATTTGGGCTCGGCCCAACATATTTCTTTCAAATATCATACACACCCTCAATCTCCCAAATTCACCTTCTACCCCTTAATCTATAGCTTCAAGAGTAATTTCTTTGTGATTATTCAAACACGTTTTTAGGTAAATTTAGTAATTCTATCGATCCCCTTTAATGCTAGAATTAAAGTGCGTACTAACCGAATAAATAACGACTTTAATATCGTATTACATCTCTTTTTATCAATATTATTAGCGATGAAATAAATAATGTCACATATGAGGTGTTGGTTTTATTAGTGTAGTGTTAGTCATTTAAATTAACAAAACACAATTTTACTCGAATTTTATCACAAAATGTGTTTGATTTTCGTACTCTCCCCGTAATTACCACGAGTAAGAAATTTATAATTAAACAGGTTTATTTGTTGCCAAATTAGAAATATAATTATTTGCTGATTAATTAAATAATTATATCCCCGTTTATTTTTCATTTGGAGATGCCTTCTGAAATTTTTTTGAAATTTATTTAATAAAAAAGGTAAAAATAATAAATACAAAGATAAGCGCAGTTATGGATCTGTAGCCATGATAATCGTTCTATAAAGCTGTGTGCATCGAATGCTTCACCATGATTATTAAATAATTTAATAGTTAGGTTGATCTTATCTAGATTTCAATTAAAATATGATCTAATATTCAAATAAATTTAAAATAATAATTTTATGATTAAATATATATTTGGATTTAAAATGTTAATTCTTTCATAATATTTTCAAATCGTAATAAAAATAAAAAATACAAACTTTATTTAAGAAACTCATACCAAATCGTTTAACGATAGAATTAAAAATAAAAAAATAACGAGGATTTCATTCAAATGTATTACCGTAAATTTAAATAAAATATTTAATAATTATTTCCAAAATAAAATAAAATATTTGCCAAAGTAAGCATTCACGATGACTATATTATTGTCTGTATTTAAATGCAATTAACTCAGTCAATGTTTCGTGGTCCCAACCTCGAATTATTATCATCATAATAATATTATTGTCTGTATTTAATAATTAACTCAGTCAATGTATTACACAAGAATTTCAAGAGTAGACTCTTTGCTCAAAATGTCAACTCATGTAGTTTTTCGTTTGAGGCGAGGGTCGACCATTTGCTCAAGGTGTTGACCCATGAGTTGTGTGGAGCGAGAATCAACCCATTTCTTCGAACTTGAAAGGTGTCACACCCGTATAATCCTTTTGCATACCACGCAATAAGGACGCTAGAATTATTCTCGTGCTCTACTCGTTTTGATGCCACCTGTCATAGGTCCAACATTGCCTTTGTTTGTCGCCTGTTGGAAATGACAACTTCTTTCACAGTGCCCGTTCTCGATATTCATCGATAGAATCGTCATCATTGTAAAGGTAGGAGACGACGAGGAGCGTTTGCCCACACATCAATTTCTAGTTGTATGCATAACATGTCTAAATTTCAAGTGGAGAATATTTCACTTTAATTGTATCATAAGCTCTAGTAGTTATGGTTTTACTGAGTATAAAACTTGATGTTCGGATTCGACATTGTTACATTTTGATATTCATTTTTGTTTGTATTTAAATGGGTAATTGAACGATGATGAGGTGCCCCCAGTGTTTTGAAACCTTAAACTTATTTGTAAGGTAAAAACAATTCTCTCGTGACACATGTTAGTTGGATAAAAGACATTATGCTCAATTAGTGTTGTTAGTTCTTATGTTGTGAAATGAGTAATAGAACAATTGAATGTTGTGGTGTTTGAAGGTGCTAGATGCACTTTGATACTAAAGTAGGCACATCTACTACTAGCAATTTGTTTTGTTAGTATTTGTTTAGACCGAGGTTGTCCATTCCGTATCAAATTCAAGATCACGAGTTCGATTCATATGGAATGTAATTGTTGGGGAGATTGTTGGTCAGATGATAACAACTGTCGTGGAGGCTAAGTCAACCAAATCACAATCAAATACTGTGAGTGTTTAGAAGTGTTAGATGCAATAAAAGTTATAGAATACGTCTCTATTATTACTAAATAGTTTTGGTAGGATTGGTCGATCTTACGGTCCTACAAAAACTTGTTCGAGTAGTTTATTTGTAGACTCATGTTGTAATTGTTTGTTCCAACAGAATTGTACCATAACTGAGAGTCATCGTCATTACACTATAATGTTGTGTTGCTTCAAAGATTAAATTGCTAATCATGTGTATGTAACTGTATTATTAATAGGAAATCATTGATTTTTCTTTATTTGCTATTATAATGCGACATATGATTATTGTTATTATTATTTTATTATAATTTTCATCTAAAAAATATAAATATAGTATATGTTATTTCTTTAAAGAATATGTACATATACCTTAAATTAGAATCACTAAAATATTGAGTGACTTTTTAATTACTTTTTGATGCTCTAATTTTACTTCTATAATAATAATAATAAATGATTATTGTTTCTCTCTTGTCCTAATTTCAAATCTCCAAAAAGAAACAAAAAATTATACCTCTCAAAATAAAAATCAAAACTTTTGATTCAAGATTTTGAGCAAAGTAGGCCTTCTAGCATAAACAGTTGATCGAACTGTCGGATTTGCAGGAAAATTTCTTATGGTATATGCTTCTTCTTGTTGCTTGATGAGCTATGATTCTAACAATGATCAAGCTTCAATCTTCCAAAGCTTCGGCCTTGATGGTTTTTTTGTCCCAGTTTTGGATTTTAAAGTTTGATTTTGTTTGGTGGGTTTCTCCAGAAAACGGTAAAGCTGTTTCTTTTTAGTGATTAAAGAGAGAAAATAGGTTTTGGAAAGGGTTTTTGATAAGTAGTTTTACTGTAACTATTTCTTCAAGGGGTTTATGGAGGAGAGGGAAGGTGGTCTAAGGAGTGGGGTTACAGTGGTGGGATCAGACGCTCCGTCTGACTACCATCTTGCTCCGAGGACGGAGAACTCAGTCCTCACCGGCGGATCAACGGCGACGACGGGGCAGCAAACTTCTGCTTCAGCTCCGACCGTCGCGGCGTTGCCGTTGAAGAAAAAGAGAGGTAGGCCGAGGAAGTACGGACCAGATGGAACAGTGACTATGGCGCTTTCACCGAAGCCGATATCGGCGTCGCCGCCGGTCATCGACTTCTCCGTTAAGAAGCGTGGAAAGACAAGGCCGGTGAACTCAGAGAGCAAAACCAAATACCAAATGGAGAATTTGGGTAATAAATACTCTTTCGCTTTTTACATCCATGCGAGCTCTGAGCTTCTTTTTATTTCCTTAAATTCTTAGTTCTTTTATAAGAATTTCTCTTCTTGCTATTATCATCTACAAGGTTTGGAAGAACCTCGCTGGGTAGATGTGGGTCCTCTGATTCCAGTCCTAATAGAGATCTTGGTTTATATGGTGGCCATGGAAACCTACTAAGGTTTGTGGGTTGTTTTTTAATGGCGAAGTTCTTCACGTTAAAGCTTCTGTTGAGCTCTTTCTGGATCGATTTGAAATATTGTCTTTGTCCGGCTCTTTCATGCTTAGCGATAGTGGAGGAACGAGAAGTAGATCGGGTGGAATGAGCGTTTCCTTAGCTAGTCGTGACGGTCGAGTCGTAGGAGGTGAAGTAGCTGGTTTATTAGTAGCCGCCAGTCCTGTCCAAGTATGCTTTTTTCCGTTAAAATTCCCTTCTTTCGTATAAATTCGCCAATCAATCCTTGTATCTTTAATTTTAGAGCAACGATAATAATGTCTTCTTAATATACTTTTTTATTGAACACACTATATTGAATTGTGATTGGTATGATTAAACTGCATTTAATGTAATATGATTAAAATAATTATTTATAATACTTATTGTACTAATTACAGCTTGACAAGACAGAAAGTATGGTAAGAAGATAAACTTAACATTACCCTTGATTTTGTTTTAAGTTATCATAGTAGCTCCTTTGAATTTTTTATGCGATAAAGTAATGTTCTTTCCTTGATGGGAAGGTATCAAAGATTAGTTTGTACTGATAGCAAAATAAGGAGTCGATAACGCGAGAGTTAAAACTCGATCTATGAGTACATTACTTTTTTTTATCAATGTCTAATGCATATGGCTAACGATGCAGGTCGTAGCGGGGAGTTTTCTCTCCGGAAATCAACACAAACAAAAACCGAAGCAGCAAAAGTATGATGCCATGTCGACTTTACAAGTAGGTGCAGAGATTCAAGTTCCAAGCACGGATGCTAAATCTAAAGTCGCAGCCTCAAATCCGGCCGATGAAGACTGTTCATCGCTGCCATCGGATTCGAGAAATACGCCAACTGATATTAATGTGTCATTGCCAGGTGGATAAATTTGGTGAAAATGGAGTTGATTGGTGAGAAAAACCTCCGAATCTCGTGTGATTTTCATAGGCTTGGGACATTTTCGTTTGGTTCGGTAGTCTTAGGATGATGTCTTTGTGATAAGCTGGGTAGTTTCTTTGTAGTTTAGACGATTGTTGCCTTGCTTCAATTTTGGATTTCAAGCATTCCGATGATTTAGGTCTATTTTGATTAGGATTTCCTTCAAAAACCCGGTTTAACAAGCAATTTGAGTCAACCAGACATACACGGTTCGGTTCTTCATGTCATTTTTTCGGTTCTTCGTGTCATTTTGGAGCCAAACCAAGTGAAGAGACCAAAATTGAAAAATCAAATACTGAGACAACTTAATTAGGTTTGGTTCATTAGATTCAGTAAATTTGGTTTTTTGCATGGTTCGGATTGATATGGTCGTTGACACCTCTGAAAGTAGGGGTGTAAAAAAAGATGACCATCAAATTGGAGCAGGATCGACACATTCGATGCTGGCTCGGCACATAAATTACTTTTTTAATAATTGTGCATCATACAGAACTAATTTAGTTTGATTGATTATGAATTTAAAGTGGTAAAACAATTATCAAAAAGCACGATTAACCTACGAACAGTTAATCTAAAACCGAACAAAATATGGAAATGACTCCGCTTCTCTTAAACTCTCATGTAACTAATCAAATTTCTTGACCCTTTAGCCAATAATGACTTTCTATGCGTCTATTTCATCAATTTAATAAATTTAACAGGTGTTATTTATTGATTAATAAATCAATAATGATAGATTAATGAATAGTAAAATAATATTTATTTCGAAGAAAATTAGACTTCAGGGGGTGTAAAATGGAATGTGGAACTAATTCTACGCAAACCAAAGGCCTGTTCGACTCTTGGAATTCCCTTTACATACTTTGAATAACGCGACCAAATCAAATATAAGTATGCATTTTTCAAAGTAAATACAGCAAAATCACAGGGGTTTCTTCTAATGTTCAAACTCCATCACCAGTTTCAAAGATCAGTCTTGCATGTCCAACAGACAGCATTACAATTTAGATTATGATGAAGAAGGCCATACCTGAGTTTGATTGAAGGATCGGGTGAAGATATGCTAAAGTCTCGGGATGAGTTCTTCCTGCATAGCCTACAAATAACACCTATTTTGATGTAAACTCTATCATACTTGAATTTTTCATATCCACGGAAAATGCATCGTGTACTTGAATATGGTACAACAGGCTTGGTATTCACATACAATTATCATTGAAAAAAGCATATAAAAAGATACAATCACGAATTCCGAATGCATTACTAAGCAAAGAATAACAAATTTCTTCGTATACTTTTTGAACAAAGTCCTTCCAACAATGATGGTTCTAATAGTGGAAATAAGCAACTTTATAGACTCTCATTTTCATATTCATAATGTTATTAGCATATTTTTTCATTTTACACACTGACGTATTGTTATCAGATTCGAAAAAGGTGTTAAGCTCTGATTCCAAATTGTTATCAGATTCGAAAAAGGAGTTTGGTTATGATACTAAATTGTTAGGATCCTCGTCAGGATTTATCCTTAAAACGAGTAATTACTCATTTTCCTTTCATTAGAGAACCAATTGAGAGAGATAGAAAGAGAGAAAACTAACTATAGAAAAAAAAAACTTGATTTTTACTTATCTCCATTACTGGGTTAACACATTTTAAATAGATTTCTTTGACCTAATAATAGACCTAATTGAACATAAAAAGACCAAACTGACCATCTGACCTAATTGAATATAAAAAGACCCAATTCACCATCTAACTTAACTAAAATAATAATTAAAGAAATAACTAGAAAAATAAGAAATAATAATAGATAACTAGACCCGTCGAGAATAATGCTTTCCGACAAAGGTATCCTAAGGAATTAGGTCTGTAACACGTATCATGATCTAATTTGTTTAATAAATATTATAAATAATTATTCTAAGTATCATAAATTAAATACACTTTTAATTAAACTAATTACATCATGACGTGTCAGCATGTACAATAAGAAGATAAACTTAATATTGATCTTTTCAAATATTCAGCAAGAAAACGTGATCCCCATGGAAGACTTCTTCAAACTCAACAATTATATGGATGTATTGTCATCGGATGAGCATGAATATGAGAGAGAGAGAGAGAGCTGTAGCAATAATATATATAATTAGAGATGAAGAATGATCAGGCATCCTAAACTCCTTAATCTAATTAAATTACATAGTAGTTAGAGAGGCAGAAAATATATGCCGGCATAAATACCTTGACATACATTAGAAGCAGCATTAGCGGCAAGAAACAGTGAAAACAACTCTTCTCCCACAGAAAGTATACTTGAATTAACGCAACTATCCTTCATCAGTCACTATCCTCCAATGCACTGTAAATCATCCTACGACATTGAAAAGAAAATAATCCCATTAATAACAGCTGAAGAAGACAATGATTAATTTTTAAGATGACAGACATCATACTGATTCTCAGACTTACCAGAAGATGGATAGAAAGAGCAGGAAAACTAAATAGAAGAGCTTGAAAAGCCTTTTCTTCTTTTCCCAATTCAGCAAATTGAATATCTCTGTAACATCAACAACGTGTTGTCGTTGATTGTAACTGATCATGAAAAAATAATTGTATTATTGAGGTCATAAAATTTGGCTCGTTCAAACAGCAGAAGAATGGGAAGCAGGAACACAATGAAAATATGTTGCAACTAAGCCAACACCAGGGTTTATCTTCCTCTGTCATCAGGGATACAAAAAAAAATCATTTTCCACGACAATGAAAGACCTTAACTACTAGACATTACATTAACATATATTTTCTTTTTTACATCACAAAAGTTCTGCAAAACTACCATTCCAACACAAGAACTTGTCCTCATTCTATATGATCATTAGAGGAGCTATAATCTTCATATAAAGTATGAAAATTCATCAGGTACATATTTCTAAATATTTCTAAAAAGGGAAAATTCCTGAACATGCCATACTTGAACCAATTAAACCACGTGCTTTAAATATATTTTAGGTAATGCTAGGATGACCTCTTATTCTACATAGTGAGATGTCAAACAATAATTCAATCTTGCTAATACGACAATTTTAAACGATCTAGAGAAGAGATAGAGAACATACAGTCTCACATTGAAGTACAAATATGGCCCACATAACAGTGACATAACCCAGTGCCCTGTTAAAAGGTAGAAAACACACAAAACTCCTTCGGTAATAAACTCAGGTAGAACAGTTTTGTTTATCCGAGATGCTGAATCGTAAGGGTTGATATAGTCATATTCAAGATCTGCCAGGCACATAAGCTGCAAAAGTTTCGAAAGCATATTTCTTCAGATAAAAGAGAAAATTACAGCATGTAACTAAAACTAAAAGATAGTTGAAGCATATAATAATGTGCCTTTGCTTTACAAGATTAGAACAGAGTAAACTGTTTCCTTCACCGTTTGGAAGAGAATGTCTAGTTTGGCATCTTCATACATGACAGAGCCGTAGAAGTAAGAGATTTTGAACTTGAATTTCGAAGAATCATAAATCTCATCTTACGTGAAAATAGCATGCAAATTAAAAAGGTATATAATAAGGTATCCTGTTGAATTTTGAATTATCGAAACCAGAGCTGTAAGTGAAAGCAATCTATGTATGAACGAGAAGACCTGCAACTCCTTCAATTCCATGTATCAAAGAGCATGATTTTCAGAAGAAAAAAACCCCACATTGTAATCGCTTTTTCTAACAGCAAGCAAAAATCAAGACCAAAACAATGAAGCGAAAAGCAAACTGTTACACTATTCGGAAGAGGAAAAATGTAAGAATGAAATTTAGGGCATGTAATTGACCTGGTAAACGACGACGGCAAGGAGCGCAATGAGGAAGAAAAAAGAAATGAGCCAAACGAAGATATCTCCCATGTTCCCGTTCCCTCGACTTGTCGCTCTCCTTTCTCCGTAGGGATTGCTCCTCGACGGAGGCAGATGAGCAGGCGATAGCTACCGGAGAGATGATTGGTCGCCGAAGGGCACACCGGAGGCCGCTACAGCAGAGACAAGGGAAAGGAGAATCGAAATTATAATGAACGATCGAAAACTAGCAGACAACGGCCTCACCACGAAAGGTATAGCCGAGCCCGGAACCAGGGATGAACTCGGCTCCTCACTGAGTTAAACGAGTCAAAACTCGTCAATCGTAATCGTAAATGAGATCGAAATCGTCAGTTTAAATTTGCTCTTTGCTCTTATTTTTGAAAAAGCTTAATTTATGAGCGGATGCCGATTTTTAGAAGTAAAAAAGTGTGATTTATGTGACAATGTCTGTTTTTAAGAGTAAAAATCGTGAAATCAGAACCGGAATCGTATGTCAAAAAAAATTCTAAAATCAAGTAAAACTCAATTAAAATTCTAATAAAATCCGATATAAATTCTAAAATTGATTATAAACTCGTCTAATTACATAAAAAAAAACGACTCAAATATAATAAAAGAAATATAATTTAATCGTATATTTTAATTATTTAAAATATAAAATAAAATAGGATCAAAACCAGAACAGAACCGGAGCAGTTGGTTCCGAAGCCAAATCTTAAAATCCAGAACCGTAAGTTCTGATTCTGATTTTATTTTAAGATAAAATTAGTCTGAACTAGCGCGTGACCAACTCAAATTCAAACTCCACGAATAAAAAGGTAAAAATCAATTAACAGTTAAAACTATACTTTCCCTATTCGGTTTGATCGGTTCGCTATTAAATTTTTTAGCCTTTATTGGGTAAAATACGCTAAAACGTTACAAATACAATACATCGTGTCGATACTCCACTAGAAGAAACTTCTAATTAATCTTTCTCTCGCGATTGGTTCATTCTTCGCAACCTAAACTAATATTAACGATTTACTACCGAGAACGAATAAGAATGCTCGGCTCTCTTCGGGTCTACTTTGGTTCTCGGTTTATGTTCGATTTTTCTTATTTTTTGTTTATATTACCTCCATTGTATTCAGTCTTAGTCGGTTTTGCAATGAACCATAATTTTTTTCATAGATTTATAAAACAAATTCAGTTTTGTTTGGATCGGTATGATTTCAGTGTTAGAACCGATCCCCAAACCAATGTGATCACACGGCTTCCACCTCAGAAATCAATCATCACCCAGGTTTTCAATCGGCATGGAACCGGACCTCGGGAGCCCATCTTGTCCCGGAAGATGGTTCCACGTTGAAGTTAACGTTAGAAAACAAAGAACCAATCGCCTGTCTATTCTGTCCAACTGCATCCGGGCATTTTAAGTAGAGATTTATCCTTCTTTACCTCCCTCAATCTCTTGGCATCATCCCATCTCTCAACAGAAGCATAAATGTTCGAAAGAAGAGACTGATACTCAACCGCATCTGGCTCTAATTCGAGGCAATGGGATGCGGCAATCTCCCCAAGCTCGACGTTTTTGTGTAATTTGCAAGCCAGAAGCAAAGCCCCCCAAACCTCGACTCGAGGCTCCATTGGCATGCACTTAATTAGACTGTACGCTTCCATTAATCGTCCTGCTCGACCGAGGAGGTCGACGATGATTGCATAGTGATCGTTCAAAGCAACAAGCCCATAGTTTTTCATCGAGTTGAAGCATTTGTACCCTTCTTCGACCAAACCCGCATGATTATACGCGGTTAGTAGTCCAGTGAAAGTGACTAAATTCGGGGTTATTTTTTCCTTCGACATCTCGTTAAATAGCGTAATTGCTTCGAAGATCTTGCCGTTTATGCCACATCCAGATATCATCGCGGAATAGGCGACCAAATCCTTCTTCCCCAAACTCTTAAACAGGTCATTTGCCTTGTCTATGTGTCCGCATTTTGCATACAAGTCGATGAAAGCTGTGGCCAAATGATCGTCTAATTCAATTCCATTTTCCTTCGCATAAGACTCGATCCAAAACCCGAAGTTGAAGTCACCCAACTGCGAACAAGCGGATATTGCACTGGACAAAGTCACCTGATCGGGATTGATGTTCAAATCCGACCGGAGAACATGATCGAACATAGTTAAGCACTCCTTCGGTAAACTATTTTGTGCATAGCAAGATATCATGGCATTATAGAGACTCAAATCTTTCGCAACCGTTCGATCGAAGAGATCGCGAGCAGTCCCTACATCACCAACCAATGAATATCCTGAAATCATTATAACCGTCGAAATATTGTTTCTTTGTGGCATTTCATCAAAAAGCTTTCGAGCTGATTCTAAGTCTCGGTTCTTAACATAACCCTTGATCATTATATTCCACGAAGAAGAGTTCTTCTCGGCTAGTTTTTCAAATAAGGAAGACGCTTCGTCCATATTTCCTTTGCCAGCATACCAAGATAACATACAATTCCACGATACAACATCTTTCTTAGGCATTTCATCGAACATCTTCTGTGCAACCTTTAGATGTCCAGATTTCAAATGGCCGGACAAGATAGAATTCCAAGACACAACATTTTTCTCGACCATGTCGTCGAAAACTCTCTGTGCAAAATCAAGTTGGCCCAGTTTAGAATAAAAATCCACGAGAGCTGTCTGCACATAAACACATCTACAAAATCCAAATCTATAAACCTGGGCATGGACATAATTTCCACCTATTTTTTGCGAAATCCTGGCACAAGCTCTTAAAGCCGACGATATAGCAAACGTGCTCGGTCGAAGGCCGAGTCTCTGCATCTGAACGTAATGCGAAAAGGCTTCTTCGAAACGGCCGTGTTGGGAGAAGAACCGGACGGTGCAGCCCCACGAAAATGCATCTGGGTGTCTCGAATGACGAAGAACGAGTTGCACGTATTCCGACGTGGTTCTACAACAGCTGAGAAGGCAGCGTAGAAGACGATGAATCAGAAGAGGCTCCACCCAACTAAGGCCGTTAATGACGACGAGAGCTTGAATCTGTTTGAACTGACTGAAGGTAATGGAGCTGCGCAACAACGTCGTCAATTTCGGAGCTAACATCTGAATAAACCCAGTTCATGACGTCCAGCGGGAATAGGAATTGAGAAAGAATAAGATCGAGAGGAACATTAGAACCACCGGAAGAAGGAATCCAAGATGGCGGCGGAAAGGGATCGAAGAAACATAATTTCGGCGTTCGCATTCATCCTCTCTGTGCCCATATAAACTCCTTGCAAACCGTAAACAGACGATATCTACAAAGCAAGAAAAAACATTGATAAACAGAAACAGTGAGGCAGTGAAAAGATCGTCGCCAATCGTTGTCAAAGTTCTAGAACAGTGATTTAGCTAAGTTCTTCCTGGATAGACGACAACACTAGGTCTACGTGGAATTATAAATAAGAGTAAATAACATTTTATGCAATGACTTTCTTTCCCCTTTGGACAAAGCAATTAAATCACCAAATATTTAATTAATCGACAGCGTACACGTGTCCTAATTATTATACTATTATGCTATCTGATTATTCAAATATTTATTTAATATACGAGAAAAATTAAATAATCAATATAGTTCTCATGAGGAATTGTATTAACGTGTATTTTTCATCTCAATTTCATAACTTAATCTAGAAATTAACGCCCATGCATATATTAAATAACTTGCATCGAATTGAGTTTAGCAAAACCATTTGTCCCGTGCCTTATAAAAAGTATTCACAAAAATGGTCATGAGAACTAATCGAAATGTGATTAGTCTAGTTAAAATACATATAGTATAATATATTATAATTAATATAATTATTATATATATGGATATATATTATACAAATCACGTCCAAATACAACTGCATGTATAATAAGAATATATGATAAAAAAATAAATATAATATTATCATTTTCAAAAAACATAAAGACTGGGAAATAAGCAATTACGCCGAGAAGTTCTTCAAGTGCAGTTCGAACATCGATTAACCTAATGAAATCACAACTACAAGCTAACTTCGATGCTCGAGGACTAGAGACGGCGATCGAGCCGGCTCGAGCGAGCCGAGCCGAAAATTGTCTGGCTCGTCGAGCTAGTCAAGCTTTTCGAGCCGAGCTTGTCGAGCCTATCGAGCTTTTCGAGCTGAGCCTGTCGAGTCTGTCGAGCCTATTCGAGCCAAGCCTGACGAGCTTTTTTCAAAAAATTTTAGCTCGAGCCGGCTCGCGAGCCTTGAGCCTATTCGAGCCGAGCCTGAGACAAGCGAGCCGAGCCAAACGAACTTACACGAGCCGAGCCAAACGAGCTAAAATTTTTTCAAAACCCATACGCTGTATATATTTTTTTTTACGAAGTTGTTTTTGTCGTTATAAGATTGAAAATATGATAACCTTAAAAATGTATTGTCAATCTATTATTGGAAAAAATAAAAATAAAAGAATATCTGGAAAGAATATAATATCTACCAATACTAATAATTTTGACAATTTCATCACCACAACTTAGATACAAATAATTGTCAATCATGTGCAAAATATCAAAAATTTAAAAGTGTCAAAATTTACAAACATTTACACTTTGAAACTAATAAATATTTAGTTGTCAAACTCCAAACGTGTGAATTCTTCGGCGATGACATCATCGTGTTGTTGGTCCCTCTTGATGGCGTCAAACCAATCTTTCATGCATATCAAAGCTTCTACGAGATCCGGTGCAAGATTTCTCCGACGATCATCGTACACACGTCCACATGCACTAAAAGTAGATTCGGAAGCTACATTAGAAACATGAGGCGTTAGTAAATCTCGTGCCATTTTAGAAAGAAGTGGAAATTGGGTCTCGTTGGTTTTCCACCAACCCAATATATATCGAAATCGTCATCCGACGGAATTTTATGTCTCATTTCTAAATAATCATCGAGTTCATTTTTTTCTAAATCATAAAATAAAACATCGTTATCTATTTTTGCATGGATGTTTTCCATGAATTGTAGGCGATGTGAACTAGAAGAACTACGAGTAGAGCTCGAAGAGGTATGAGAGGTACGACTAACATTAGAATATTTACTTTGATAACTCGAAAATAACATAGAAAGATCGTTTTTTAATTGACTAATACTTGTTTCAATACCGATGCCTAAATTATAAGAAATAGTATCTAGCATCAATTTAGTTCCTAATATTTTAAAACGAGGATGCATTACACATGCAAAAGAAAAAATATTAGGTACGTCTAGCCAATATTTTTTAAATTTAGTTTTCATTCTATCTACTATATCAAAAAATTCATTTATTTCTTTATATTTTTGAAATGTACCAGTTAAATTTACAAAAATTGGAAGGACACGATGTGTAGTGGGATAATAAATTCCCGAACATTCTTTAGTAGCGTCGAAAAATGGTGCTAAAAATTCAAGAAATAAATTAGCAATATCGCAACTACTTTGATCTAAAGTTAAATCGTTTGTTTTTTCACTAATATATGAACAAATAACAAACCAATA
>QAOC01028395.1:0-14269 GCA_003255005.1 Begonia fuchsioides | reverse complement strand
CTTTTTCACCACAACTTCAATCGAGTTGTTCAACCTATCTATATTCTCATTTTGATGTCTTTTATAATTTCTTGGAAGATTCCTTTGTCACTTAAGCTCATCTGTAGCATGATAAAATAGGAAAACTAAAACTACCCAGTTATCGATTTTCAACCCGGTAGTTGTTACCAACTCTAAATTTCCAAACCCATAACTTTCTCTAAAAACCTCAAAATTGAGTAAATGTTGTTGCTATAGTTCCATCAACAAGTCTATTAAATTTCATGAGAAGAACATAAACTCATTTGAAGAACTTAAAATCTCTGAAATCGGCTAATCTTAACATTGTGTCAAGGTGGTTCAGCTTGCAAGGGTCGACCGGTTTCTAGCGTAGGTCGACCGGACCACGTTCCTCACGACCAAGGTGTTGACGGATACTATTCATAGGTCGACCGGTCCTTCATTCACAACCTTCCATTTTCCATTTTTTCAAACTTTCATTCAACACTTAAACTGATTTAGTCCAACTTTCACATTGACCTTACTTTATCAACTACCAATTCTAACAGTTGAATTCCAGCAAGTTAATCGTCATTTCATACCCTTAATCATAATTGAAATATAAGATGATATACTTATAAGACTTTGAATTATGATGAAAGGTCGGGTGTTACCACACGGTTGAAACTCTGGCATTTTCCTTTGTTTTCATCTATTTTCCACCTCCAACACTTAACAACTTTTATTCCAACATCCAACTTTGTTTCCAAATCATCTAAATTAATATTTCAAAAGTTTAACACCACCTCAATCCTTAATCCCTTAACACATATTGTACCATTGTCATAACATGTTATATTCATATAGGCTTAAGTTACCTAGAAAAGTGGGGTGTTAAACAAGTGTAGTTTCT
This sequence comes from Begonia fuchsioides, assembly GCA_003255005.1. NCBI lineage: Eukaryota > Viridiplantae > Streptophyta > Magnoliopsida > Cucurbitales > Begoniaceae > Begonia > Begonia fuchsioides. Next base: position 13,377 of record QAOC01028395.1, on the reverse strand, counting down.
GGATTTTTCAGCGATCGCCACAAGTGTTCATCGGTCGACATTAAACACTTTTTATAACCATAGAGCGGTCAACATAAGATGTAAGCAGTCAACATAATGTGTAAGCGATCGACACACTTTTCATCTCTGAAATTTTTGCAGTCGACACATGTGAACATCGGTCGACATATTCTAAGAAAACTTACAAAATTCTGCAACACTCGACCAACTTGTTAGACATTAAATGTACCCTTTGACAATGATATCTTACATGAGAAATTAAGTCTATGAGATACATTACAACATAATTTAATTTAGCTTTCATACATTCACATAAACGATATTTATCATAAAAAATAATCGGTTACTTTAAAAGCCTTTAAAGCTAACAGTATTATCATAAGTCAAGAGTTAAATTAAGTCAAGTATACTAGGAATGTTTATTACTGTTGACTTGGGAGATGTATGATACATTATGTTGCTTGTACTTAAATTATATTATCATGTCATGCATATGTATGAATCATGTCCATGCATCATGTTTTATGAACGATACGAAAATATTTTCGTATGCATGTTTTTAAAATGTCACTCAACGGATGATAAAGGTGGTATGAGACACATTCATCATCCAATGCATAAATGTATGTAAAGTCAATATCAAGTTATGGGAGAAGTTAGAATTGACTGCCTCATAGAGGCCATATGATGTCTATTCACCTTCATACTATGTGACGCTCACACATGTGAAGTTAAGTTAAGATAACGATAATGAACGAAATTAATGTGCATGTTTTTCAAGAAACGTCATGCTCATGTTAGGCATATAGGCTCATTCGATTACTTACTGAGCTTTAGGCTCATAGATTATGTTTTGTGATGCAGGTGATGAAGATGAAGGTGACGGACTTAGCCCTCCCTTTTTGATGTAACGATCATGCCGTGGAGAAAGAGGATCCGATGCGGGAAGCTTGAATCGTTAAGTGTCAATTGGTGGAGACGTCAAGATGTACATTTGAAGTATTTTGGAGTGTTTACCTTTGAACAATGATGTGTTTTAAAAGTTTAGTTTTGTTAAATGATGTTGTGTAAAGATGTTTATTATGTATATTACATGTTTTGATTAAACTTATGTTATATGAGCTTTGCAGTATTTTATTTGATGGATATTTTGATTAACAATGTCTTATTTCAACTAAATGTCAAGTTTAATATGATTTCTAATTAAAGTCTTCTGCTATGTTTTCACGAAAAAAAATTCAAGAAGAAGATTTTTAAAGAAAGAAAAATTTTACCGCGATTATTTTTAAGTAAAGTTTTACGGAGTGTGTCTGACACAAAAGCATCAAAAAATGAGTATTGAAGAGGAAATAACATCAACTAGAATTTTAATGGAATTGACAAAATATTTAATAGCAATCATGTCAATAAGATTTAATTAAAATTATGAAAAAGTTAAAGTATTCATTGTTAATTAGCAACCAACGCCCATCATCTTAGTTTATAAAGTTTGGACCATCTAGTCGGAAGCACCGTTAATCTTAGTGTTTTTGCAGCTATGGATGCAAAATAAAATTAAATATGGGCCTTTAGTAGACTTTCAATCCTCTAAATTGTAGCGCGAAGCTTAGAGTAAGCAAGCCGATCAAGTCCGGATTTTACTTTTAAGGATACAATTGCATGCACATTGCGTGAAGGATTTGGAGTCCATCGATCTACTTCTAGGCCAACAGTGGAACTGGTTTGATTACTTTGAGATGAAGGTTGAGACCGTTGACTTTGCCAGCGTCCCCTGAATTCGTGTTTTTGCATTCATATGTACAAATCGAATTGAGGATTCTTTTCTTCGGCCCCAAAGGTCAATAGTCAATGCCCCTTGGATTTTGACACGCGCCCTATGGACGTAATCGAAAGGCTTGAATTTGTTTGACCACTATCTTTGATCATTCTGTCTCATTTGGTCATTTCCATTGATCATTGCTCAATGGTTTCCCACTTGGAAGAGGTTATTGCCTCCCGAAATGAACCACCATCTAATAAAAGAGCACGTACTATCGGGTCGGTTTTTATTGTGAATTCGAAGCGAAATCAACTTATAGGGGACCCAAATTAAGTCGATGTATCCGTGTTTTTTTTAAAACAGATTAATATAATTTTGACTATAAGAATCTTATGATTGAATTTAAATACAAAAATCAATTAAAATTGATTATTTATAAACAACTTAGCCAAATCAAATAAAACCGACACGTCAAGCAAGATCATATGCAGGGTAATTTGGTAAAATTATTTTCATCGCTGTAATCCTGAGGCGGTGGTGATGACTGCACAAAGGGTAATTGCGTCATTTGAAGTCGGGCCATTTTGATAATGCAGTATTGACTCCCAAATGGCAAGCCATTCCCATTCTATACTCACAACCTCGAGGCATAGTCGGCCAGGGTATTTTCAAATGAACATCAGCCGTCCAATCTTGTAATCATAAACTGTCCCCACGATTCCCAAACATCCAACGGCCAGAAATAAAGTACTAGAACTTTCTTCGTTTTCACAGACCTCATCGTGCCCCCTATAAATATCCACGTTGTCTCGCGCTTCGTCTTTTATTTGTGCCTGTTCAACTTCTCTTCTCTCGGCTTTAGCTGCGATTAGTGCTGGCAAACGAGTGAGCCAGCTCGCCGGCTCGCTCGTTTAGCTCGGCACTGTAGCGGCTCGAGCAAAAGCTCGATCCGAGTCCGAGAGTGCAGCTCGTTCGAGTTGGCTCGTGGGCTCGGAAATACCGAGCCAACCGATCCGGCTCGAAAGCCAGCTCGAGAGCTGGCTCGGTTGGCTCGGACCACTTGTAGTGCGGTCGACACTTAGTATACATGCGGTCGACACTTAATGCATATGTAAATTTGGATGGCCGACCGCAAAATAAGGTGTCGACCGCTATACCTTCCAGAACATTTTTAAGTGTCGACCGCTAATTAAATGTCAACCGCAATATGCATGATTGTTGTGAAAGTGTCGACCGCGTGGAAAAAAGAGTCGACCGGTAGTTGTAAAAAGGTCGACCGTTTTTATAAAGAGGGGCGACCGTTATAATGTAACGGCTATAACTTCCATATGCAACGGTAACGTAAGGTCGACCGTTTTAAAACTGAAGGTCGACCGCATGTAGCTGTTATGCGTGAATTCTAAAAATTGTAGAGGTTAGCTGATAAATGTTTTACGCATCTAGTGCTTCCGTGGTTCGTAAGATTGACTTATACCTTTGAAAGATATAAAAAAATTGATGCATTTAATGAAATCGTAACTTCAATGGAATTTAAATTTCACAAATATTGGCCTCAAGTACCTCCAATTTTTTCATTTGCTAGTATTATGCATCCGAAATATAAAATCAAGGGCACGAAGTTGATGCTCGATAAAATTTCGGAGAACCTAGGTTTCGCCCCCGTATGCAATCCTAACACATTGCATAGAGACCTTGCTATCTTGTTTGAGACTTACCAAATTAGATTTTCCAGGGCAAGAACTCATAGTTCGTCCAATGTGGCATCAACGTCCGGTGGTAGTTCTAGTTTCGGAATACCACTAAATGCTATGGATGCCATTGACGCCCAACTAGAAAGTGACGTGCATTCGTTTGCTTTCGATAAGAGTGAACTCGATGTGTATCTGGACAATCGAGTTCCAATTGCTCGAGACGAGGCCTTCGACATTTTGAGTTGGTGGAAAACCAACGCAGCCATGTATCCCGTGCTCGCTAAAATGACACGGGATTTACTAACACCGCCTGTTTCAACTGTAGCTTCTGAGTCGGCTTTTAGTGCAGGTGGACGCGTATACGACGATCGACGCGCAAGTCTGGCACCGGAGCTTGTGGAGGCACTCATTTGCATGAAGGACTGGAGCGACGCAGTCCGGAAGGACCAACAACGAGTGGACGAACTGGAAGAGGATTTCAAGAACTTGGAATTCGAAGAGTAGCTGTTATGTTCCGGCGACGAGTCGAAGATTTTTTTCATTTCGTGTATCCCGTACATCTGTCTTTCGTTGTAATTTATAAACATTAACATTTGTTCTTTCTGTTACTCACTTTTCTAATGTCACCAAATTTCCATTCTTTCAGTTAATCTTATTCGTCTGCATGAAATATATCTAAGTATCGAGCGCAAATACAATGAGTGTCGACCGGACTACGATTGGTGTCAACCGCAGGTATACGAAGGTGCCGACCGCGCATTATAAAGTACGTTGACGGTGTCGACCGTGAGTATACGGTGTCGACCACAGCTCATTCCAGCGTGAAAAAGGTGTCGACCGTATTATACGGGGTCGACCGCATCTCCGTCTATATAGTTTTATGGAGTCGACCGCCATTTAATGTGTCGACCGCAACGCATTCCAGAGTGAAAAAGGGGTCGACCGTATTATACGGGGTCGACCGCATCTCCGTCCAGAGAGTTTTATGGAGTCGACCACTATTTAATGTGTCGACCGCATATCCATCGAGCGCGTTGTAGGGGTCGACCGAAGTTAAAGGTGTCGACCGCAATTCGACCAGAGCTTCGACTTAAAACCCTAGCAGCGAGGGTTTCGTCTTAAGTTAACGAAATCTAAGTGTCGACCGCACGAGCCATTCAGACGTCCGACGACACTTTCCGACGCCCTCGTCGAGTTAAAACGTAGTGGTACGTATCACTTCCCTTGCTCTTTACTCTACAAACCACGGAACCACCTACGTTTCGAAATAAGTCTTCGAGTTTCTTTGAGATATTTATTCGATGGTATTGTTTTCGTGTTTCTTTTGCGTAATGGAGGCGATACATACAAATGTTATCATGCAAATTTTTTTTTGGCTTGAAGAAAACAATATGCATAAATTGGTCATTACATAATATCGAATAAGTTATACAACTTCAATATACGAAATTTTTTTTTTCTTGTTTGGCTCGTTTGGCTCGGCTCGTTTAGGCTCGACTGGCTCGGATCGGCTCGCTCGTTTAGGCTCGAGGCTCGCGAGCCGGCTCGAGCCAAATTTTTTTTAAAAAAGCTCGACAGAGCCAACTCGAATAGGCTCGACAGGCTCGAAAGGCTCGGCTCGTCAGGGTCGACGAACCAGCCTTTCCCGGGCTCGAGCCGGCTCGATTGCCCGCTCTAGCTGCGATAAACGCGCATCAAGTCATTGACTCTTCGATTTTACAGTTTAATCTTTGGATCATCTTCATTTGGTACCATGTTCAATTCATCTTCGAATTAGTAGCTCCTATGATGCGGATTTTATATATTGAGATACAGTTTAGCCGATGGATGCTATGAATAATTCTTGTTTTTAAATGTGTTCTTACTAATTAAAAATGATGTCTGCATGTGTTTGCTTTTCCAGAATCAGCGCCATGGGAAAGTGCTATCCGATTGTGAGCGAGGAGTACCTTAAGGCCGTTCTGAAGGCCAAGAGGAAACTCAGGAGTCTCATTGCCGAGAAGAACTGCGGTCCTCTGATGCTCCGCCTCGCGTTAGTCGATAACATTACGACGATTTAGCGTTGATCTTCTTTTCGCCTGAAAAATGATTTGTGTGGTTACAGATGGCACTCAGCTGGGACCTTTGACGTGAAAACCAAAACTGGAGGTCCTTTCGGAACAATGAAGTATGCGGAAGAGCAAGCTCATGAGGCTAATAATGGTCTTGATATCGCCGTGAGGCTGTTGGAGCCCATCAAGAAGGAGGTTCCAGTTATCTCCTATGCTGACTTCTATCAGGTGCATATTGTTTATTTCCCCACTTAGTAACTGAAGTTGACGTACTAAGTGTTTGAGTAAAGGGGTGCAATATCGTATATTTCATTTTTATGGTCTTAAATTGTTTCTTGTAGCTGGCTGGAGTTGTCGGAGTCGAAGTTACGGGTGGGCCTGAGATACCCTTTCACCCTGGTAGACTGGTAAGAGAAATTCATTTAGCATTTTCTTGTCGAACGTTAATATAATTGAGAAACTGTAAGATCGCTTGTTGTCGTGTTTTAATCAATTAATTTTTCTTTCACTTTGATTTGCAAGCGCCTAGTGTTGTCTAGAATGCTATTATTAGATTTTAAAGTTAGTCTTGTGGTGATCTATTTGATTAGTTGCAGATTTTTTGGTGTGGTAGGTGCTGAATGAAGATCTCTAAGTTTTGGGGTGAATATGGAATAGTTTATTTTCAAAGGCATTGTAATTAGTGGTGTTGCTAAAATTATGAGACAGGTCGAATGGGACCAAAATAGATAGAAGCTGCATTTTACTGGTGCTGTTTCAGTATTCAGCTTGATTAATAGATTCTTGTCTAGTCCTGTTTTAACGTTTGTTTAGTTAGTTTTACTTTTTTTTGTCTGTTTTCTCTGCGAAAGTTTTTTTTTTCAATGACTATAGTTCTATTTCTTGTTGATCACCAGGACAAGCCCTCTCCACCTCCTGAGGGCCGTCTACCTGACGCAACCAAGGGTTAGAAATCTAACTATTTGAAATTATATGAACTTGTTTGCTGTTCTATCAGTACTTTGGTTTTTGACTGGCTTTGATGTTTCAGGTTCTGATCATCTGAGAGATGTTTTCTATGCAATGGGACTTAGTGACCAGGATATTGTTGCACTTTCTGGAGCACACACTGTGGCATGTTCCTATCAGCTGACTTATTTTTCACCAGGTTGTCGTCGTGTATGCTAAGCTTATTTTTGATGAATCTTTACAGGGGAAGGCACACAAGGAGCTGTCTGGATTTGAGGGACCTTGGACTTCTAATCCTTGCACTTTTGACAACTCTTATTTTGTGTGAGTAATAAATTACCTAAAATCTCGAGGAATTGTTCTGATGAGAAGAATAGGTTGCACTTGTTTTACTCTGTTCTTAAATTGTAGAATTACTATGTTTTGAAAATTGAACAGGGAACTCTTGAGTGGAGATAAAGAGGGTCTTCTCAAATTGCCATCTGATAAGGCTCTTCTATCTGATCAGGCCTTCCGCTCATGCTGCGGTTGGTACCTTTTCTGATCTGGTTTGTGGAGTTTTCCACCTGGTGCTTGAGGCTTGGGGAACTTATGGCAATTTCTGATTTTTATGTGTTCCAGAACGAAGATGCATTCCTTGCTGATTATACCGAGGCCCATTTGAAGCTTTCTGAACTGGGGTTAGTTTAACTTGTGATTAGAATCACTGTTTTTGGTTATCTGCTGGCTCTCTTTCAAGAGATTTATTCTTTCTGAACTGCCAATGCAGATTTGCTGACCAGTAAACGATCCCTCGAGCTGGAAGACGCCTGAATTTGCCTGCATTCGTGACCTGATTTCTTGGGAGAGTTAGTTTTTTAGATTATGTATTTAAATGCTTGAGTCTGGATGTTTGTACTTTTTGTTTGGTATCGTGAATGGGATGACTTCATGTCGACCTTTTTGGTCAAACTGAAACAATTGAGCGGCTTTTAACTTTTGTGTAATTCTAGATACGATTAATTAGTTCATTTTAATTTGAATCTAATTAAATAAACATAGATTTTTTTTTTCAAAACACGATCTGAATTTACGTGTCTCATCCCTAAACTGATCCGATCGAGTGGGGTTGTTTAGTTTGGTATTTTAAAAGAAAAATTAATCAGATCGGTTTAATTTATTTTTACAAATTTAAAATTTTGGTCAACCTGAAAACAAAACTTAAAAACTAATAATTGAATAATATTAAATAAAAAACTTACTCTTGAAATAGATACTCTCTCCTTGATTGTCGGAAGAATTGGTCCGAAATGAAGCTACGACTTCATTCTTGGAGATTCCCCTAGGGGTCTACACACGATTCTAAAGGCTTTTTGAATAGCATTCTTTTCAATTTAAAGATGGAAATAATAAAACTAAAACTATTATTATTTTAATATAATATGACTTTTAAAATTTAAAGTATCTGTTGTAATTATTTTTATATTTTATGAGATAAATTAATATTATTAATTTTATTATTGTTTGACTTCTAAAATAATATTATTGTTATCCAACATTTAAATTGATTTATTCTGTATTAACAAATGATAGTCATTACTTAATGAGATATATGCATTAAAATCAGTGTTTATGTCTGCACATGTCGACAATCGAACGAAGCTGTTTGCAATGCATGTTTAGTGACCTTTTTTCTGGTTAAAAGGATTTTGCTTTCCTCGATAAAAGGAGTTCGGTTCGATGTTGCCGAACTCTTTTAAATCTTACTTAAGAAATCTAAGTCTAGTTTTTTTATATCCTTCTTTACCAATTTTCCAGCTTGTTGAAATGTAAAGATCTATCTCTAACTTCCATTCTTTTTTTTCCTCGAAACCCTCTCTAAGAAGAAGAAAGCACAAGGGACAAGACGAGATTCGTAGGTCAACCGCAGTTTACGACTCTTCACGTTCTATCTTCAAAGTGAGACCACATTGCGTAGAATTAAACGAGAGAGAGTTTTTAGTCGGAGGAGTTGCATTCGTCTTTGAGATTGGAAGATGTGATGGGGAAAGTTGAAGGGTCTTGGGAGTTTCAGCGGGAGCATGAGGATTTGGCCCCACATTCACCTTTGTAGAAGAATTCCATGTCAGGTTCTCAACGTATGTAACTAATTATTCACCTCATTTATGAAGAAAGCAGACTTCTACGGCATCTGATAACACCTCTTTACAGTTTTGTGAAATTCGAAGCTGCTGGACTCTTGTTTACACGATACAAGCCATAAACACCCCAGAAAATTCAAACTTTGCTCCTAATTACTTCCAGTTTTAACGTGGGTAAAACCATTTTTACAGAGAGGTTACGGAATTAATGACTAAACTAACAAAAAGGAAGAAATATCAATGTTAAAGCTAGCAATAAAACAAGATCTGTGTTTACCAGGAACCCAAGCCCGACTGGTCATATTCCATCAGAAGAGGTACAGCAGAAGCCGAGCAAACGACAAGCTTTACCATCAGAGATGGAAGACATAATTGAAAGGTTTTAAAGGTTGAATTATAGCTAAATTTGAATTATAACTAAATTTGAATCCAAGTACTGTTGTTTGTAAGTGTAGCACAGTGCTTGCATCAGTGATTGACGATGATTGGGCTTCTCCTGCAGACCTATTTAGCTCATCTTTAAATAACAGATTCCGTCTTCATCATTGCCTAATCATGTCGTCCCCATCTTCCTTCTTCTCCCACTTATTCTACTTTTAGTTCAAACTCTTATTGTTTTACCTTGAACTAGGATCAAAACTTGTTACACTTATTAAGAAAGAGAACTCACCTGATCAGTTCAACTGTAATAATAAAAATAAATAAATATAAAAAATAAAGATATCAAAATTTACATGAAAATTTTAAACAAGACAAAACCACAAAGAAGAATAAGAAAATAATTATACTTATGATATTTGAGATGACTAAAAATTCCTAAAAAGCCTAATATTGATATACAGGTCTGGTCCAACGCACTTCGAATTTGAGTCACACTAAATTCTATCACAATTAACAAACTTGAAGTTCAAGCTATGTGAAGTCGTCGTGTCATGTTGACACGAGTATGTATCAAATAAATTGAAAACTAAATTGGTTTCAATGTGAATGGTCCTATCCATGGTTAACAATGAATGTAACAAGTGTGATGCTACATCTTTCTTTTCTTTTTTTAAATTCTTAAATTTCTTATTAATAAACTTTGATTTGCGCAATTGATAAACTAATAAATTATAAATAGTCTACATTAAGATCTTAATTGAATATTTAATACACGTGGGAGTAAAACTATAGAGTAGATAGAATATAAATGAAGCTTTATTCATGTAATATTACAACAATCATTTCTTTTTTTTTTCTAATAGTTAATTTTTTGTTTTTTTTTCACGTTTTTAAGGATAAACATGAATTAATATTTATTAAAGAGCTATGATGTCTAATTGAAAGGCACTTAGTTCACATTATTTACAAATAGTTTCCTCTTATGCTTAATCCCAAAAGGAGTTACCTCCCCGTCACAAAGATCGACGCCGTGCCAAATATGCCTAGGCAAGTATCGCCGGAAATAGAAATAATTTGAGCCGAAATGAGGCTTTTGGTTCGGTATGACTTGAGCGAAACCCGGCCTCCAATCGTCGGCACCGGCCAACTTAAGATACAAATAACAAATTGGGGAATTTATGCATCTACCCGTTACTTGAAATTGATTGATCGTACAAGCTTGAAACGGCTTTCTCGGAACATCGTCGAGAACTTGAGGGTATAGAGGATCGACCCATCTTACGTGCTTTGAGTTTAAGTGCTTCACTAAAATGTCATTAGAATTTGTGTCTCCAAATCTTAGGCTGATATTGCTAGAGGTTTCTGCTCCCTTTGTGCACGTCGTTTGTATCGTTACTGAGTAGGAACACTTATCCTACAAGGATGAACGAACATTACTTAATACGACAAAATGCAAATACTCAAAATGGACCATTAGTTGTACCAATTAACGGGTTTCCAACTATGTATAATTGATAAATTGGTTAGCCAACTTCAATAGTTCATGAAAAATAAGAAAGGCTTGCAAAATATCTGTAGAAATCGATGAAGAAGAAGGCAAAATACCGTAGTTTCTGAGGAGAGAGATTCAGCTGCAGCTGCTAACAGAGAGAGAAGAAAGAGAGAGGAAGCAAACGAGAAGGTGCCTTTACATCTACACATTCCCATTGTTCAGTTCACCTCAATCATACGTCTTATATCCCACTAGCTTTATAACTTGTTATGGACTCCCTATTCTTTGCTTCTCATGCTCATAAAGTTCATCTTTTTAACCTTTAAACCAAAGCTAATTAACCAGTTATTTTCTATAATACTAATTGCATATGTTAGTCGGGAATGAAGTTTGGTAATGACTTATAAGTTAGATTCTCCTCCCTAAACAACAGATCACAGTTTGAGATCAGTCTAAAAATAAAATTGTGCAAACTCTCACTCAAAATAACTCATGTTGTGCTACGTGGTTTTTTAGGACTCACAAATAATGATTAACACATTATTAAGAGTAAGAGTTAAAAATAGAGAGTGAACACAAAGTCACCTTTATTTGTATTTTATTTTTATTTGATATGTATGTGACGAAATTCTCCTATTCCTAATTTTCGAGTCACTTTTCTTCCTAGAAAATTTGAGATTATTGTCACACAAGTTCTTATGAGCCATAAGACCCTAAAGTTTACTTATAACATCTGATTATGGAGATGTTTTCTTCTTGTTTTGAGGAAAGCAAAGCATATTTGTGATTAAGGTTAATCCCTTTTCAACGCATAAATGCCTTGCTCTTTCTTGCCAGCAAAAACCCTAAAAGGCCNGCATTTAGTTTCTAACTCCAGCCAAGATGACAACTCTGAGAGCAATTTACGAGCTAAAATATAGAAAACAGACCATAATCTCAAGATATCTCTGTTTCCTATGACACTCAACGACCATAATGTAATGCTTTCATGCGAGGAGTATTCTCCATTCGGCTCAGTCATGGATCCGCAGAAACTCCTCCTCTCTCTTCTTTTCATATGCCTCTGCAGAAACTTGCCATTGCTCCGAGTGAAACCAACTACGTCGAAGCTTTTCCGAGAATACGTCGGAGGTGAAGACAAAGAAGTCACCTTTTCCAACATTCCGATAAACCCTGAACTCGAATTCCTCTTCATTCTCTCTTTCGTCGTCGACTACATGAATACGTCTCATCCCGTTCCCACCAACGGAAACTTCAACGTTTATTGGGACACATAAACACATAACCCCTGCTGCTATTTCTTGTTGAAGACTAATTCAAAGTTGTGTTAGTGGTTAGTTTACATGCAGCGGATGGTTAACATGTTAGTGAGTAGTTTTCATGTTAGTGGATAGTTTACTTGATAGTGGTTGGTTTTAAAGTTAGTGATGTTAGTGGCTTAGTAGAGTAGTTATTTGGGTCATGTAAGAGGTCTATAAATAGACTTCATTGTGATGGAAAATTTGAATATCAATTCAATTTTTCTCTTTCTCGAAGCTTTGTTGTGAAAGTACATTCTTCAACATCAACATTTCCCACGTTAAATCCACCCATTCAAACGTAAAGATAGCTCTAAGTCTAGGTGCCATTACAAACTATTGGGAAAATAATTGAATAACTGAATTAATGTGACGAGTATTGATATAACAATTTTTAGAAAAGATCTCTTTTGGCAATCTCATAAGACAATTCTCAGAATGGATCGCTTTTGACAATCTCATAAGACAATTCTCTTTTCAAGTATATTATCAAGAAAGACTAGAGAGGCCACAAACGGTTCGACTTGAATTTCAGTCTTCTAGGCATAACTTACTTGAACAATACAATTACACCATTAAATAGACGGTATGAAAAACGATAGCAATTACAATATAAAAAATACCAAAATTATTTTATCATACTTTGAAAGTATAACAGTTAAGAATTTATAATATTCTTCTCAAAACTGAATATTCTAGAAAATATTTACTAACATAAATTCATATTTCTTATAAGTCTCCGTGTGCATAAAAACACTACACTTATATTTTCAACACACGCTTTCTTTTCTCTCCTTCTTCAAGAGAAGATCTCACTTTCTTCTCTATTCTCTCATTAGAACGCTTGGAGGCTTTGGGGAAACATATTCCTCCTTTTGAGTAATAAAGACGACAAGGAGAAGCGTTTTCTTTTTCTAGCCGCGAATTCGATCGATTTCTCGGATCGTGCGCAGCTATGATCTGGACAGAATCGATGTGACCACGAACACTTTGATACAGATCCGGACACATTTGACGAGTGCATTGGTCAGCTTCTGCTTAACCTAAAACAGACTAAAGTCGTCGATAGTTCCATAGCACGACAACACAGTCCGGAGACATTACATGGCTTTATGGAGAAAGTACGGAGATCTGATAGACTACGTCAACTATCCAGGCGGGAAAGTTATGAGGAGCTTCGGCACAAATGGGAGAGAAGGATTGAGGCATATTACTTGTAATCAATTATAATTCTTCGTTAATAATTGTCATTCATCGATGAACGTGACTTAGTAACGGCGCTCTTGAATCAATTTGATGATGCTGCTATTGACCTTTGGTACATCCAATTAATCTTTGTTTATTGTTCTTGCAAATTTATTAAAGTTCAAACACCTTAACTTTGACACAATTTTAGCTTAAACTCTACCATCATGATTTTCGTTACCTGTTATAACAATTTTATTAAAGTTCAAATATCTGTCACCCATCTTTGGAATTCGATATTGACCCTTAACTAAATGATAAATACATCAAAACAATTTAAACATTTTATTATTCAAATTCTGGAAACACTTGTAACTCGCAAGATAAAGCAAACCCCGCATGCAAATAATTGTTTTCCAACCCTAAATATAGAAATTCGATTAGGGACCTCG
>QAOC01028372.1:0-22123 GCA_003255005.1 Begonia fuchsioides | reverse complement strand
TCCTGGTTTAAGAATGAGATAATTTCTATCAAAATTTACCGCTTTATAACTGTGAAGTGATAGATATTTTTAGTTTGGACCATTAAATCTTATGGTCTTGTTGAGGTGTTACTTGTGATTGTTGTGAAAAAATGAGACTTTTCGATTACTTCATTTATGTTCCTGGCAATGCAGGTGTATAATATCATAAGTTGTCTTCTATTGTAAATGAGTCTATTAAATTTGAATGCTTCAGACGTATAGATAAGATATTTTTTCATCCTGGAAAGCCAGTTGGATGATAGTGTACTACATTATTTTTGCAGGGATGCTGACACCGTCATGGATGCNTTATTTTTGCAGGGATGCTGACACCGTCATGGATGCTGTGGAGTTTGTGCTCCAGAATTTTACAGAAATGAACAAACTTTGGGTGCGGATGCAGCATCAGGTTGGTTGGAATATCTATCTATTCTGTACTATTCTGATGTGTGAACATCCATGGTACCATAGTGGTTGCATATCATGAAGGCAAAATAGATCATGAGTGCATGATTCGATGATCATGCAGGTTATAGTGCTTGTGAATCATTCATAGTCTTAGCTGATCCTGTGTTGAGGCTTGCTGTGGGGCTTTCTGGTCTGCAGGGACGTGTCCGAGAGAAGGAGAAACGGGAGAAAGAAAGGAGTGAGCTACGGGATCTCGTAATATTGGAAACTCAAAACTGGTTTATTTCATTGAATGGAATTGTGTACTCTGGAGACCTAAGGAAGCTCTCTCTTTTTTACCTTGATTTATGTATCAGGTTGGGAAGAACTTGCATGTCCTTAGTCAGATAGAAGGTATTGACCTTGATTTGTACAAAGAAACAGTCCTTCCCAGGGTTTTGGAGCAGGTTAGAGCTGTTTTGTAGTTTCGTTTAATAACTTCATGAAGCTTATACATTGTGACAGACCTTTGATAAAATCAACCATGAAAGTTGGATGTTTCTGTCTCTATCTTTGGCAGGTTGTTAACTGTAAAGATGACATAGCTCAGTTCTATTTGATGGATTGCATAATTCAAGTATTTCCTGATGAGTATCACTTGCAAACGCTTGATATATTGCTGGGTGCCTGCCCTCAATTTCAAGTAAGTGTAGTTTTTGTATATTGTATAACATCTTACCTTCTTACTTTTATTGTGTCCTTTTATGTCAACAACTGTAAAGGGATTTCATTTTGTCTACTTTTTCTAAATGATATCATGTTACTGGGGATTCTAGGTTTCAAAATGTTGTAGACATTATTTCTTAAGTGATAATGTGTATGAAGTCCAAGGATTAAGAGAATTGTTTTCCAAATAGTTGGTACTGTCTATGAGGTCCAAGAGTTAATAGAAGTGTTTTCTGTGATAGCAGAACATTGTTTTTTTCTCTTTGTAATATGGGTAGCTAAATCTAACTTAAAGTAGAGGATAACATCTTTTTTTTTTCAATAAATAGTAATTGGCCATTTATTGAGATAATGTAGACTAAAAAATTAACAATTGATTTCATGGCTATTGTTACTAATGTGTTATTTATGTGGTATATTTGCAGCCATCTGTTGATGTTAAGGTAGTGCTATCTCAATTGATGGAAAGGCTTTCAAACTACGCTGCATCAAGCACTGAAGTTTTGCCGGAGTTTTTGCAAGTAGAGGCATTTTCTAAATTAAACAATGCCATTGGGAAGGTAATTCTGATTACGTGGTTTTGGAGATAATTGGGAATAAAAAAAATATATGAAGTGGGATGGAGAAAGGTGCTGCTATTTACGAATAACATAAATGTGGGAAATAATTTAGAGAACAGTATTTAGTTATTCCATGCTTACTTGGCTCCTCTAGGCTCTCCCTCCAGAGAGAAGATGAGGCAGAATAGTGTTTTTAAATCTTAGTACTCATGAGGTTTGATGTACGGTTGCAATATATTTGTTGTGCACATTGAATTCGTCTCTAACATTATCTCTTTGAGGTGACACGCCTTATGAAGTAATCATTGAAGAAAATATCCATTACTTTTGTAGTTGTGTTGATATAGCAAACTTCACTCATATTATTGAGATATGTTTTGTAAATATAATGCGGCTAAATGTTTTTGCTGGTTTAAGAATTTCATGCTGAGCCATCAGTTGTCTATGAGATTATCTATAAATGTTACTAATCTTATTTGCTATAATTTTCAAGACTAATCTTCATTTATTTTTAATGGTAAATATTAATAATGTGTTATAATTTATTTATAGGGAGCCAATTGAGATATCAGTTTCCGATTTTGGGTTTTCATCTTAAATTTAAGTGCTTAGTTATTTTCAATGGATTGGGTAAGTTAATGGTTGTTCAAACTATGTTATTGGCTAATTTGCAGGTTATAGAAGCACAGGTTGAGATGCCGACTGTGGGAGTTGTTTCTTTATATTCAGCTCTTCTTACATTTACGCTTCATGTACATCCTGATCGGCTTGATTATGCAGATTTAGTTATGGTAATATCAGTGTGAAGTCGTTCAGATTGGATTTCTAATTTAATTTCCATGTGCATCAGTATACCATCTAACCAGCATACCTTAATGTGTAATCCTTTTCCCTATTTTGAGTTTCCAATTTTCCTGTTTTTCTCATTTTATATGGGCTTCTTTAAGCTTGCTGAAGTTGTGTATGAGCAAAGTGGGATTGTTAGAAATAGATTAAGGGTAAGGAACTTTTTTAACATGTTATTAAGGGGTAATTTAGATATTTTAATTATGTTAGTTTGTTTTTAATAGATGGTATGAAAATGTGCTAGGATGATGATGGAAGATTGAGTATTGTCTAAATGAAATTTCTCTCCCTAAGAGTTAAGGGAGTAGCTCAGTTGTTTGGAGAGCAGTGTTTGCCAAACCGTGGTGTTTCTGTTTCTGTTTTATGTTCTTTTGGTGGGGTTATGTTATGGACTACTTTAATGCTCATCAGATTGTTGTGTTTTTCTAAAGGAGAAAATTCATTCATAAATTTAGAAGTTAGATTTTAACCTTTTTCAAATGCTCAGATGGTGATTTCTTACTTCTTCTTCTAGTTAATGTTTCAGATGTTGAACATTTTGGTAATTCCTGTGTTTTTGTTATCCAGGGGGCATGCGTTAAAAAACTATCTGGAAAAGGAAAAATTGAAGATAGCAAAGCAACAAAACAAATTGTTGCACTCTTACGTGCTCCGCTGGATAAATATAATGACATAGTCACTGTCTTGAAGCTTTCAAACTATCCACGCATCATGGAGTACCTTGACCATGGAACGAATAAAGTCATGGCAACTGTTATTATACAAAGCATTTTGAAAAACAAAACCTACATATCTACAACTGATAAAGTACGTATAGTAAACTATAAAAACGTATTAAGGATATTTGATCCCTCCGTATATGCTTGTTGTAACTGTGTTTGATATGGAATTCATGTCTCAGGTGGAAGCATTGTTTGAACTAATAAAAGGGCTAATCAAAGATTCAGATGAGAGTGTCCAAGATAAGGTTTCTTTATCCATCATTTGTCTTTTAATATTTCCTTTTCTTTGACAATGTGTTTCTTATATGAGTAACTCTTCCTCTTTATATATTTTTTGTTTCCTCAACTATATAAGCTTGATGAAGATGATTTCAAGGAGGAGCAAAATTCTGTTGCACGTCTAATTCTGATGTTGTATAATGATGATCCAGAAGAGATGTACAAGGTACTCAGGGTGTTTGAATATATGTTAATATTTTTCTCTCAGATATATGCCAGTTAAACATGTAACAAGTTATGTTGGCTATATTTTGTTAGCGCTTTATTTAGAAGAAACAAAGGAGAACTTGATCTTACGTTTCAAATATTTTTTTGAGGTGGCTTGTTTTTCCTTCATTTTCATATGATGGAAACGAGCTGGTTTTTCAAAATTCATATCCATCCGTAATAGCTTCAATATCACATTTCAACGACGCTTGGATGTGCATCCTAAGATAGTCAAGGATGAGTTGTCAAATTAAGTTTCCTATTGGATTAGTTATTTCTTTACTGGTAATGCTTTCCCAGTTGAATTGTCAAATTAATGTGATATTGTTGTCCTTTTCAACCAATCTGAATTAAGTTATAACGTTTTTCTTCCTTTTTTTTTAAATAAATTGCAGGTCATATGTAGTTTAAGGAATCATGTTTTGACGGGTGGATTAAAGCGCCTGCCCTTTACAGTGCCTGCCCTTGTTTTTTCTTCTCTTAAGGTTTGCCTCGATCCACAACAAAATGCTATATATGGTTTCTTTTAGAAGTTAGAATTTATGATCATATATAAAAGGAAACAATCTAATGAAATGCTTTAAGACATTGCAAATGTGAACTCATGTAGCATTCCTGTTGTAGTCTACAGATTGCAAGGTGATTAATTTACATATTAAATTAGTTCTTGTAGGTTAATGAGTTAGTTAAATTGGGTGTGAATGCTCATAAACTTTTAAGCATCATATTTAATAACTTTTGAAGAGTTAGTAGTGGACTTGTTTACCTTACATGCCTGCACTGTTCAATTTCAGGATTAAGGTGACATGACATTGTAGTTGAATGTAAAACTTAGATTATTCTGCATTGATTATCATTGTGTTAAGCAGACTATTGTTCTCACATATTCCAGAAGGGGTAAAAAAATAAAGTTCAAAGCGAACGAAATTATGCTATGGTGAAGGAAGTTAGAAAATAAGATTAATTAGAGATTAACTTTTTGTTTGAATAAAAAAGATTAGATAAGGATTTACTGAAACTTAGTTAGAGAGATTAAGATTAAATAAAGACCTATAATATGTTTTCGAATTGAAATTTTTGAATTTTGGAAACTCTAAACGACTTTTGGAGACCTTCTCAAATTAGCCTAATTTAATTTCAATTTCTTTTCTTTAAATTGGTGTCCCATATTATTGGTATGAGAGCACTAATCGACCTCATGGCTCTAATAAACAACAACAAAAGGGCAGTGGTGATAGAGTAGGAGATTGCCTCTCTAAAGGCTGAGCTATAACGTTATAGTTTTCGAGCGTTGGATTGAGCTCATGACACAAAACTTGGAGAAAATGCTCGCTCGGTTGGTGATAGTTCAACAAACAATCCAATTTTTTGTAATCGACTGAAATCACATAGAAGGAGCCGACAACAAGGGAGGGTATATGTTGACGACAAGGACTCTAGGACCAAATATCACAATCCAATCACAAACATTTGGTGGAGAAGAAATTCGTTGTTGAAATGAGAGAATGCATAATGGGTTTTCATAAAGGTGCTGAAGAAATTAAAATTTTTATCTTCAATAGAAAGACCTCATCGCTTTGTTGTTATAGGTTTAATTCTTCTTCGAAATGAACTGATCAAACAATGAAGAAATTATCATGGCGGCTGCCATGAATTTCAAAGATAAACGCTTGCATGGTTTTGGTGGACACATTACCCTATCCATTCATTCATGGACGGAGTTAAGGAATGATTTGGATATGATCCGATTTGGATATTCTTATGTTGGATCGTTGCGCGAGTAATTTTTGGTGGTGAAATAAAGCGAAGTTGTTGTAGAGTGTTGAAAGAATTGAGAGAAATTGTCTATGGGAATCAGAGTTATATTGGAAGAAGTGATGTTCAACCCTTTCCAAAAAGGGCTTAGGGTAGAAATATGAGCTAAAGTGAGAACTTTTTTTGTCATAACTCGAAGTAGGGTAAAAAAAATGCAAATTACTAAAGTAGACTCAAGCCCAAAGGATAAAGGAAAGAAAAAATCTAATCTACAAATTCCATGGTCAAATTAAATTATTATTCTATAATACAATAATAATTTATGAGAAGTGTTAATTATGCAGATTAAACCACATACAAACAAAACTCTCACAATTTGGGTATAATTCAATTTGGATATGCTTATGTTGGATCATTGTGCGAGCAATTTTTGGTGGTGAAACAAAGAGAAATTGTTGTAGAGTGTTGAAAGTATTGTGAGAAATTGTCCATGGGCAANGGATGTCAGAAAATTGGATTAATTAGAGATTTGCTTTCTGTTGAATAAAAGAGATTAAATAGTGATTAATTTTCGGTTTTAATGAAAATCGGTTATAGAGTTTAAGACTAAATAGAAATTCCTAATATGTTTTTAGGATTGAAATTTGTGGATTTTTGAGACTCTTGGAGTGGGGCCTTCTTTCATTTATCTATCTTGATTTCAATTTCTTTTCATTAAATTAGTGTCCTATCACATTGGAAGTCTCAACATTTTGGATATTTGGGACAATAGATTTTATTTTATGCAGCTAGTTAAGCAATTGCAAGGACAAGAGGAGAACCCCTTTGGAAATGACACGTCAACAACTCCAAAGAAAATTTTCCAGCTTTTGACGCAGGTACATTAATGAAATAAGGATTTAGGTTTTCTGTGCATTATCATCCAAATTTTGTTTCTTTTTTCTTGTTAGTCTTTTTTTTAGAATGGTTGATATCTTCTATAATCATATCTTCTTTGCCGGTTGTGGATGAAGGCTTCTTGCTTGTATTTATTAACTTCATTTACATGACCCGGTTGTGGATGAAGGGTTCTTGCTTATATTTATGAACTTCATTTATACGACTTGCTCATTGTTACAGACCATCGAGGTTCTGTCAAGTGTTCCAGCTTCTGAACTTGCTTTGCGGTTATATTTGCAATGTGCTGAGGTATAAGTGCAGTGATTATTAATGCAAATTTTAGGATGACTTAATACAATTACATATCTCCTCCATATGAAGGTTTCTTTTGTCAGGTAGCTAATGATTGTGATTTAGAACCTGTGGCTTATGAATTTTTCACCCAGGCATATATTCTGTACGAGGAAGAAATTTCAGTAAGTTGATTGATTGTGCCCAGAGCACAACTGCAGATATAATCTTAAATTTTCACATCTTTGAAAGAATGGGATGTTTATGTTGTTGACATTGTTCCTTACGTGAGCTTTATACCACAGGACTCCAAAGCACAAGTAACTGCGATTCATTTGATAATAGGGACACTGCAGCGGATGCATGTGTTTGGGGTTGAAAACAGAGACACGTTAACTCACAAGGCCACAGGGGTATTATTATTGATGTCATTTCATTGATTATCCTTCAATTTTTCTTTTACTTGTTTAAAATCTGAACTTCAAGTTTCCTGTATTAACAGTACTCTGCAAAGCTTTTAAAGAAGCCAGATCAATGCAGAGCAGTTTATACATGTTCTCATCTCTTCTGGCTTGATGATCAGGATGATATGAAGGATGGAGAAAGGCAAGGAAAAATTAGTGTATTTTTAGAGTCTGCTTTGTTGCGTGCTTCTATTTTATTGGCACTTCCCTATGTGCTTAACTCTGCAAAATTTGTTTAGTGCTGCTACTCAATGGGTAGACGTGTTCTCTTGTCTTTGTGTCATGCTTGTTACCGATGTTTTTGATGCTGTTGCTAAATGGTCTAATTTCGGTGGAAAACTGTATTGTTGCAACTCTAATTAGGGTATACTTGAATATTAATAGTTATATAATTAGAGGGGTATTTTAAGTATTATATTTAGGGTTGTTTTCTTATAAATAATGACATTAGTGTATGTATTAGTTATCTTTTGAAATGTCTATATGAAATGATTCCCTCTTTTAGAGAGAGTTCTTATTTTGGGCAACCTCCCGTGGTTACCGGAGCGGCTTTCTGCCGCCCCATGGTCGCCGGAACTACTTCCCACTGACCTGTGGAGTCGAGCACGTTCGTGCTGAACAGTGTTTGTCATAGTAAAAGTCTCTTAATATAATGGTCAAACTTATGCCATTGATTGTTTGAACCTCTATTTTCTTTTGTACTAGAGTTTTGCTTTGCCTGAAGCGTGCGTTGAGAATTGCAAATGCTGCTCAACAAATGTCCAATGCCACCCGAGGAAGCACTGGATCTGTGATTCTCTTCATTGAGATACTGAACAAGTAATCGTCGCAGATCTTTTTTATGGTCATTCTTAGGACTTTTTTATTGTTCTGTCTAGGTCAGGAGATGATGATAATGTGACTTACCCTGCAGATACTTATATTTCTTTGAGAAGGGAACCCCGCAAATCACAGTTGCTACTATTCAGGGCCTGCTTGAATTGATTACATCTGAAATGCAAAGTGATTCAGTCACACCAGATGCAGCTGCGGATGCCTTTTATGCAAGCACACTCCGCTACATCCAATTCCAGAAGCAGAAAGGAGGTGCAGTTGGTGAGAAGTACGAGGGAATTAAGGTTTGAATTATTCCGTTGCTTGTTTATTGGTATGAAGAGATCATAGATGAGATCGTATGTGGATAAAAAGCTACATTTTTTCTGAGAGATATGATGCATAGGGCTAGTTTTCTCCGGTCATTTCCCTTCAATCCCTGACAGATCTATGCTTCACGCTTCTTGTTGTTAAGCAGCTTCAATTCTGATTTCTCTTGCTCTCGCTGAACCTGATCATCACATTCATGACTGCATACCATTTCATTTTCTAGACACCAGTTTATGATTTCAGTATAGCTTTCGGTCAGATTAAGGTTGGCCGCCCATTCTATCCTACTTTGTTTGAAATGATTCTTGCTCATTTTTGTTCTCTCCGGTTCCTTTATCGCATCTTATTTCACATATCTTTTGTTGGACTTGAAATCCCTGGACCCGTACAGATTCAGGGCCAATTGAATTAGCACAAGTAAGAAAATTATAGAACTGCATTCGAACAAAACATTGTCATCCTTAAACGGAGTTCACTTTCGTACAAAGATAATTATAGAACTGCATTCGATGTCATCCTTAAACGGGGTGCACTTTCGTACAAAGATAATTATAGAACTGCATTCGAACAAAACATTGTCATCCTTAAACGGGGTGGCTCCGTTTAGTCTACCAATCAATCGATCAAACAAGTTAAAAAGAGAAGTTTCAAAATGAAAACTGACATGCCATTAGAAATTATAAATCCAAGAAATCAAAACATGAAATTGGCTAAGAGGACTAACCGAACGGTTTATCTGAGTTACGAGAGAATACCAGATGATGCCAGCTTACTCGGAACGGATAGAAGTAAACTTGAAAAGGATAGAAGTAAATGGAAGGAGATGAACAGAACAGTGGTCCCTGTTTATTCCCTTGTTTTTATTGATCACAATATGGAGCAGGCTTTCTGGGCTTTGCTCTTCTTTTTCTTATGCTTTGGTGGTTGAAGAACAACCCTANTTTGGGGTTGAAAACAGAGACACGTTAACTCACAAGGCCACAGGGGTATTATTATTGATGTCATTTCATTGATTATCCTTCAATTTTTCTTTTACTTGTTTAAAATCTGAACTTCAAGTTTCCTGTATTAACAGTACTCTGCAAAGCTTTTAAAGAAGCCAGATCAATGCAGAGCAGTTTATACATGTTCTCATCTCTTCTGGCTTGATGATCAGGATGATATGAAGGATGGAGAAAGGCAAGGAAAAATTAGTGTATTTTTAGAGTCTGCTTTGTTGCGTGCTTCTATTTTATTGGCACTTCCCTATGTGCTTAACTCTGCAAAATTTGTTTAGTGCTGCTACTCAATGGGTAGACGTGTTCTCTTGTCTTTGTGTCATGCTTGTTACCGATGTTTTTGATGCTGTTGCTAAATGGTCTAATTTCGGTGGAAAACTGTATTGTTGCAACTCTAATTAGGGTATACTTGAATATTAATAGTTATATAATTAGAGGGGTATTTTAAGTATTATATTTAGGGTTGTTTTCTTATAAATAATGACATTAGTGTATGTATTAGTTATCTTTTGAAATGTCTATATGAAATGATTCCCTCTTTTAGAGAGAGTTCTTATTTTGGGCAACCTCCCGTGGTTACCGGAGCGGCTTTCTGCCGCCCCATGGTCGCCGGAACTACTTCCCACTGACCTGTGGAGTCGAGCACGTTCGTGCTGAACAGTGTTTGTCATAGTAAAAGTCTCTTAATATAATGGTCAAACTTATGCCATTGATTGTTTGAACCTCTATTTTCTTTTGTACTAGAGTTTTGCTTTGCCTGAAGCGTGCGTTGAGAATTGCAAATGCTGCTCAACAAATGTCCAATGCCACCCGAGGAAGCACTGGATCTGTGATTCTCTTCATTGAGATACTGAACAAGTAATCGTCGCAGATCTTTTTTATGGTCATTCTTAGGACTTTTTTATTGTTCTGTCTAGGTCAGGAGATGATGATAATGTGGCTTACCCTGCAGATACTTATATTTCTTTGAGAAGGGAACCCCGCAAATCACAGTTGCTACTATTCAGGGCCTGCTTGAATTGATTACATCTGAAATGCAAAGTGATTCAGTCACACCAGATGCAGCTGCGGATGCCTTTTATGCAAGCACACTCCGCTACATCCAATTCCAGAAGCAGAAAGGAGGTGCAGTTGGTGAGAAGTACGAGGGAATTAAGGTTTGAATTATTCCGTTGCTTGTTTATTGGTATGAAGAGATCATAGATGAGATCATATGTGGATAAAAAAGCTACATTTTTCTGAGAGATATGATGCATAGGGCTAGTTTTCTCCGGTCATTTCCCTTCAATTCCTGACAGATCTATGCTTCACGCTTCTTGTTGTTAAGCAGCTTCAATTCTGATTTCTTCTCTCTTGCTCTCACTGAACCTGATCATCACATTCATGACTGCATACCATTTCATTTTCTAGACACCAGTTTATGATTTCAGTGTAGCTTTCTGTCAGATTAAGGTTGGCCGCCCATTCTATCCTACTTTGTTTGAAATGATTCTTGCTCATTTTTGTTCTCTCTGGTTCCTTTATCGCGTCTTATTTCACATATCTTTTGTTGGACTTGAAATCCCGGGACACGTACAGATTCAGGGCCAATTGAATTAGCACAAGTAAGAAATTGCTCTGTACTTTACGATTTGTTGTAAGAAGCTTTTTGGGATTTCAGTATCTGAGCAAGCTTATTGAGACATCGGCTTTATTTGAGTGTTAAAATTGGTTATCATCCTAGAACCTTAGTTTTTATCTGTGCTGTCGATAAATTAGACCAAAATTGGTATGGACTTTTTTGGTGCGTTACTTGCCTGGTCCTTACGTTGACTTGGTCCAGTAACTCAAGTTAGCTTAAAGACTACGTCGAGTAACTAGAGTTAGCTATGCATAGTTTGATATTTTTACGGATAGCTTAAAAATAAATAGAGAATTATTAGCTGTGCATTTTCGTACAAAGATAATTATAGAACTGCATTCGATGTCATCCTTAAACGGGGTGCACTTTCGTACAAAGATAATTATAGAACTGCATTCGAACAAAACATTGTCATCCTTAATCGGGGTGGCTCCGTTTAGTCTACCAATCAATCGATGAAACAAGTTAAAAAGAGAAGTTTCAAAATGAAAACTGGCATGCCATTAGAAATTATAAATCCAAGAAATCAAAACATGAAATTGGCTAAGAGGACTAACGGATCGGTTTATCCGAGTTATGAGAGAATACCAGATGATGCCAGCTTACTTGGAACGGATAGAAGTAAACTCGAAAAGGATAGAAGTAAATGGAAAGAGATGAACAGAACAGTGGTCCCTATTTATTCCCTTGTTTTTACTCCTAATTTGATCACAATATGGAGCAGGCTTTCTGGGCTTTGCTCTTCTTTTTCTTATGCTTTGGTGGTTGAAGAACAACCCTAATTGCTGCGTCGAAAACTCCCTTCACATTCTGCACTTGTGGATTTCACCAATTGTAAAAGCTGATGACAATTAGATGAGCATTCGTTTAAAAGCCATACCTGCTGCGTTTTCGAACTGCACTCGATATAAGCAGGAGCTCCGATCAGCTTCCTTAGCTCCTCGCCCTTGATCGTGGAAATAAATTTGAGTTCTAAATTGAAATGGAAATAGGAAAAACGATGAAGCAACAGGTGTTTGCGAACTTGATTTATACCTGAACTGTCGAGATTGGAACAGCACCAGGATGGTCTACGAAGAACTGCTTATCGTCACGTAGATCTATCCCATGAGAATCAATATCATATCAGCATAAATTTCCTCACACCAATTGACCAGAATAATAAACAGAATTACAGATTACAGGCAAAAGATAAGCATCAATAAATAAACTATGAGCAGCTAAACCTATTTTTTTGCACCGATACATGAAAAAGAAACATCGTTTTAAAAATTTCCCCACACAAAGTAACAAATGAGAAATATAAGAGAATATAAAAAGTTACAGCTTTCTGGGTAGATAGGGTATTGGATGGATGTGATTGATGATGATAAAACTATAAGCCACAAAATTTGACGAGATTCAATATTGAAATAGTTACATAACCAGCGAATTCAACGATATTGCATGCTACCAGCAGAAAAAATATAGAATAAAAGAAAATAGGTTAATTTGGTATAGCTTTTTCAAAATAAAACAGCACAAAAAGAAAATCACACGAGTTCCGAGACCAAAAATTTGGCAATTAGGGGCTAGGGATCAAGCAATGCACTAATGTTACAGAACCAGAAATATCTCAATTCTACATTTTAATGCTAATGCAACTGAAGGCAAAAGAAAAACACCTCTATGCCCAAGAAATACCAAATTTGAAGCATCCACATCATGTAACAGCAAAAGCTGGACATAAAGGAGTAAACTCACCAAGCTTTGTTCCAACGAGAACTATCGGAACACCAGGGGCATAGTGCTTCAGCTCTGGAATCCACTGAAAACCAAGACATTAACATGTCAGCAAATGTGCTTCTAAGAAAATCATTCAAAAAGAAATTAATCTTTTTGATAAGCTATGCCAAATTCCAAATAATTAAGAGTTAAACGAGATACCTTCTTGGAAGCATTTTCGTAGCTGGCCTTGCTAATAAGAGAAAAGGCCAAAATAAAAACATCTGCCCCTCGATAACTAAGCGGCCTTAATCTGTTATAATCTTCCTGTCCTGTTTCACGGACGATCTAGCTCAGAACAAGAGAGTCTACCAGGCGTGTGTTCCAATTTAAACAGCAGAGATAGATCTAAATACCAGCAGTATCCCACAACCCCAAGTTCACAGTACTTCCATTTACAACGACATTTGCACTAAAGTTGTCAAAAACGGTTGGAACGTAATCCTGTTTTACCCAGTGATGCAAATGAAAATCAATAGCCGTAGGCTTGCAAAAATAAACAATAAACGTGAAATGAAATTAAACTAGAGGATATTTTCACATTAGGTAAAGAAAAATTGCTCGTTCTGAAGGTGACCAAAAACCAAACCAGGCATCAAAACATTCCGAATGATATTCACAGAAAGTAAACGAGAAACAAAAACACAACAAATCTTAAAAAATGAAAACCAAATCTCGAATAGTGATTGCCAACGAAGACTAACCGTTGGGAAGGTATTACTAGTGTAGGAGATAAGAAGGCAAGTTTTGCCCACAGCTCCATCCCCGACCGTGACACATTTTATGAACCTTGAAGCGCTCATTTTGCAAATAACCACAAAAAAAAACGTGCCTCAGATCTTCAACCTGAGGGCGACCGAATCATACTCCCTCAGACCGCTGTCCTTTTCCTCTTTTCGCACTCGTTCTTCCTCCTCCCAATTCCTCAATCACGCATCTGAAGAAAACAACAAAACAGAAGAAAAATCACACTTGAAACACCCCTGTNGAGAGACAACGATGCTGAGGCAGATCAACATGCCTGCGCTGCCGCAAGAATGAACAAACCGACAATTCAAGTCATCAAAAATTCAAGGACAATTTGAACTTTTGCTAAAACTCGGACTCGGGTCGTAGAGCATTAATCAGGACTTGCAAAAAGCTCGGAGAGTTTCATCTAATGCCGCTCGATCATAGTCACCCGTGAACACACAGTTACCCAAAGGTCCTTTCAGAAGGATAAGTCTAAGAAGCCCATCGGCTACCTTTTTATCAACCTGCACCGACAATCTCGGATTAACAAAGAAACCAACTTCGAACACATATCTCACTCGTTTACTTACTGCCATAATTGATTTGAACATCTCGATGGTCATGGTTTCGGGAGGGGTAGTGGGCAGCTTTGCCTGTTCAAGTATCTTATGAACTCGTTTCACTAATGAATCGTTGATCCATCCGAGACGGTATGACATGTCGACTGCCATGACCTGGTAATTGAAACGATACTCCAATATCATTGACATTTACAGAAGAAGTCAATCGAAAAGCAACGAGTAATAATGGAGATAGAACCAAATTCATACCGTGCCAGCTGCAACGGCTTCGCCATGAAGCCAATGACCATAGCCAATACCAGTTTCTATTCCCTGGAAGACAAGCACCACAATGAGAAAGCAAGCAAATCAATAGAGAATCCAAATATTGCAACGAAAGATAAATGGCTGTTGTCATGGAACTCCATAGTTACAGTTTTGGCATTTAAGTTTGCTTTTTTGATACAATGTTCCAACAAAAAATCAATCTACAGAGGCTAGATACTTGAGGACAGTGCTTTTCATTGTCCGCTGAAATTATTTAGATGAGTTTCGGAGCTTACATGGCCGAACGTGTGGCCCAAGTTCAGTGTAGCCCTCACCCCGCTTTCCTTCTCGTCCAATGCAACAACCTCTGCCTTGTTCTCGCAAGAGCGTTTTATTGCATATTCCAGTGCACTTGGATCCCTTCAATGAGCACACAAAAAAAACTACTAACACAGGCTTGTTACAAATGAACATCGACTACAATAGCGTACAAGACAAGCATATAAATTATAACTTTGTTAAAACACAGTTAGTACAGCTTAGAAAAATAAGAGAAACGGTCACAATGCTAGAGAAATCTGTAACTATTAAGAGTTAAAGAACACAACACTATTCTTCTTTCAAAGCTGGATATCCGAGCAATTTTTCATCCTCGTCAAAATGCGGAAAGAGACATAAGATCGAATCATCATTAAAACTAATTCAAGAACTTTATTTACCTAGCAATTAACGCAGGCATGTTCTCCTCTTGCCACTCAAAAAACTCCGCATCTCTTATAAGCCCATACTTAATTACCTCTGCAAACCCTGATGCTAGTTCTCTATCAGGCAAGCTATTTAAAGTGTCAATATCTACAAGTACACACTGAGGTTGGTAGAATGCACCAATTAAGTTCTTCCCAAGTCTGTGATTAATCCCTGTTTTTCCCCCAACAGAAGAATCCACCTGAAATATGTCAATAAACGATAATCTAAATGAAGGCGAATGGTGGGAGTATTAATGAGAGAAAGCATTTCTTATATGCTGCACACCTGTGCCATGACAGTTGTAGGAATCTGAATGAAATTGACACCCCTGAGGAATGAAGCAGCCGCAAAGCCACACATGTCACCGATAACTCCACCACCAAGCGCAACGAAAGTACATTTCCGGTCAAGACGTGACTCAATGGCTTTGTCAAAGACTTTCATAAGAGTGTCCTGTCGATCAAAGATCGTGGTAGTCATATAACCGCTAAAAGTTCCCAGAACACACATAGAGAGAGGCAATTATCTTATTTTCGTTGGTTTCATAATGTACATCTTTTCAATCAGAGAATATTTAAATATAAATATGCTATAGATCATCAAAGAAAGAAGCGAAGAGAAAAAAAACAATGTGTGCTCAATCACTTACCATATCCTTGTATTTCTCACCATCAGGTAAAATCACAGAGTCAACTGATATGTTTGGGTTCCCTCTGGTCAAAGCGTCGACAACTTTATCCAGGTACAATGGTGCAACCTTGTTGTTAGTAACCACGAGAACTCTCTTTCCGTGGACATGTCTTCAAATTACAATTAAACAAATCAGATGAGAGAGAAAATATGAGAAAGAAGAGAGCAAAATAAAACAACATTCCACTTATATAGTTTTAGAAACATTATAACAGAGAGAAATGGGAAGAAAAAAAAAACTTCAGTACGAGCTGTGATGGTTAGGAGATCAATTAGCTTAAAATTTACTCTTTACAATCGAAAAATCAACCACATGAAATTATACCAAGTTCAACGAAAAAAAATGAGATAAATGCAAACGGAGCAGTAAATAAATACCTCTGGAGAAGGTGAGGTTGATCAAGAAGACCAGATCCTATATAAATCGGATAGCTACGATCACCCAAATCCACTTCCACAATCGTCGGTGCCCGAGAACCAGTTTCCATCGGCGACTGGTCCATAACCTGAGCGGAATTAGCGAGAACCTTAAGACTACTTCGCCCAACGCTTAATCCAGCACACCCATCATTCAAGTGAACAAAGCCTCGCGAAGAACGCAAAGAAGGAAGATTGACCAAGCCACGGTTGGGACCACTTAAAAAGCCATTAGCAGAGGAGGGCTTGGCTACACAGAATTTGGAGGTGGGCTTGGAAGAAAGGGGGAGAGAGAAGGGATGCGCTGAGGAGGCCATGCGACAGAGTTAGAATATGGGAAAAGTGAGCGCGAGGGAGGAAATGGAGGAGGTATTTACGTGGGAGAGAAGGGGGTTGGTGGGAGAATGTGACATCGGAAGTGGGAGGGGGATTGGTCGTGGAAGATGGCCGCCGTCGACCGGTGGTAGTTGGGTAGGCTTGTGCCTGCAAATTAATTTTTGGGTGAATAAGTAATTATTTTTTATTTTAATTATATATGAATATAATATTATTTGAAATGACATTCGATCGAGGCATCTAGCCAATATTTTTTTTTTGATATGTATGTTAAATAAGATAAAGCAAAGTACAAGGGGGCGAGTCCTATTGCTGCCGGGGGCGGAACCATGTGTGTATGGGCCGGCCCAACGGCAGCAACGGATCAAACACCGGACACAGGGGGCCGGGAGTACAAAAGACGTTGAAACGTCAAGAACGCTCTAATGAGTCAACAAGAGAGGGAAAGACTTGAAATAAGATCTTGAAGACCTTCCGCTCGATGGTTGTTGCAAGATGGCTCGGGGATTTGAAGGTCTTGTCGAATTGTCGTGCATTTCGAGCCGACCAGAGATAATAGGTGGTACATGACAGGACCGTCTTGTAGATGTAGCCGCGGAATTTGTCCCTTCGAGCAGATTTGAACGACCGCTTGAGTGCAGCCGGGATGGTGGTCATCTGCCGATGGATACCGAAGCAGGCTTTGACGTTGGCCCACACTTTCGAAGAGAAATTACATACAAAATATATGTGACTTGTTGTCTCTTGCTCCTTGCCGCAAAGGGGACATAAGCCATCGGATTCAATGAAAGGCAGGTTGTCTTTAGTGGAGAGCCGGCCGTGAGAAGCAAGCCATAATGGAATGACCAGCTTCGGGACGTGATTAAATTTCCAGATGGCCTTGAAGCCAGGCTTAGGGGCCACCGAGGGCCGGAAGAAGTCATAGATGGCCGATGACTTCTTAGATGTGGCCCATGTAGCTAGCAAGACGTTGGCACTAGTCTCGGATCCGACTATGTCTCGGATGTCCGAGCGGATACCAAGCAACTTTTTGATAAGGGGCGAGCCCCTATATCCGGAAGACCAGGACCAAAAGGATGCATCTTTAATGTAGAAATGATGTATCCAACGGACCCAAAGCGAATCTTTCTTTTGATGGATGGCCCATAGATTTTTGGCAAGGAGGGCCTTGTTCCACGAGTGGATATCTTTAAGGCCTAGGCCGCCTTCGTCCTTGGGCAGGCAGCATGTTGGCCAAGCAATGTTGGCGAATCGCTTGCCCCATAAGAAGGAGCGGCATATTGTCGTGAGCTTGGCCCGGACGACTGCCGGGAGTGGAAATATGGAGAGCCAAAAGCATTCAACTCCTTGGAAGATTGATTTTATGAGTTCCAATCGACCAGCGAGTGAAAGGCTCTTAATGTTCCATATTTGGAGGTATAGCCGCATTTTGTCAATTAAGGGGTCATAGTCCGGCACCCTGAGACAATTTGGTCTGAGAGGAATACCGAGGCATCGTGTTGGGAAAGACCCGGAAGCCAATGGGACGGCTGACTTGATGCCATCAAGATCAAGCCTTGGGATCCCGGCGGCGAAGAACGAGGATTTATCCAAGTTCATGTAAAGGCCCGAAGAGGCACTAAACTCGTTAAGGCAATCGAGTATGCTGGTGATGGAGACTAAGTCACCCCTAGAAAGGAGGATTAAGTCGTCAGCGTAGGCGAGATGGGTGATCCTAAGTGGTTGGCACATGGGATGATAGTTGTAATAGGCTTGGGGGAGGCGGACGCGAAGGAGCCTTGAGAGGTATTCCAACGCGATTACAAAAATGTATGGAGAGAGTGGGTCGCCTTGCCATATACCTTTGGTCCCTTTGAAAAAGCCGTGAAGTCTGCCATTGATGGCCACCGAGTAGGATGCGGTGGAAATGCACTCCATGGCCCAATTAGTGAAGATGGGGGGGAATCCGAGCGCCGTGAGCATCTTTTTGATGAATGCCCAGGAGACCGAGTCGAAAGCTTTACGGAGATCCACTTTGATGAAGCATCTTGGCGAGGATTGCTTGGAGTTGTATTTTCGGATGAGCTCCTGCATCAAGTGGATGTTGTCGCCCATGGATCGGCCCTTGATGAACGCCGATTGGGCTTGATCAATGATTGCCGGAAGGGTGGCCGCAAGGCAGTTAGATAAGATCTTTGAGATGATCTTATATGTGGTGTTGCAGCATGAAATGGGCCGGTAGTCCGATGTCTTGGTGGCATGCGATGATTTTGGAATCAAGGCGATGTACGCGTGGTTCCATTTCCGAAGGAGACGTCCCGAAAAGAAGAATTCTAGGACGGCATGCGAGAGGTCCGGCCCAACGGTGTCCCAGGCGGATTTGAAAAATTTGGATGAATACCCATCCGGGCCCGGAGCTTTGTCATCAGCAATAGAGTGAAGGGCCACCTTAATTTCTTGCTGGGAGATGGGTTTGGTGAGATCTGCACTAGCCGTGGCCGAGAGGCACGGGCCCGCCATGACGGCCTCAGCATCGATGGGGGCACAAAGTTGCTGGCCACCAAGGAGCCCACAGAAGTAGTCAACAAATTCAAATTGAATTTCGTCAGGATTGGATGAGGTTGAACCATCTGCTTTAGTAACTGCTCCAATATAGTTCTTCTTTGCGTTTTTTTTTATAAGTGCATGGAAGAACCGGGTAGGCTTGTCCGCTTGGGAGAGATATTTGGACTTTGCCCGTTGCTGGAGGAATGATTTCTCGGCCTTACAAAGGGATTCGGCCTTACTTTTGAGAGAAGTAAGCAGGGCATTGTCGGGGAAGGGGCCAACCTTAGAGAGGAACTTGGCTTGACAATCCTTCCAGGCTTGCCGGGCTTCCTTAGCACGGCTTGAGATGTGGGAGAAATGCCTTGAATTGAGTTCAAGGAAAGTAGCGCGGAGGGCCCGAAGCTTTGAAGATAGGATGTACTGGGCGGTGCCGGTCGGCCGCGAGCGCCATCCCGACGCAACAGCGGAGGGAAAATCCTCATGGCTAGTCCACATGTTGAAGAATTTCCAGGGCGGTTTGCCGAGCAGTGGGCGGGAATTGAAAGATACCACGCAGGGCGTATGGTCAGATGGACCCGGTGGCAGGAACAAAGTGGATGTATGGGAGGCTCGGTGTTAGGCGGTCAGTGGATCGGGCTTTTGGGCGGTGAGGGGAGGGCGGGGGAGATGAGCTCGGGACGGCTTTGGAAGGTGATTCCGAGGTGTCTTTGGGAGATGATGGGGGAGGGGCCTTGATGTGCAATGGGATAGCATCATCGTTGTGATGCACACACGCGACCTCGGCAAACCTAACCATGTCCCACCCGATGGACACCGGCTCGCACACCCTTGTCGAGCCAATCCGTGTAAACCACCGGACATCCAATCAAAAACAAGCACACGGATTGCCCTTAGCCTACGATCCAAGCCATCCATCGAATCCGAAGGCTCGTGTGCATCCAAGGATCGTCCAATCAAATACAAGCACACGGATTGCCATCCTAACCGTCAAACAGAGATCCAAAGGTTTAGGATCATTCTTGTGAATATTTCCTTATTAGTTTTTGTCTATATAAAGGGCATTAGACCCTCATTGTAAAGCAGAGAATTGATTGAATGAAAAAGCCGAGTGCCTTATTCAATCCAGTTCCTCACGATCCTTTCTTCTCCGGTGCGTAATATCCGGCCAAGTTGGCATCAACCCTTGTGAGCGTGACCGGTGCGTCACATCCGGACGTGAGCGAGGTCTACCGAACTTGTTCTACTCGATCGCCGAGTATTCAAGTTGCCTCACCCCACCTCCACTTGACCTTCGAGCCACCACCATCCCACCTCCCGAGCGATACCCTTCGACCCACTTCGACCATCTCGAGATTCCCTCGAGCCATCTCCACAAACCCACATCGACGCTTCCGCAAACCATCCACCCACCGACCCCGTGGAGCCGAGTGCGCACCTAACGCCCCCGTTTTTCACACCAGGCCTTGCACATCGGAGCATTGTGATCTAAGGATCGACAAGTGGTGCAAAAGAGGTGGTCTGCCTCGTAGATGATGCGTTGCCGGAATTCCTCACCCTTTGGGCCTCGGAAGTGAACTTCCCGGATGAGGTCTTTAGTGAGGTCGACTTCCACAAGGACACGGGCATATCTCATTCGACCAAAGGTTTTGGTGATAAGGTCCGTGGAGAAAGGCTCGGTGTTAGGCGGTCAGTGGATCGGGCTTTTGGGCGGCGAGGGGAGGGCGGGGGAGATGAGCTCGGGACGGCTTTGGAAGGTGATTCCGGGGCGTCTTTGGGAGATGATGGGGGAGGGGCCTTGCACATCGGAGCATTGTGATCTAAGGATCGACAAGTGGTGCAAAAGAGGTGGTCTGCCTCGTAGATGATGCGTTGCCGGAATTCCTCACCCTTTGGGCCTCGGAAGTGAACTTCCCGGATGAGGTCTTTAGTGAGGTCGACTTCCACAAGGACACAGGCATATCCCATTCGACCAAAGGTTTTGGTGATAAGGTCCCTGGAGAAAGGCTCGGTGTTAGGCGGTCAGTGGATCGGGCTTTTGGGCGGTGAGGGGAGGGCGGGGGAGATGAGCTCGGGACGGCTTTGGAAGGTGATTCCGGGGTGTCTTTGGGAGATGATGGGGGAGGGGCCTTGCACATCGGAGCATTGTGATCTAAGGATCGACAAGTGGTGCAAAAGAGGTGGTCTGCCTCGTAGATGATGCGTTGCCGGAATTCCTCACCCTTTGGGCCTCAGAAGTGAACTTCCCGGATGAGGTCTTTAGTGAGGTCGACTTCCACAAGGACACGGGCATATCCCATTCGACCAAAGGTTTTGGTGATAAGGTCCGTGGAGATGGGTTTGCCGACAACCGAGGAAATTTTGCTGAGGGCGGATGGGCTCCAGCATTCAAGGGGAAGTCCCGGGAGGGTGATCCACACCGGGACAAGCTGAAAATCTGCATCACCAAAGTTAAAGTATTGCGGCCTTTCTTTTAGAAGGAGGGATTTACCATAGATGGAGAAGGGGCCCTCGCGTAGTACGCGCCGGCAGTCTTCTGCCGAGTCAAATATAAACGAGATCCATCCCTTGGTGCTGGGGAGGGGGAAAGGGTGGCTGGCAGTCTGGGGGATGGTGGGAACAGGTCTGCGCTGCAGTTTGACACTTAGAGAAGGTGGTTGTGCTTTGGGAAGGCGGCGGGGCAATGAGTGGCCAAAAGGGGAAAGGACAGGAGGCCAGTCGGGCAGACAGGGTACGCCCGACAAGTACGGACAGCAGGTTGGCACAAAACGACAAGGGTGGTAGGTGGGGCGCGGGGTCTGGTGCAGGCTGGCCGTCGATAGTAATCCGGCGACGATGGAGAGGAGCTCCGACAGGGTGAAATTTACAGAACAAGATTCGAGCAAAAAGAAAGGTATGGGTGGAACGAGGGAGGTGAGGAGATGAAGAAAATGAGGGTTTTAGTTTGAGGGATGCAGCGAATAAGGAGATATTGAGGGTGGGAGTGTCGGGTGGGGGGGAAGAAGATGAAGGATTCCGGTGAAGGGACAGTTGCAAAAGGAGGATGTAGGAAGCAAGGATGGTATGGGTGGGTTCAGAAAGATGAGAGGGGGACGAAAATGGTGGGTTTGAACTTAAGGGTGGAGAGGGTGAGGAGATATGGAGAGTTTAGTTACGGGTGAGGGAGTTCCGGTGAGGAGAAAAGGGCA
>QAOC01028314.1:97636-135118 GCA_003255005.1 Begonia fuchsioides | reverse complement strand
ATTAGAGACTTAGAAGAGTAAGAAGAGCAAGCCCAAGTCACGAAAAGACGAAGTTTAAGGCCCGCGATCCGACATGGCCGAAGCCCATGCAACACTTAAAGAAGCCCAAGGCATCCTTCAAATTTGACCGTGTCAAATCTTCAAGGATAAGATATTTCGGCTGGAAAATAACAAACAAGAGGATTTGGGGGGATTCGCACGCACAAAATCCCATGAATCTCGGAGACACATATCTCGGCCGAGCGCACCCAACAGTGCGCCCGGCAGCGCGCCCGCAGCACCCACCCGCGCCTGCACCCGACCGCGACCCGGCCGCGCCATCCACAATGCTGACGCACTCCTTGCGCACCCGGATCCAGCTGCTTTTCGATAGCGAAGACGCGCGTGCCCGAGCACCCGACTACAATAATGTGCACGCCCGAGCACCTGGACCCGGCTACAACCGACGGCACGCAATCCCGCAAATCTCGCGGCCACCGATCCAAGCCTTCACGATCCTAGACGTCCAACTCGATCAACGGCTTACGATTCTTACTTAGTTGTTTTCCTTTTATGTTTTTGTCTATTTAAGAGGCACTTAGCCTCTATGGAACTTAGTGAATTTTTATCAATACAAGTGCTTCTAGCCTTTTGATAATTCCCTCAAACGCCGATCCTTCTCCGGTGAGTCATATCCGGCCAAGTCTCGACAACCCTCGTCCGTGAACGGTGAGTCATATCCGAACACGAACTAGGTCTACCTTTCTAAACACTTAGATTGCTCAAGTGTTTAGATCGACCACTCCATATTCTCCTAAATTCCATCCCGTTTTCCCGAGGCATCAAACCTCCGTCACCACCGATTCCGGTTCATCCACTACCCCCCCGAACCACCTCCGTTTTTATCCGTGACATTACCATATTTTCCTACCGCCGTACACGTTACCTCCTCTGGTCACGCGTACGCTCATCTCCCGATCACGGTGCGCCGCTCATCGATTGACGGCACATCATGTCCGAGGCTAAGAGACCTGAAAAATGAGCAACTAAGTTAGAAAAAATCATCTGTGCTCGTCGGGATCACGTCCGTGGCCGTGATGGTGTCCGTGATGTGCTCCGGTTGCACATCAGGTACCTTCAACGATCAAACCAATGAAAGAGTGAAATGAACAAAATGTACGTAAATAGTTATATGTTGGGTGAGGTTTGAGTTTGGCTATCCCAAGAGGTTGAATCAAATGGTGCCTACTCTCCCCTAGACGGTGTTACACACATTAATTGGACTGTTAAGTGAAACAAAAGAAATGAAATGAGCGATACTGAAATTGCATTGTTTTTATAAAGCAGCATATGCATAAAGGTCTCATAATTGTTTTATTATTATGGATTAACTTACCGAGCGTTAGGTTCATTAGATAAGCTTTGTAATGTAGGTGATGAGATAAATATTGTGGATTCTACTTATCGTGGATAGATTATTCAGGTGGTGAAGTACGTCCATTGCGGAAGTTTGTGGCTGTTAGTGCGATTTTGACTGGTGGGCGACCCATGTAAATGGAAATGTTTTGTTTGAAACTAATGTATAATATTAAGTTTGGTTTATAACTGTTTCGTAATATTTTGGTTTTAATGTTAAAGTACAAATATGTTTTGACTACTTATTACGAATATAATCGATTTTGATGAAGTTAAATAAAAGTCTTCCGCTGTATTTTATTTCAAGGATTATTGATAAGTTTTACGTTAAATTGTTTAAATTTAGGACATGTGTTTACAAAAAAAGAAATAAAAAATAAAAAATAAAAAATTTTAAGCAATGGAAAAATTGGATGTCACAGTTATGGTGTCACGACCCGAAACCGGGCCTAGACAGACGCCGAGCCCAATGGCCTGATTCCCAAAGGAACCCAGCCACTGAGCCCGAGGCTCGGGTATTCAATTGAAATCGAACAGCGGAAGTCTTAAAATTTCAAGCAAGCCCAAACATTTAATCCAAATAGTCAGATAGCATACATAAAATGTTTCAACCTAATAATATACATGGGAAGTTAAATAATTTAAAATAATACATCGTTCAAAATTTTCAAATACAAGTTAGGAAATTTAAACTCCAATATAAGCCTTACTAGACCTTACCCGGGAATGATCCTGAAAAAAAAGTTTGTAGCCAAAGGGGTGAGTGACTACTCTCCGTAAGGATTTTATTTTTATTATTAAATTATAAATAAATAACATGTTAAAACATGTTTAAATAAGATTTTGAACAATACGTAAATATGTAAATGCACACGAGGTGCAATACAAATGATGTGTATAAATCCACTCTAAGGTGGTGGCAACCATAATGTAAATGCACAATGAGATGCAGTGCAAATGATGTGTATACTCCACTCTAAGGTGGTGGCAACCATAAAGTAAATGCACAATGAGATACAGTGCGAATGATGTGTATACTTCACTCTAAGGTGGTGGCAACCATAAAGACCCGGATCCGGTTTAGGGATTCGAAATCCAAGGGCAGGCTTAGCCGTCCCTATTAACAATTTGTGCACAAAACTCACACATGCTCAATGATGATGTGCAATGCATATGCATATGTTAAATAACAATAAAATGCAATAATAATAATAATACAAATGCAATTAAACATTTAAAATTAGTTTTATATAAACAACCCCTACCTTTTAATTTCAATCTCGATTTTAGGTCAAATTAGGGAATCCTGTTTCTCCCGCACCGTTCTCATTTCAATAGCGTCAAACTCCTCTGTAATATCTCATATATAGTGTATAAGAGAAGAGAAACGAAAACCGAGTGAAAAGACAAAAACACGGGCCAAAACTACCCCCGACTGTCGCGGGTCCGGTTCAGCCGAACCGGACCGGTCAATCGTCAGTGTTGACTGGTCAACTGTTGACCTCGGGTCGGGTAAGTCCGACCCGGCCCGGGTTGGCCCGACAGGCGTGCCGCCTGTTCGCCGGCCGGTGACATGATGAAATTTACACCAAACGCTCGTATCGACGAGACAGACTTAAACATACCAAGAATCGCGAGAAATACCAAGATTTGAAAAACCTAAACGAAAACTTCAAACTCTAGGTTTTTCTTAGATCTCTCACAAAATACGGGTTTACCTTCGAAATCGCTTTAGCAAACTTCTTTATCCTTTAGAGACAGACGTTCTGACACCACGATCTCGTCGAATGGACGTCGTTTGTCGGTGACGTCTCTCCCTCTCTCTCTCTCTCTCGGTGTCCGATGGGGGAAGGAGGTTTTTCCTCCTTCCTCTTTCCTTTCCCTTTAACATAATATAATAACATTATAATTAATAATATTATATTATATTAAATAATATAATAATATTAAAACATATTATTTATTTCGTGTAACGTTTCCAATTTCCGTTCGATTCTCGGCGTTCCACTAAAAATCTCAATACGATTATGTGACCACTGATTTTGAAAAATCAACTTTTACGTCACATTCAAAAATCGTAACTCGATTTCGTCCGGAGATATTCCAATTTAATTAGTTTGACCTAGTCGTCACACTTGACATATACAACAAATTTACGTTCTATATACGACAATTGACTAGTCAAACTTCGCGATAAAATTTTTCTTGAAATTCGGGATTTAAAATTTTGGGTCCTTACATATGGTATCATAGCACACCGGGTTTTAAAATCATTTCTCAGACTGCCTAACAGCACAAGCCTTCACACTAAGGCCTTAGCCCTAAGTTTTAAGACCTAAGGCTTAAAGCCTTAACACCTATGCCCTCATCCCTAGGCCCTAAGCCCTAAGCCTTAAGCCCTAAACCCTAATCCCTAACCCCTAAGCCTTAAGCCGTAAGCTTTCAGCCCTACCATAAGACCTAAGCCTTAAGTCCTAAGTCTTAATACCTAAGCCTTAAGCCCTAAGCCCTAATCCCTAACCCCTAACCCTTAAGCCCTAAGCATTAAAACCAAAGCCCTAAGGCTTAATACCTAACCCTTAAGCCCTAAGCCCTAAGCCTTATGCTCTAAGCCTTAAGCCCTAAGCCATAAGATCTAACCCATAAGACCAAAGCCCAAAGCCCTAAGCTCTAAGCTCTAAGCTCTAAGCCCTAATTCCTATGACCTTTGCCCTTAGCCCTAGGCCCTAAGCACTAAGAAAAAAGCCCTTAACCCTAAGTCGTAAGTCTTAAGACTTAAGCCTTAAGCCTTAAGCCCTAACTCATACGCTTTAAGTCCAAAGCCCTAAGCCTGAAGCCTTAAGTCCTAAGCCTGAAGCCTTAAGTCCTAAGCCCTAAGCCCTAAGGCAAAAGCCCTAAACCCTAATCCCTAATTTTAAAGCCTTAAGCCCTTAGTTGTTAGCCCTAACATCTAAGCATAAAGCCTTATTCCTAAAGTTATAAACCATAAACCCTAATACAAAAGTTCTTAGCCTAAGCCCTACGTCGTAAACCATAAGCCATAAGCCCTAATTCTAAATTCCATACCTCTAAGCCTTCAGCCATTATCCTTAAGCCCTTAGGCCTCTGCCAAAGCCCAAAAAACTGAGCCATGAGCATGAACCCCGAAGCCCAAAGCTGAAATCCCTAAGACCTAAGGCAAACCAGATAGCCATAAGCCTTAGGCCCAAAGGCTTAAGCCCTAAGTGCTAAACATGAAGCCATAAGCTCTAAGTTCTAAGTTGTAAGCCTTTAGCCTTAAGCCCAAATACCATAGTCCTAAGCCCTAAGCCTTACAAATTAAGCGCTAAGCCCTTTGCCATAAGCCCTAAGCCTAAGCCATAAGCCAAAAGTCGTAAGCCGTAAGTCCTAAGCCCTAAGCCCAAAACCATAAGACCTAAGCTCAAAGTCCAAAGCTATTAGCCGAAAGCCGTTAGCCCTAAGCCCTAATCCCTAACCCCTAAGCAAAAAGATCAACACAAAGCCAAAAGCCCAAAAACCTAAGCCTTGAGGCTAAAGACCTAAGACCTTACCTCAAAGCCCTTAGCCCTAGTTCTTAAGCCTTAACCCCAAAGTCGTAAGCCCAAAGCCTTAGGCTCGATGCCCTAAGACCTAAGTTGTAAGTTGTAAAACCTAAACCCTAACCTTTAAGCTCTAAGCCCAATCATTAAGCCAAAAACCTTAACATTAAAGCCCTAAGCTTAAAGTTTAGAGCCCTAAACTCTAAGCCCTTGACCCTAAGCCATAAGACCTAAGGCTTAAGCCTTAAGCCCTAAGCCATCAGCCCTTATCCCTAAGCCCTAACCTTAAGCCTTAAACCCTAATCCCTAACCCCTAAACCTTAAGCCAGAAGCTTTAACCCCTAAGCCTTAAGTCTTAATACCTAAGCCCTAAGCCCTAAGTGTTAAGCCCTAAGCCCTAAGACCTAAGCTCTAAGACGTAAAACCGAAGCTATAAGCCCAAAGCACTAAGCCCTAAGCTCTAAGCCCTAAGCACTTAGCCCTAAGCCGTAAGCCCTAAGCAAATAGCCCTAAACTCTACGTCGTAATCCCTAAGCCTTACGCCCTACACCCTAAGTGTTATGCCCTAATCCCTAACCCCTAAGCCAACCTTAATCCCTAGCTCCTAAGCCTTAAGCTCTAAGCTTTAAATCCTAAGCCCTAAGTCTTAATACACAAGCCTTAAGCCCTAAGACCTAAGCCTAAGTCCTAAACCCTAAGCCATAAACCTAAAGCACTAAGCCCTAAGCCCTAAGTTCTAAGCCTTAATTTCTAAGACCTATGCCCATAGCCCTAAGCAAAAAGCTCTTAACTTTAAGTCGTAAGCCCTAAGCCTTAAGACCTAAGCCCTAACCCCTAACCCCAAAGGCCTAAGTCCAAAGCTCTAAGCCCAAAGCTTTAAGTCTTAAGCCCTAAGCCCTACGGCGAAATCCCTAAACCCTAAGCTCTAATTTGAAAGCCTTGATCCCTCAGTTGTAAGCCCTAACATCTAAGCATAAAGCCTTATTCCTAAACTTATAAACCCTAAACACTAATACCAAAGTTATAAGCCTAAGCCCTACGTCGTAAACTATAAACGGTAATTCTAAATTCCAAACCACTAAGCCTTAAGCCATTAGCCTTGAGCCCTTATGCCTCTGCCCAAGCCCCAACAATTAAGCCATGAGCATGAACCCAGAAGCCCAAAGCTGAAATCCCTAAGACCTAAGCGGAAAGTGGATAGCCGTAAGCCTTAAGCCCAAAGGCCTAAACCCTAAGTCCTAAACATAAAGCTATAAGCCCTAATTTCTTGAGCTCTAAGCCACAAGCTCTAAGTCCAAAGCCTTAAGTATTATGCCAAAAGTCTTAAACCTTAAGCCCTAAGTCCTAAGCCTTCAGCCCTAAGCCCTAAAATTTTAGCCTTAAGCATTAATCCGAAAATCCTAAATCCTAAACCTTTATACCAAAGCCGTTAGCCTTAAGCCCTTAGTCATAAACTATAAGCCATAAACCCTAATTCAAAATTCCAAACCTCTAATCCCTAAGCCATAAGTCTTCAGCCCCTAATTCAAAATTCCAAATCTCTAATCCCTAGGCCTTTGTCCATAGCCCAAACCACTGAGCCCTAAGGCTAAAGCTTGGACCCCAAATCCATAAGCCCTAAGCTCAAAGATGAAATCCTAAGCTCTAAGAGCAAAGCTAAAAGCCCTAAGCCCTAAGCCCACCCTAAGCCTTAAGCCTTAATCCCGAAGCCCTAAGGCCTAAGCTCTAAGACGTAATTCATTAGCGTTGGCCCAAACAACAAAGTCCTCAGCCCAAAGCCCTAATCTAAAATTCAAAACAATAATCGATAATCCTTAATACCTAAGCCCTATAAGCATTGAGCCCTCATTTCGAAGCCCTAAGAAAAAAGCGCATATGAAAAAAGTTCAAAACCTTAAGCCCTCAGCCCAAAGACCTAAGCTCTAATCTTTAAGCTAATAGACCCTAGCCCTAAGTCCTAAGCCTTGACCAATATACCTTAAGCTCTAAGACCTAATCCCCAAGCCATAAGCCATAAACCTTAAGCACTAAGCCCTAAGCAGTAAGCCCTAAGCTAAAAGTCCAACGCCCTAAGCTCAAAGTTCAAATCATTAAGCACTAAGCCTTCAAAAAAAGCCCTAAGACCGAATCCATAAGCCAAAGCCTTAAGGGACAAGCCCTAATCGTAAAGCTTAAATTAGTAGGCCTTGAGCCCTTATCCATAAGTTCTAAGTCCTTAGCCCTACGCCCTACGCCCTAAGCCCTAAGGCCTACGCCCATTGCAAAAAGGCCAAAACCCTAATCTTTAAGCACTAAGCCTAAACCCTTAAGCTCAAAGCCCTAAT
Organism: Begonia fuchsioides; assembly: GCA_003255005.1. Classification (NCBI taxonomy): domain Eukaryota; kingdom Viridiplantae; phylum Streptophyta; class Magnoliopsida; order Cucurbitales; family Begoniaceae; genus Begonia; species Begonia fuchsioides. Next base: position 127,860 of record QAOC01028314.1, on the reverse strand, counting down.
CTTCCCTGAGCCCAAAGCACTAAGCGTCAAGCCCTAAGCCAAAAACCTAAAGCCCTAAACCCTAAGCATAAAGCACTAAGCAATAAGCTCTAAGCCCGAAGCCCGAAGCCCTAAGCCCTAAGCCCTAAGCCATAATCCATAGCCCAAAGCCTTAAGCCCTTAGCCATAAGCCCAAAGGCCTATTCCCTTAGCCCAAAGCCTAAAGCCCTAATTCCTAAGCCCTAAGACCAGCGCCATTGGCACAAAGTCCTACACCCTAAGCCTAATTAGGGATGGGAAAAACTAGATCGGAACCAAAATCCAGATCAAAAGCGTCAGTTTAAATCTTGTCTTGGTTCTAATTTAAAAAAAACTGTGATTTATGGGCAAGTTTTTGTCTTTATCAAGAAAAAAATTGCAAATTTGGATCCGAGACCGTAGATCAATTTTTTTTTTAAATTGTGTAAAACACGACCCAAACCTTAATAAAATCTGATTCCTAAAATTTGTTATACACTTGCCTAATTACTTAAAACCAAACCAAAACATAATAAAAAAATATACTTTATTGTTATATTTTAATTTATATTAATATAAAATAAAACATTTTTAAAACTAGAACAAAATCAAAACCATTGGTTATGGTTTAGATTCAAAAATATAAAACTGTGAGTTTTGGTTCTAATTCAATTTCCAGATGAAAACGGACCGGACTAGCCCTTCCCATTAATCCTAATGCCTTACTGCTTAAGTCATAAGCCCTAAGCCCTAAGTCCTAAGCCTTTTAGCCGTAAGCCCAAATCTCTAAGCGCTCAACCAAAAACCTAAAGCCCAAAGCTATCAGCCCCAATCCCAAAGGTAGCCATAAGCCTAAAGCCAAAATCCTAAAACCCTAATCCTTATACCCAAACATCAATGCCATAAGCACAAAGCCTTAATTTCTAAGCCTAATGATATGAGCCCTAAGTCCTAAGCCCTAAACTATAATCTCGAAGCTCTAAGCCATAACCCTAGGTCTTGCCCAAATACCAAATCTCTAAGCCCAAAGTTCAAATTACTAATCTTAAGCCCAAAGAACCCTTCAAACCCTAATCTTTATGCCCAAAGCCCTAAACCCTAAGTCGTAACTTCTTAGCCCAAAGCCCTAACCCTAATCCCCAAGTTGTACGCCCTAAGCCCTAAGCCCTAAGCCTAAACACTTAAGCCCCGTGGCATGAGCCATACCCTAAGAACAAAGACTGAAGTCCAAAGCCATAAGCCCTAAACCCTAAGTTCTAAGACCCAACCCTTAACTTTATGCCATTAGCCTAAAGCCTCATGCCCTAAGACGTAAGCCCAAACTTTAATGGCCAAAGCCCTCAGCCCAAAGGACTAAGCCCTAATCCCTAATCATGAAGCTCTAAGCTCTAATCTTTAAGTTGTAAGCCTTTTGCGTTAAGCTTAAATACCAAATCACAAAGACCAAAGAGCAAAGTACTAATCCCTTAGCCTCAAACCCTAAGTCCTATCTCATAAACCCTAATTCATGAGCCCTAAGCCTTGTGTCGTAAACGTTAAGCCCTAAGCCCAAAGGCCTAAGTCTTCGCAAAAAGCCTTAAGCCCTAATACTTAAGCTGCAATCCTAAAGCAGTCCAAAGCCTGAAACCCTAAGCCTAAAGCACTAAGCCTTTAGCTCTAAGCCCTAAGCCATAACGACTAAGCCTGAAGCCTTAAGCCTAGAGCCCTAAGACCTATGCAAAAATCCCTAAGCCCAATATGCTAAACCCTAAGCCCTTTGCAAAAATAATTAAGCCATAATCTTTAAGCCGTAAGCTTAAAGCCATAAGCCCAAAGCACTAAGCCCTAAGCCCTAAGCTATAATAATGAAGACCTAAGCCCTAAGCTATAATAACGAAGACTTAAGCCCTAAGCCGTAAGCCGAAAGCCCAAAACCCTATGCCCTAATTTCTAAGACCTAAGCAAAAATCCCTAAGCCCAAGCCCCTAAACCTTAAGCCCTTTGCAAAAAACCCTAAACCCTATTCTTTAAGCGTAAACCTCAAGCAAACAACACAAAGCCCTAATCCTTAAGTCGTAAGCACAAAGTCATAAGCTCAAAGCATTAAAAACCAAAGTCTTAAGCTGAGATCGTAGGTCAAAAAATTTCTAAAATCGAGCAAAATCTAACCCAAAACCTAATAAAACCCAATATAAATCCTGAAATTGGTTATAAATCAGCCTAATTATTTAAAACCCAACACAAATATCAGAAAAATAAATATTTTATTGTTATATCTAATTTTTATTTAAATATAAACTAAACTAGGTTAAAACTAGAACAAAACGAAAACCGTTAGTTTTTGTTTTGGTTTTGGTTTTGATTTCAAAAATCTAGAACCATGAGTTTCCATTTTGATTCTATTTCTGGATAAAATCAGGCCAGACCAGCCCATGCCGCCCCCTAATCTTAATGCCTTACTACTTGAGCCATGAGCCCTGATCCATCCTAAACCCTAAACTCTAATCCCTAAAAATAAAGCTTTCAGTCCTAAGCCTTAAGCGCTTAGTCGTAAGCCCAAAGCTCTAAGGACTTAACCCAAAGCTCATAGCCCTCACTCCTAATCCCTAATCCTTAAGCCCTAAGTCCTAAACCGTAAACCCTTAGCCATAAACCTAAAGCCCTACGCTCTTACCCCAATGCCGAAAGCACTAATCTCTTAGCTCTAAGACCACTGCCAAAAGCGCAAAGCTCTAAACCCTAAGCCTAATGCCTTACGGCTTAACCATGAGCCCTAAGCCCTAAACTTTAATCTCGAAGCTCTAAGCTCTAAGCTTAAAGTGTAACTCTAAGTCTTAAGCCCAAATACTGAATCTCTAAGCCCAAAAATGACACACCTTGACTTTGTGAAAGCCAAAGAATGTGATTTGTGTTACTTGGACATGACTCACCAAATTAAAGATGAAAATGATGAATAAAATGAAGATGGAGACAAAAATACGAAATGAAATAACAACTCTTGGACATGACTCACCAAGATTTGCTGCAAGAACACAAATGATGAATACCCTCGGATATGACTCACCGATTGGAAAAAAAATCAATCGTTGATGCACTTGACTGATTGAATAATCTCTGAAAATCACACATAACAACAATCACCCAATGATTATTACAGATTGCAATGCCTTCTATATATAGACTCCTAAATGCATTAATTTGTGACACTAAAGAAAAGATACAACTTTTGAAGAGAGACAACTCTTCAAAGTTACAGCTCTGTAAATAAATATAAAAGAAAGACACAACCTTTGAAGAGAGACAACTCTTCAAAGTGACAACTCTTACAGGGTTACAATGTTTCCAAAGTTACCAAAGTGATATCTTTTGGAAACATTGCAATCTTATTATGACTCCAGCAAATGAAACATTATATAATAATAATATAACATGCTAATTAAAGACACATTTTATTATTCATCTTTTGGGGCTGCTCTTCAAGTAGATTCTAGTAACCTCTCGAGTGGCTTATTCAAGTAACTTCTTTAGCTAATTCGAAATGTAGTACATGCTTAGGAAGCTCCATGCCCATAATTGAAGGGTTCGTCTCCATATTATGCTCCATATACTTTGCTGCAAAATGAGCAAGTTTGTTAGTTAAAGTCCTGGCTCTTGACCGTGTAATTGCACCTTGAGGCACATCACCAAAGTTCAAAAAACTAATCCCTAATCCCTAACCTAAAGACCCCTTCCCTAAATCCTAAACCTTTTGCCGTAAGTCCATAGCCCAAAGCCCTAACCCAATCCCTAAGACCTATGCCCTAAGCCCTAAGCCCAAACCCTTAAGTCCTACGCTGTAAGCCCTAAGCCCGAAGCCCTAAGAACAAAGCCCAAAGTCAAAAGCCATAAGCCCTAAGACCTAAGCCCTAGGCCAAAGTTTGATGGCCAAAGCCCTAGCCCTTAGCGCATAAGCCTTGTGCCCTGACACCTAAGACCAAAGGACAAAGCCCAAAGCACTAAACTCTAAGGCGTAAGGCTAAAGATCTAAGCCTTTAGCTCGAAGCCCTTAGTCCTAATCCCTAAAACTTAAGCCCTAAGTTGAAAGCCTTAAGCCTTAAGCCCTAAGATCTATGTCTTGAGTCGTAATCCCTTAACCCTGAGCCCTAAGCCCATAGCCCTAACCCAAATCCCCAACACAAAAGTTCAAAGCACTAAGCTCTCAACACTAATCCCTAAGCTTAAGGCCCAAAGTCCTAAGCCGTAAGACCTAAGTCTAAAGAACTAAGCCCCAAGCCCCAAGCCCCAAGCCTTAAGCACTAAAAAAAGCCCCAAGGCCGAAAGCCATAAACCCTGAGCCTAATGCCCCTAATTATCCCTAAAACTTAAGCTCAAAGCCCTAATCCCTAATCCCTAATCCCTAATCCCTAATCCTGAATCTCTTAGCCCTAGTCTTTAAGTCATAAGCCTTATGCGTTCAGCTTAAATACAAAATCTCTAAGCCCAAAGTGCAAAGTCCTAATCCCTTAGCCCAAGGCCCTAAGTCATATGCCCTAAACCTTAATTTATGTGACCTAAGCCTTGTGCCATAAGTGTTAAGCCTTAAGCCCAAGGCCTAAGTCTTCGCAAAAATCCGTAAGCCCAAATCCTTAAGCTGTTAGCCAAAGCCATAAGTCTAAAGCTTAAACCCTAAGCCTAAAGAACTAAGGCTTTAGCCCTACGCCCTAATAAAGAAGCCTTTAACCCTAAGCCCTAATAAAGAAGCCTTTAACCCTAAGCCCTAACAAATAAGCCTAAATACATATGCTTAGAGCCCTAAGACATAAGCCTTAAGCCCTAAGCCTTAAACCCTAAGTCGTAACTTCTAAGCCCGAAGCCCTAAGCCCTAAGCCCTAAAATAAAATCCCTAAACCCAAGCCCCCCAAAACCCTAAGCCCTTTGCAAAAATCCCTAATCCCTAATCCCTAATCTTTAAGCTGTAAGCTTAAAGCCATAAGCCCTAAGACCTAATCTTGAAGTTGTAAGCCCAAAGTCATAAGCTCAAAGCCCTAAGCCCAAAGCCTTAAGCCCTAAACCCTAAGCCCTAAGCCTTAAGCCCAAAGCCTTAAGCCCTAAACCCTAAGCCCAAACACCTAAGCCAATAGCTCTATTTCAAAATCTTAAGCCGTAAGCCCTAATACTGAAACCCCAAGTCATTAACCATAAGCCTTCAGCCCTAAGTCGTAAGCCCTAAGCCCAAAACCTAAGCAATAAACCCAAATCCTAAAGGCCTAAGCTCTAAGGCCTAAGTGCTAAGCACTAAGCACTAAGCCTTACCCCCTAAGCCCTAAGTCTCAAGCTCAAAGCACTAAGCCCTACCCCCTAAGCCCTAAGTCTCAAGCTCAAAGCCCTAAACCCTAAGCACCAAGCTTAAAGCCCTAAGCTTTAAGCTCTAATCTTTAAGCAGTAAGCCTAAATCCCTAAGCTCAAAGGAAAAAGCACTAAGCCTAAAGCCCTTAGCTTTAACAACTTACTCGAAAGGCCTAAGCCTAATGACATAAGCCTTAATCCTAATCCTGAAGTCATCAAGCCTAAGTTCTAAGCCCTAAGCTTTACGCTCTAAGTCATAAGCCTGAAGCCCTAAATTCTAAGACGTAAGCACAGAGCCCTATGCCTTAGGCCAAAAGTTTAAAGATTAAAGCAATCTACTCAAAGCCCTAGAACTAAGCCCATATGCCTTAAGCCCTAATACCTAAGATTAAAGCCCAAAGCCTAAAGCCCAAAGCATAAAGCCCTGGACCCTAAGGCCTAAGGCCTAAGGCTAAAGACCTAAGCCCTTAGCTTAAAGCCCTCATCCTTAAGCCCTAAGCACAAAGCCTTAGACCCTAAGCCTTAAAATCTATGTTCTGGCGTAAGCCATAAACCTTAAGCCCTAACCCCATAGTCCAAAGACCAAACCCTAAGCCTTCATCACTAAACCCTAAGTTATAAGCCCCAATCCTTGAGCTCGAAGGCCAAAGCCCAAAGCCCTAAGCCCTAAGCTCCAAGTCCTAAGCCCTAATCCAAAATCCATAAGCCCAAAACGATAAACCTTAAGCCCAATCCCCTACTACTTAAGCCCTAAGATCTTAGCCTGAATACCTAAGCCCTAAGCACCAAGCCCTAATCCTCAAGCCATTAGCCCTAAGCTTTAAGTAGTATGTTTTATGCCTTAAGCTTTAATACCAAATCCCTAGGCCACAAGTCCTAATTCCAAAGTGCAAAGAACTAATCCCTTAGCCCAAAGCCCTAATTCCTATACCCTAAACCTAAATTCCTAAGCCCTAAGTCATGCGCAATAAGCGTTAAGGCCTAAACCAAAAGGCGTCTTTGCAAAAACCCTAAGCCCTAATCCTTATGTCGTAAGCCCAAAGTGATAAGCCTAAAGCCCTAAACCCTAAGCCTAAAGTGCTAAGCCTTAAGCCCTCGGACCTAACACATAAGCCTAAAGAACTAAGGCCCTAGCCCTAAGACCTAGGCCCTAAACCCTAAGCCCTTAGCCATAAAACCTAAGCTTAAAGCCCTAACTCTTAAGCTTTAATCCCTAATCCTGAAGCCCAAAGAAAAAACCCTAAGATCAAAGTTCAAAGCCATAAGCCCTAATTATTAAGACTAAAGACCTAAGCTAAAACCCCTAAGCACAAAACTTTAAGCTCTTCGTAAAAAGCCCTAAGCCCTAAGCTCTAAGCCTTTAAGCCATAAGCCCGAAGCCTTAAGACCTAGACATAAGGGATTTTGACTTTGAACAATGATGTGTTTTAAAAGTTTAGTATTGTTAAATGATGTTGTGTAAAAATGTTTATTATTTATATTACACATTTTGATTAATCTATATGTTATATGAGCTTTGCGGTATTTTATTTGATGGATATTTTGATTAACAATGTCTTATTTCAAGTAAATGTTGGGTTTACTACGATTTCTAATTATAGTCTTCCGCTGTGTTTTCACAATAAATAATTCAAGAGGAACATTTTTATAAAAAGAAAAATTTTACCGCGATCATTTTTAAGTAAAGTTTTAGGAGGTGTGATATTAGGGCTTAAGGCTTAGTTCTTTGCCCTTAGGGCTTACTGCTTTAAGCATGATTTTGGGCTTACGGCTTAAAGATTAGAGCTAAGGGTGTAAGACTTAGGACTTTGGGCATCAGACTTAGGGTTTAGAGATTAGGGATTAGGGCTTCATGCTTAAGGTTTTGGTCTTTGGGCTTAGGGCTTTAAATATAAGGCTTAGGACTTAGGGCTTATGGAATAGGGCTTAGAGATTAAAGCTTAGAGCCTTGGACTTTGGGCTAAGGGATTAGGTCTTAGAGCTTATATATTTGAACTTAGGTTTTAGGATTTTTTTATTAGGCTTTAGGATTCGAGATTCAAGCTTAGGGATTAGGACTTTGGCCTTATGTCTTTTTTCCTGAAGGCTTTAGTATTAGGGCTTAGGGCTTGTGTCATTGGGAGTAGGTCTTTAGCCTTAGAGAATAAGGCTTAGGGCTCAGGGTTTTGGGTTTAGGGCTTAAGGCTTTAAGCGTGAGACTTAGGCTAAGGACTTAGGGATTAGAGTTTAGGGCTTGAGGCTTTGGGCTTAGGAATTTAAGCTAAGGGATTAGGGCTTAGAGCTTATGGCTTTAAACTTAGAGTTGAGAGTTTTTTAATTAGAATTAGGGATTTCGGCTTTGGGATTTGGGCTTTGGAATAAGAGCTTACGGTTTGAATTTTACTGTTAATGGTTTTTTGCTTAAGGCTTCAAGATAAGGGCTTATGACATGCCTCAGGTTATATTTCCTCACGGTATCATCACTCGAAGACGAGCCAAAGGATTTCCTAATACCGAGAATACATCCCGAGGGCCTATAACCTGAGCCCAAGCCAAGAAGTTTGCTAACATGTTTGCTCATTTTGTAGGGCTATTTATGCAAGGAACCTTAACGGGAGAGCCAACTTTCAAAGATCAAAGACAGCCCAAACATCTTCTCACTTGGGAATTCTCTTCAATTCCCATGGAGCAAAGTGGAGAAAGGGAGATGGGGGCAGCCCGAGACAACATCAACTTAACCGAGGATCCGACCTTTGCATGGCCCATGCAAGACCTGGAGGAGGGAGGTCGAAGATCATTTTACTCAAGTTCTTCATCAGCCCAAGTCCACATGGAGGGATGAAGGCCCATTTTTATGATGTCATTTATTTTTATCATTTTGTCGGATTGAACAATTTCCGAGTAGTTTTAGATGGAATGTTTCAGTTAGTATTAGGGTTTTATTTTGCTGAAGGATTAGCCACGTGAAGGCCCCTTTTGTGCTTCAGGTGGGGGTGTTGAAGGGGAGGACCATGGTCAGCCTTGGTGCCTCTTTTCGGGTAACTCCTAGGAGGACCACCTAGCTGTTGTTCTACTTTGTTTTGTCATTTCGGGTAAAGCAGAATTTGAATCATTTCTGGAGTCCTCCCTCCCAAAATTAGGGATGATTTTAAGCTCACTTTGAGCTCAATTGTAAGCAGTGAAGTTTGAAAATTAAAGATTGCATTTGCATCTCATTTTCCTTGGCGGTTCCTCCTCCTCCAAGACTCGGGTTTTCCGGTGAGTTACATCTGAAAACCATCGAGAGCTCCACTCCGGTTTTGGCTGCCATTGAAGCTTGGGTTAGCTAGGCCATACCACACTCCTTCAACCACGTTTTAGTGGAATCCAGGGTAAGGGTGTGAACTTCAAAGCTCCTCCTCCGTTCGGGATTATTCCCCATTTTCGAACTTTCCGATTTCCCCTTTTCCCGAGAGCTCTTTTGAGCACTCTATCCATTTTCTTCATATCTTCCTATCCCCTTGTTCATTTACTATAAAATTTTGACCCACAAACCCACTCACCTCTGTCTGTCTTCCCTTAAAATTTCAGCTTCTAGCTCCATATGCCGCCGGATATCTGGCCGGAGACATTTAACCATGTGTTTCCTTCACCCGAACAAACCTCTCCCATTTTCCCCCTCTTTTCTTTTCTCCATTTTCTCCTTAACCGACCCAACCACCAGTCCATTATCACATCACCGGCTCCGAACAGAAAACTCGGCGGTGGCTTATTTTTGCTTCAAAACGTCCAACTATCTATGAATCCAAAGGAGACTATAATGTGCATGAGCATTTCAACCGTGATGATGACATGAGAAACATTAAGGAATCAATCCCTCCCTTTAATGGTTCTTGCAATGGGGATACATTTCTGGATTGGGTTGAGACAGTTGATGTAACGACCCGATTCTCGGGACGCCGCCTGCTGCTCTTTCTTACTCACTCGCTTTACATCTTTACTCGCTGGCGACCCGAGAACTGGTCCGTTACTGCCTTCTTACTTACTTACTTACTTACATTGGTGGAAAACTTGTTTCTTTAACTTCTAAAACTATCTTTAGTTTATAAAATAGTTTACAAGGAAAACCGTCGAATAATAAAAACATATATTTGAATTCTATCTTTAAATAAAATACATAAGCATTTAATAATTTAAACTGCAGCGGAAGAATATAGTTCAAAATACATTCATTTCAAAAGCTTTGTAATCCATCATTCCAAAATAATATATACATTTTAATTACATCTTCAAAACATTCAAAACATTTTATAATATAACTCTGTGTGTGTCATGCATCACTCTCCATCGGTCATCACTTAATAAACTGTATCATTTGGACACTCCTCTTCTGTAACTCCTTGGTCAGTCACTTGCACCATTTTCTCCATTACATTCCCTACATGGCAAAGCCCAAACTATAAGCCTAAAACTCAGTAAGTAGCATAACTATAAAATGCAATGCATGAGTATGGTATGTTGTTAAAACAATGCACAATTTCATTTCGTTCTTTATTGCGTTACTCTTGCTTATCGATCCATCTTTCTACCTCGTGGTTCCACTCAGTCCTCGCGACCGAGGTCTCCACCTCGTGGTTCTACCTATCATTTACATGTTCGGCTCTCCACCTCATGGTTCCACTTGGTCCTCATGACCGAGCTCTCCACCTCGTGGTTCCACCTCATTCATTCGTTACGTACATTCATGCATAAAACTTCGAGGATTTTCAGAACGAGAGTTAGCACCAAAGGGTTCCTCCCATCCCACCCTCGCCATTCGGTTGGGTGACGTTTGAAAACATGCATGGAAAACATTTTCGTTCTTTTCCTAAGACATGATGCATGAAAATGGCATACGTGCACAACGTGACATTCATAACATAAACATAAAGCATGCATAAACATCTCCGAATCAATATAAACAAACGTCTCCAAATGAAGAAAATTCTTAAGTATACTTAACATAAACTTACTTCATTACTTTACTTAAACCTAGCAACCATCAAACAATGTCAAACAAACACCAATCAAACCCAAACACTTGGGCCGGTGCACGGTGCAATACACCCCAAACAGAGTATTCTTATTCTACTTAAATCATATCAAACATAACATGAAAACAAGCACACGGCACACATCAAACATTCATCCTAATCTTTGCAATGCAGTCTCACTTAAGGGCCAAACAATCTAAATACTAACTTATCTTAGCAGCTATCTTGAATCAGTCCACTTGGGCCTCTTTTAATCCAATTGAGGACCTAAACATATCGATTATACAAGGATCAGAATTCAGGTAACATAACCTTTTTTATTGTGTAAAGTCTTAACCTACTATTCCAACTTCAAACAACCATAACTTCCTTAATAATGATCCATTTCTGATGATTAAGGTTTTAAATTGTTCCTTAAAGAGTCCACTATAACTTCTTAAAAGACACCAAATTCAGAAAATGAGAGTATGAATTGCTTTAAATCCATAACCGGTCGACCCCTTAAAACAAGGTGTCGACCGCTGCTCATAAACAGAGAGCGTGTATTCTGAAAATTGGGATCCGGTCGACCTTTACCGGTCGACCTAATTTACAAAAAGGACGACCTAAACTGCAAAATGGATGTCTGAATCCCTCTCCCAGTTTTCGTCTACACACTTAAAACATCTATAACTTTGACTACATAGCTCCGAATTGAGTGATTCAAACGGATATAGAACACTCAAAGAGTCTACTTTGACTAAAATTTGACCGAATCTCAAAAACCCTGACTTTGTTTATAATTAACTGATTTTCTAACAATCTACATGAAATCCTTCATTTTTATCCATCAATTCAACCAATAACATCATATTATCTTTACAGAACCTAAAAGAAACTCACAGGATAGAAAAATTACCTTGAACCTCAGCTTCCACTAACTCTTCAGAGTTTTCCTCTTCCCCTCGAGATAACTCACTTCCTCAATCTCACTCTCCTCTCGTCAAGACGTGAGAACTTAAAGTAAAATAGGGACAAGAAGTCGTGCTGGTAGGGGAATGGCAGACCATGCCTTTCTTATGTCTTTAATTAAACAAAATCAACATTTCCTTTACGTCCATCAATCAGAAGAACTTAAAGTGTCGACCGAAAGCATTCAAAAGTTTTAGATTGTGTCGACCCATCCTCGATCCTGGGGTCGACCGCTTGACTAAAGGTGTCGATCGCTGTCCCTGGCAGTCGACCCCTTAATCATGGCAGTCCATCCTTCTTTGGCACCAAAAGAGTTGGTACCGCACAAGGGCTTAAAGACTCTCGGATGTACCCCTTTTCCAAGAGTTCTTGCACTTGATCATCCAGTTCTTTGGCCTCCTCGGGGTTCATTCTATAGGCTGGCCGATTTGGTAGAACCAACCCGGGTTGAAGATCAATCCGATGCTCTATCCCACAGATTGGTGGTAGACCGGTTGGCAACTCTTCGGGGAAAACATCATCATACTCTTCTAGGAGGGCTAAGACTTCTTCCGGAGCCCCTCCTATCTCTTCCATTCTTTCTCGAAAAAGAATCAACACAATTGAAGCCACTTGGGATAATTCCCGAGAGAGTTCCTTTTTGTTGATGAATAGCACCTTCTTGGAGGAGTTTTCTCTTTTTGCCCTCTCATCTTGAGCTACATCCGAGGGTGTCAAAGGTACTAATTTAATGTTCCGGTTCTCCCATTTGAATGTGTATTCATTGGACAGCCCATCATGCAAGGTATGCCGATCAAATTGCCACGGCCTCCCTAGGAGAAGGTGGCTTGCATCCATTGGCAGCACATCACACATCACAGCATCCTTACATCCCCCAATGGAGAACTCAATCTGTGCACGCTTGGTCACCTTTAGGTCTCCTTCATCACTTAGCCATCGAAGCCGATAAGGGTGGGGATGCTCCTCGGTTTGGAGTTGAAGTTTCTCAATTAGTTCGGAGGATGCTACATTAGTGCAACTCCCTCCATCAATGATTAGAGAGCACACTTTATCTTTGATGAGGCAACGGCTATGGAAGATATTTTCCCTTTGGATAGCCTCGGGTTGGCCATTGATAGTGAGGGCCCTTCGGATCACCATGAGGAGGGGGCCTTCTTGTGCTCGGCACACTTCCTCTAAAGGCTCGGCCTCTTGTTCTTTTTCCTCTTCCATCGGCTCATCTTCACTAACAACTTCTCCACTACTCTCTAAGAGTACCATCACCCTCTTATTAAGACATTGTGCAGCAATATGTCCCAATTCGAGCCACTTAAAACATTTGATGTCCCTTGACCGTGGCTTGTTGGTATCTTCAATTGGCTTAGTGGAAGCATCTTTCTTTTGAGTCCACGGTTTTGGTTGATAAGGGTGGTTGTCTTGCCTCGGAAGTGGTTTGTAAGGAGTGTTGTAGGTCGGTGTAGGCTTCACAACACTTTTCTTGCCCTTCTTTTTTTGTTGCCTTTCAACCCGCAAGGCCAATTGGATAGCGGCATCTAAAGATTCAACGAGCTGCAATTCCATAACTTCACCAATATCCTTGTGTAATCCTCTCAAGAACCGTGCCAATATTTGTTCTTCCGGCTCTTCAAGATCACACCGGATCCGCAAGGTCTCAAACTCCATCAAGTATTCCTCAACCGAGAGGTGTTCTTGCTTCAAGTTTTGGAGTTGATAGAACAACTCTTGCCTATAATGACTCGCGACAAATCTCCTCTTCATATGCAATTTCATTGCCCTCCAAGTGGTGATCTCCTCTTCACGGTCACGCCTCCTTTTTTATTTTTTTCAAGTTAATGTAGTCACTCAATTTGGGTTGATTCATTCAACCGAATGTGACTATAATTTCAGCCTACTTAGAGTCTATAAATACCTCACTTGAGGATGGTTATAATGAGCTTTGTGATATTGAAAATTAGAGGGCATTGGTATTTCTTTGGAATTCATTTCCTATGCTCCCTTCTGATCGAGCTTCGGTGAGTCATATTCTGCTATTCGAGAATAACCTTCAATTCAGCTTACTTTCGAGCTAGTAAGTTGAGTTTTTCTTACTGCTTTCCATCATCCTTGCAAGGAAGAGAGGTTAGTAACAAGTTCCATTTAGCTCTTTCCTCCATTTCGTGTTCATTATCCTCCATAAACTCTCCAAAAATTAGCCATAAATTCCCCATCCGCGAACACATTCCGACCTCCATAAAATCGGCCAACCTTCACCAAAACCGTCCTTCCATTTCAATTTCATGTCACTAAGCCTAAGCCCTAAGCCTTAATCCTTAAGCCTAAAGCCAAATGCACTAGGCTAAACGCCCTAAACTCTAAGCCTTAAGCTCTAAACCCTAACCCTTAGGCTCTAAATCCTAAGGCTTAAACCATAAGCCCTAAGTAGTAAGTACCTTCTAAGCCGCAAGCCCTAAATTCTAAGCCCAAAGCTCAAAGACCAAGTTCTCAAGCCTAAAGCCAGAAGCCCTAAGCCTTAAAGCCCAAAACTCAAAGTCTAAATCAATAAGCCCTAAGCCTTAAACCCTAATGATAGAATATTAATGGGAAGGGAAAGAAAAACCAGCACTCGAGTTATGACACGCTCCAAGATGCGGAGGTGTCGGGAAGAGAGGAGATGGCAACAATCTGCCGATAGAAAGAAAGGTAGGCAGCAACAGGGGATTGGAGCAAGGAGAACTCCAAACGCATACAGGGGCTTCAGCTAGAAATTTGAGGACTTAAACCTTTGAGAGTGGGCTAATTTTGGCCAAATTTACAGCTTATAACACGTGCGGATCAATAAAATACACGGAGGCAATTTTAGGTGCACAAACAGACAAAACTGAAAGAAACAGTGTAGGGGTGTTGGGGAGACTTCTGCACAACTTCCAATGCAGGGAGTCTGGGAGAGTGGAAATTGGCAAAACTTAACTTCAGCGAAGTGGGAAGAAATTAAAGTGGTTTGAGGGGAAAAACACGAGTAGATTTGAAGATATGCAGGATAGAAAATTGGTGGACAGAACTGCCCGATTTCAGGAGTTCAGGTAGAAGGCAGTGGAAAAAGCATGCATAACTCTTGATGGGGAGGTGCTGTAGCTAAACGTAAAGAACAGTTATTTCAAGCCATGAAAGAGGAACTCACAGCCATAAAATTGGGGACTTTTGTTCACGGAAAACAGAAATGGCACGAATTGGACTTTTGTTGCACAAATTCACTCGGGTAAGCACCAAAAACAGCAACCAACACCAAAGACAAACACAAATGCAAACAACAAATGGAGGAAGGCTATGGGATTTCCAAGCTCGCTTTTGTTCCTAAACAAGTGAGGAAGGAGGTTGGAATAAGGTTTAGTGATCCTAGCTAATCACCAACACCAAGACAAACAAGAATCAAGGATGTTACTCACCTAGATTCCCAAATGCCGTGAGAAAAGGAAAGGGGCTTGAGAGCTTCAAAGCTTCTTCAATTTACCAATATCTTTTTTCTGCCTTTCAATTCACCGTGGAAGAGGGTTTCGTACACCCTCCAAATTACACAAAAGAAATAAAAAAAATAAACCTAAATTAGGGACCAATGAGTGGCTAGAGTAGGAGTTAGGTGAGAATTGGGTCCCACCAAGCCTCCTAATCCAACCACATGGAACTATCAACTAAAGCCACGTCCCAAGCATATTTAAGAAAGGAGGGAAAAATAGAAACTTAGGGTTGGACCTAAGTTCCATCAAAAAGGGCTTTGGTTGGTCCAAACCGAACCAAAATCCCCAACAAAATTGGTTCAAACCGAACCAATTTGATTACAACAAAACATACTTCCCTACTTAAAAGATTTATAACCCCAAATACATATACAAATATTCAGCACTCCTTATGGACTCTTCTTGCAGGAACTACTCTCCCATAATGGTGATGGGGCATTCGGCCATCTTAATGCATGGAGCCGGATGTGGTCACAGTTTGGGTGGGAGGCTTCGGTAAGGAGAATCTTGTAACTCGACCAACTTCTCCTCTTCTTTATACTCTCATTGTAAGCAATGCTTGGGGAGTTCTTGATCATGATGTGAGGGAGCTCCTAAGAGATCCAAGGAAGAAAAAGTGAAACCTGCAAAATCAACAAACATGTTAGCTAGTTGTCTTGCTCGGCTCCGGGTTGTCGCCCCCTTTGGTGGTTTTTGGTTCCCGAGCACATCAAGTTAGAGGGAGTCAACCCGGATAGGCCAAATACAAGGGTATAATGGAGGAAGGATATCTCGGGATGCAAATGGGTTTCGGTAGGGTTATGGATGAAGGAGCTGATGAATTACACTCTCACCCTCAAGGCCACGATGTGTGGTTAGAGAAATGCAGCACGGTTTAACTATTTTAGCTTGGCCAATAGTCAACACTTAAGGAGAGCTCTCGGTAGCCGGAGTGATCGTCGGAGCACACCAAGTCTTGGAGGCAAAAAAGTCCAAGGAGGAGAGAAATGCTAAGCACTCTGTTGATTTTCGAAAACTGAAAGGGCCCTTACAAAAACCAAGCAAAGAGCTTAAAACATCCACCAAGTTTCTTGGGCGGAGTGCTCAAATCGGATGGCTCAAAAGAAGCTACCCGATTTGGCCAAGCAACCAAAAAGGAAGGGAAAGTTTCCCTTTGACCTAACCGAAATAGGGATACACTAGGGAGCAACCTCTACCTGCATGAGCCACTCTAGAGCTCACCAAAATACAGCCTACATGAGAGTGCTGCAGCTCCTAAAGGCTACCCTAAGAGAGCCCTAAATTTTTATGCACAATCACACGTTCAAGCTGGCTGAGTATTTTGGGCACAAAAAAAAAAACAAAAAAAAAAAAAAAACAAAACTAACACCTAAAATAAGATGAGACAACTCTCTCTCCTTTAAATGATCTTCGGCTGATTGAGTATTGGGCTCTTTCCTTCACAATCCATCTTCAAGGCTCCGTGAATTTCCCTAACATGTATCGCCTCTCCCTTGTCGTCCATCACAAAAAATGTCAAAGCTCTCTTGACAAGTTAGGAGATGCTTGGGTTTCTCTTGGTCCATTAAAGTTGGTTCTATGATTTTTAGTTCATGCAAAACATTTCCTAAAAAAAGTGAAAATTCGTTAGCCAGCTCCTTGGCTCGGGCTCAGGTGATGATGTGCCCGGGACTCATCATCAACCGGAAGGAGCAACAACTCGAAGCCGTGCAAGACTTTTAGCTAATATGTTTGTTGATTTTGCAGGTACATTTTTCCCTACATTGGAGCTCCTAGATATTCCTTCACAACATGATCAAGAACTCCCCAAACATTGCTTACAATGGAAGTATAAAGAAGAGAAGGAGTTAGTCAAAAATCCAAGATCTTCCTTGCCAAGTTCACCTCCCGGGACATAACTACACTCAGTTTCAAGGACAATGGAGACCGTATTGCATCACCATTTGGGGAGATGAAGTCTTCCAAGGGATGATCAAGTGATGTTTGATTTTTGTATTTGTAAATTATAAATATGTTGTGCTGTTTTGTTTGTTGTAAACCTTGATGGTCCGGTTTAAGCCTTTGAGAGGGATTTTGGTTCGGTTTGAACCAAACCCATGGACCATTTAGTTGGATCTTAGGGAAACCCTAATTCCCCACTTGGCCTCTCTCTTGGCTGATGTCTGGACGTGGCCTTATGTCTAGAGTCTTGTGGTGTATTTAGGAAGCTTGGGTGGGCCCCAATCCCACCTAACACCTACTAAACACTCATTAGTCCTATTTTTCTTTTCTTTTTGTTTTTTCTTTCTTGATGTAATCGGTGAGTGGGTATCAAAACCCCTCTCCCACGTCTTTTAGAGGCAGAAAAGAATAGAAGAAATTTGCAGAAGCCAAGTGCTCTCAATCTCCATTCCTTTCTCACGGCAATTCAAGGTTTTGGTGAGTAATATCCTCAACCTTCTCTTGTCTTGGTGTTGGTGATCTTGCTAGGGTCATTAAACCATATTTCAACCTCCCTTCCTCACTTGTTAGGATCAAAGGCGAGTTTGGAACCCCCATAGCCTACCTTCCACTTGCGTTTACATTTGTTTGTGCTAGTTGAGTTGTTTGCTATTTTTTAACTTTCTCGAGTGGACTTTGAACTCCAACCGTCCATTCCGTGCCATTTTTGTTTCCTGTGAGCAAAGCCCCCAAATTTCTAGCAGTAAGTCCCACTTTCATGGCCTGAATCAATGGTTCATTCCGTTTAGCCATAGCCACCTCCCTTTAAAAGTTATGCTTGTATTTTCCCACTGCTTCCTACCTGAGTTCCTAAAATTGGGCAATTCTGCCCATTAATTTTCTATTCAGCATAACTATTAGCCTACCTGTGTGCTTTCTATAAAACCACTTGCATTATCTTCCCCTTTGATTGAAGTTGTTATCTGCTTATTTTCACGATACCAGAGTCCCTGCATTGGGAGTTGTGTAGAAGTTCCCCATCACCCCTACACTGTTTTTTCTTCCTGTTTGTCTGCTTGTGCATCTGAAAGTGTCTTCTTGTATTTTAATGTTCCGCACGGAGAGTGTCAGGTGATGACTCCGGTTGGTTCAGGTTTTGTCAAGTGATCCCGAGGCATGTCACTTAAGCACTTAGCTCGAAGCCCTAAGCCATAATCCCAAAGCCCTAAGCTTTAAGCCTTAAGCCCCAAGCACAATGCCTTTAGCACTAAGGCCTAAGGCCTAAGCCCTGAGGCCCTAAGCCCAAAGCCCTAAATCTTAAACCGAAAGCTCTAAGCCTTAAGTTGTAACGCCCTGTCTTTCTATATACTTAATTTTTTTCTAAAACATTTTATTTTATTAAAAATGTGTCAATTAATTCATTTACATTAAAATACAGCAGAAAACTTCATTAAAAGCAACATTTAAATCATAAAACAAACTCACAATTTACATTTCATGTTAACAAAACATAAGGTTTACAAACCATTACAAACACTTATTTTACAAAATATGCTTTTAATACCAAAAGACATTCTTAAAAGCAACCTTCAAAACACATATAAGTTCATATTTACATGCCACACCACCGGTCAAATTTGCTTAACGATCCCAAGCATCTGCAGACATACTCCCTCCATTGCATCAATCTAAGAACTAGGAGTAAAATCCTAACTTTCAATGTCGTCACCTGCATTACAAAGTGACATGCCTCGGGTTGCACCATCCATCACCGAACCGAGAGAGGCTATCACCCGAGGTCGGGCTCAGGTATTTTCTAACAAGTTTGTTCCTTTTGTAGGAAAGGAAATACAAGGACTCAATATATTGGAGCCTGCCTTGGAGGACAAAGGAAATCCAAAGCCATTCAATTTTGATGTCAACACAAAGCCCAAGTGGTCCATGAAGGAGGGAGAATGTTCCCTTTGAAATACAAGATGTAGCACTTAGCTTTAGGTTGAATATTTGCAAACAAACTTTGTATTTATATTTAAACTTTTGTGCATGGCCATGTAAGGTCCATTTAGGTGCCAACTTGGCTGCCTTTTGGTGGAGAAGGGACCACATGCTAGTTGTCAAAGCAACCAAGCATGGGGACCACGTTTTGGATTCGGCTCAGTTGGAACTCCGAAACTATTTGGGCCTTTTTGAAGATCTTTCCAGCCTTAAAGAAAAATGACGTCTTCTGCAGAAATATAGCCAACTTCACAAGCTTTCCATAGAGGGGTTGAACATCAAAATTGGACTCCGCTTTCTTAGTCAAACGAAGCCATTACAGAGAGTCCAGTGCCAGAAAGCTACCCGGGAAGAACACTTTCCTCTTTTGAAGTCCACAAGCCTCAAGACATTGGTCCAAGCCCAATTCCAAGGGATAAGGACGTCTGAATCTCAGCCTTTTGAATGTGTTTGTTTCAGCTTTACCAACTTACTTTTAGGGTTAGGGTTTGCAAAATGGGTTTCCATGGGTGTGGTGTGGGTTTTATCTTTTGCATGGGTTTGTATGGGTATTGCATGGGTTTGGAGTGGGTTTCCTTTTTGGCCAAGAGGGGCTCTCGGTTGGCAGCCAAGGGAGTGAGCCAACCTCGGGGACCACCTCCCTTTTTGGTTCCCCTTTTCCGGTAATGTTTGGGTGGTCCTTTCCCTCTTTCTCTTTTGTGCCACACCAAATTGGGTAAGTCAAGTGTATGCCGTCCGATTAGAACTCTCTTCTCTCATGTGTTGGGGATTAAAACAAACCATTCACCGAGGCTGAGAGTTAGTTGAAGTTTGAATACAAAAAAGTGCTTGGCATTTTCTCTCCTTGGCTGTGGATTTTCCGGCAACCAAGACTCGGCTCTCCGGTGAGTAATATCCGGCGACTTCCGAGAGGTTCTCCTAGGTTTTGGCTTCCCTTCCGAGCTAGGGAAAGCTAGGACTTGCTACACGACTTCAACCACATCCACGTGGTCCTAGGGTAAGCGTGTAATTCCCATAGCTCATTTCCACCCCTCCGGTAACTCACATTTTCCGGCCATCCACATTTTCCCCTCCGATAACCACCATTTTTTGGCACCCGATAATCCCCTCAGCATATCTTCCGTTTCCCTGAAGCTTTCACCCTAATTTTTGGAGGTTAACCTCCTCCCTCATTCAAAAATCATCCCTCCAAATCTCGGTTACAAATTCTGTATGCAATCCGAGAACCTCCTGTTTCAATATCACCCATTTTTCGGTCCATTTCTTTCCCTTTCTTTTCACCCGAGCCCCTTTCTCTCCTTTTCCCATCCTTGAAGCTTGTCATTTGGTATCAGAGCCATAAATCCCTCCCCACCTTCCTCTTCCCCTCTGTTTTATTCTATTTTGAAAATTAAGGAATGACGACAAGAAGTGGTTTTCATTACAACCACAACCGGGAGTCGGTTCCACCAAATATCCCGAGTGTTAAAACTACTCCAACCCCGAGTCTGGAAATCCCGAGATCTAACATCCAAAGCCAACTAGATGATCTCAATAGAAGGTTTGATAATGTTCTTCAAAGATTTGAGGTTGTTACTTCCCCATTGAGGTCACCTCCGAACGCTCCCCCAAGGAGAAGATCCCGGCAACATGCACCGGAGCACTTGGATGATAATTTTGGTCACTATGGACAACCACACTGAGAAAATGAGCAGAGGCACAGCAACGTAATCATCCCACCTTTAATGGTTCATGTGATGGAGAATCATATTTTGATTGGGTTGAGAAAGTAGATAGAATATTTGAATGTTTTAATTTTTCTGAGAAGCTTAAATTGAAAAAGGTATCCTTGGAATTAACCGGATATGCTAGTCTTTAGTGGGATAGCTTAAAATCTCAAAGAAGACGTGATGGAGAAGATAGTATTACTACTTGGAGAATTATGAAAAGAATTATGAGAAAGAGGTTTGTACCGAGCTACTATAAACGAGACCTATTTCTCCATTTCCAAATCTTAAAACAAGAAAACCTCTCGTTGGAGGAGTACTTTATCGAATTTGAGACCCTTATGTTTCAGTGTGACCTTGATGAATCCGAGGAAACAATCATTGCAAGGTTCTTGAGAGGTTTAAACAAGGAGATTAAAAATATGTTAGAGTTACAACCAATGGATATTTTGGATGATGTGCTCCAACGTGCCTTGATGGTGGAGAGACTAGTGAAAAGAAAAGGAAGAAAAGTGTTTGACCAATTTGTTTCCGAAACCACTCTTCCATACAAATCATTTTTGAAGGAGGAACCACAGCCCCTTTATGTGAAGCCTTGGTGCCAAATGGAAGAGGATAATGAACAAATACCAGAAGAGGATGATTAACAAGTACCAAAGTGTCGACCACTAAATAATGTGTCAACCTATACTTCCTTTAAGGGTCAACCAATCATCACAAGTGTCAACCGATCCGTCCAACAATCTAACATTAACTTCAACAAACTTTAATAACAAAACATTTTGTACTCAAACTTGTATCAGTAATGTACATTGATAATTTACTTATGACATGTATCAAAAAGTGCGGGTGCTATATTCCACCCTCCTTATTTAAAATTTTGTCCTCAAAATTTTATGTTAAAAAGTTCGGGATACTTTCCTTCCATGTCTTGTTGTCTTTCCCAAGTAGCTTCTTCTATTGAATGATTCCTCCACAATACTTTGACTAATGGAATTTGTTTACTTCTTAACTCCTTTACTTTATAGTCAAGTATCTTAATTGCTTTCTCTTCATACGTCAAGGTTGGTTCCACTTCAATGATGCTTCGTTCAACCACATGATTATGATAACGAACACATTATTGTAACATTGAAACATGGAATACGTTATGAACTCCTTCCATGGTTGATGGCAATTCTAACTTATAAACAGCTTACAAACACACGGATATTACTCACCGAGTGAAATGCAAGGCTGTTTGAAGGATTCCTCAACAAACTAAAAGCAGCAAATGCTCTTGATATTATATGTTCAACAACCCCTTACAAAATGAGCTAAGGAAGGCTTATATAGCCTCTGAATTACAGCCATCACGTTTTTGCTTCAATTCTAGTTAAAACATGTTAATAAAAAGTATGCTGCAAAGTATTTTTCAGATGAAAAAGTAGTGTGAATGCTCATAGATGGTTTCCTCCCATTGTGGGCTGGCAGGTTGCATCAAGAGTTTTCTTTTCCCCAAAGTGGCCACAAGTCCGCCACTATGTGCTTCTTTAATCAACGACTCCCTAGGCTAATGCTAGGTATGAAAAGCCTACCTCCCTTGAAAAGAAACCCTTCGATCACATAATATCCATTCACAATCCCTTGCTTACATTTATCATAAATTTGACCAAAATCCACATCTCCTTCATAAACTCCTTTTATCCAATCGAAACCAAAAAAAATTGTGCTCAATTCTGTAAGTAATACATACCTTCTCAAGAGTGCATCGGCTACCACATCAGTCTTTCCCTTCTTATACTTGATTATATAAGGAAATCTCTCCAAGAATTCTACCCATTTAGCATGTCTTCGATTTAGTTTGTGCTGGCTCTTAATGTGCTTGAGAGACAAGTGATCGGTATGGATTACGAATTCTTTCGGGAACAGATAATGCTGCCACACCTCTAAAGCTCTTATTACTGCATAAAATTCTTTATCATAAGTAGAGTAGTTCAAAACTGCACCCTTGAGTTTCTCACTGAAATAGGTCAATGGTTTGCCCTTTTGTAGGGGAGCTCCAATACCTAGGCCGGATGCATCACATTCAATCTCAAAAACTTTGTTGAAGTCGGGAAGCATTAAAATTGGTGTATTGCTCAACTTCTCTTTAATCATCTCAAAGCTCGCTTGACAAGCTGTTGTCCAAAGAAATTCCTTCCCCTTTTTAGTGCAATCGGTAAGGGGAGCCACAATAGCACTAAATTCCTTAATAAAATGCCTATAAAATGACGCGAGGCCATGGAAGCTTCTCACATCTGAAATATTCTTAGGCACAGTCCATTCCTTGATGGCTTCTACCTTGGCTTCATCGGCCTGAATACCATCCTTGGAGATAATGAATCCAAGGAAGTAAACTCTGTCTTGGCCGAATGTACACTTCTTCAAGTTTCCTAAAGCTTTACTTTCCTTATTGTTTCAAACAAGAGCCGAAGGTGTTCCACGTGGGACGACATATCTCCATTGTATACCAAGATATCATCAAAGTACACCACTATGAACTTTCCCAAAAATTCTCTCAAAACATGGTGCATCAATCTCATAAACGTGCTCGGCGCATTCGATAATCCAAAAGGCATGACTAGCCACTCGTAAAGCCCATACTGTGATTTAAAGGCGGTTTTTCATTCATCCATTTCTCTCACCCTAATTTGATGGTAACCACTCTTCAAATCAACCTTGGAAAAGATTCTGGAACCACTAAGCTCATCCAACATGTCTTCTAGTCTCGGAATGGGATAGCGGTATTTGATGGTTATCTGATTAATTGCTAGGCTATCTATGCATATTCTCATTGTGTCATCCTTCTTGGGAACCAGCAACGAAGGCACAACACATGGACTAAGGGATTCTCGAACGTGACCCTTATTTAAAAGTTTAACTCTTTAGTATCATCGGGATTTGATGCGGAAGTGATGACACAAATCAATCCCAAGAAGAAAGACCAATTGCAAGGAATTGGAGGCCGAATGACAAGGTCAAGAACCAAGAAAATGCATGAAGCGCTATGTTGTTTAGTGGAAGAAATTGAAATGAAAGAATCTAGTCAACATCAGAATAAAATGGTTATTATGTTAAGTGTTGAAGAAGATATTGACATCATACAAGGTGGTCAAGCACACAAGCCCAAGAGCCCAAGCCAATAAAAGATATTGAATGGACAAAGGAAATAGGAAAGTACATGTAACTTTTCTTAAATCAAACTTTTACTTGACCAGCAAGAATATATTGGAAGATTCGGCAATCTTTCCAAAGTTATTTTAAACACATTTTCTTCATCAAAGTTGTAGCTGCTTTCAAGACCTTTTTGTAATGGGCTGGATCATAAAAATCTAACGTCGTTTGCCTAGCAAAATAGACAACTTAACAAAACAGAAGTGCCTTCCAACAAATCCGAAAATTCTTTCTTTTTATTTTATTAAGTTTCCTAATTACTTTCTATTTCCAAATTTACTTGTTGTTAGTTTAGAAAGTGTGTAGCCTATTTAAAGGCATTTAAGGTATTGTAATAGGGAACAACCATTATGATTAATTCACCTTGAGTGTTTTGGAGAGATTTTCTCTTTGGTTCTTTGCGAAGAACTCGATCTTCATCAAGTTAATTCTTAATAGATCAAATTTGATAGCTTTGGTTCTTACCGACAAGTTCGGTCTGGGTCAAGCTCCTTATTTGATAACTTAGGTTCCGTCGGCAAGGTTCGATTGGGGTCAAGTTCCTCGTACTTGATTTCAAAGGCGATCCAGGTATCTTTTTCCGCATTGTTGAAGGGTCTCGGGTTTGATATACTCGTGGTTCTCATCAGGATTCATCCTATAAGCTGGCTTATTTGGCAAGATGGCTCCAAGCTGAAAATCTACTTGGTGCTCAATACCTCTAAGGGGTGGCAATCCAGTAGGTAATTCTTTGGGAAATACATCTTCAAACCTTTCTAATAGTTCTCGGACCGCCTTAGGACAAGTGGTTAGTTCTTCCATCCTCTCCTTGAACATTACTATGATTAATGGTTCACCACTCAAAACCGATTTCTTTAGTTCTTTCTTCAATATAAACAAGTTTGTAGTGGCTGCCTTCTCCCTTCTATAACCTAATGCCACCTGCTCCGGGCTTAAGGGTGCGAGGATGATCAGTCTTCCTCCATGCTTGAATGAATAAAAATTCGTGAAGCCATCATGAACAACTTTTCGATCAAATTGCCACGGCTTCCCGAGAAGCAAATGACCGGCACTCATAGGCACTACATAACAAAGTACTTGGTCCTTATATCCACCAATAGAAAATTCAATAACAACTTGCTTAGTCACCTTAATGTCTTCCTTATCATTTAACCACTTAAGCAAATACGGTCGAGGGTGTGAAGTGGTTTGCAATTTCAACTTCTCCACCATTTCTTTTGAAACCACATTGGTACAAATCCCCCCATCAACAATGACAGAGCATACTTTCCCCATCACCAAACACCGGCTATGAAAAATATTTTATCGCTGTATGTGCTCACTTGTAGCTTGAGTGGCCAAAACTCTTTGTATTACCAAGAGGGGTCCCTCTTGCGCTCGACAAACTTCTTCAATTTGTTCCTCTTCTTCATGAGTCTCTTCTATCTCTTCTTCCTCACTAATGACTTCTTGATTGTCCACTCGAATCAAGATAACTCGTTTATTGGGACATTGTGAAGCAATGTGTCCAAGGCCGAGGCACTTGAAACACTTGATTTCCCGAGCCTTTGGTCTTGCAACGTCTTGGCTTTCCTTCTTTTGTTCCATAACTTTTGATGGCAAATTTCTAGCAAATTGCCCCTTTTCTTAACCTTTGGTGAGGGCTTGAATGTAGTGTTTTGTTTAGGAGTGAATTGAGTACTGATTTCTTTTCCCTTTCTCCTAATTTGCCTCTCCACTTTTAGTGCTAATTGTACTGCACCCTCGATTGACTCGAAAGCTTGTAATTCAACAATATCTCCAATCTCTTTCTTGAGTCCTTTCACAAACCTTGCAAGCACCAACTCCTCGGGTTCCTCTAACCCACACCGCATCTTCAAAGTTGTGAACTCTGTAAGGTATTCTTCAAATGTATAGGTACAAACCTTTTTCTCATCAATAGCTTCATCAATCTCCAAGTCATAGGCTCTTCATCGTTTTCATGTCTCCTCTGGGATTTAACATTTTCCCACCACAAATGCGCATAACGGGATAATTCCAAAGCTACTAACTGTATTTTCGCCATGTCGGAATAGTTATGGAATTCAAACACTTTCTCAACTTTATCCAACCAATCCAGGAAAACATCACCATTACCACTGCCATTAAGTGGCGGTACACTAACCTTAATGTGCTTCAATTCTTCATCAGAACCATGCCGATGGTTAGGAAACACATTGTGCTCCTCTTTGTCATCAAACAAAACTTCTTCCTCAGAATCAGTTGGTGGAACTTTTCTCCTCGCATTTCTAGTTCTTCCTCGGGGCCTTGGGGCTTGAGGAATTTGTCTATTTAACTCCCTTACCTCCCCCATGAGTCGCTGGAGAATGGTAGACAAATCATCAATTTGACCTTGCAGACTCGGCTCAGCCACTCGACTAGTGGTAGCTTGTGCTTGTTCATTGGTTTCACGAGCTTGTTGGGTATTGGTTGTACTCCTTGTCATCATGATAACACTTAGAGTAGAATATTGGGCAGGGAATGATGTTTATGGAAAGAGGATGGCTCTGATACCAAAATGAGCTAAGGAAGGCTTATATAGCCACCGAATTACAGCCATCACGTTTTTGCTTCAATTCTAGTTAAAACATGTTAACAAAAAGTATGCCGCAAATTATTTTTCAGATGAAAAAGTAGTGTGAATGCTCATAGATGGTTTCCTCCCATTGTGGGCTGGCAGGTTGCATGCTCACATGTGATTGGAAGAGTTGAAGGTGATAAGAAGGATGAAAGCCTTTCACTAAAGGGCTGCAAAGATGGTGGGCTTGCAGGGATTTTATTGAAATCTGATTGGATGAGGAAAAGGTGATAAAAGGCTGAAAACTTATCAAGGGATGGATAAATTTTAATGTGAAAAACGGATTGGATAGAAGGAACAAAAAGAGATTTGCAAGCTTTCATCTGATTGGCTAAAAAAGGAGGTAACTTGGTAACAATAAAATAGTTGCTGCAAAAGAGATTGTGGTACCCAGAATCAGCTCTCCACCTCTTGCTTGGTCTTAAAACATGGTGGACAACAAAAAAACGTGTGAGTTGTTCATCAAGGGCGAATAGTTCGACCGCCATTGTGCTCGATATTCCGATGGCTTGGCTGAACCAATTATCTTGCTGCCAAGTAATCAAATGGTATGGCAATTCCTCGTCCTTCGGGGTAGCTTTTCTATCTCCTACATTCTCCAAATATTTACCGACAAAACGAGCAAACAAGTTAGTCAATTTGCGAGTCTGACTCCTTGTGATGATTCTTCTAGGGTCCTCTTCAATTTGTGCCAACAGTGGCACATCACTTTTCTGCCTACTTTGAGCTATCTGGATTCTTTCTCGAATAGTCTTTATTTGATCCACGGTCTACTGTAAAATTTCTGGACCATAAATTTTAGCTTCACAAACCTCATCCCAATACAAAGGAGACCTACATTTTCGACCATATAAAGCTTCGTATGGTGTCATACCGATTGTAGCTTGGAAACTATTATTATAAGTAAATTCCACTAGTGGCAATATCATACTCCATGTTACTTGAAAATCCAAAACACATTCCCTTAGCATATCCTCCAATATTCCGATTGTTCTTTCAGTTTGGCTGTCAGTTTGTGGATGAAATACCGTACTAAAACTCAAGTTCGTCCCCAATCGCCTTATGCAAGCTCTTCTAAAATTTAGAAGTAAATCTTGGATCTCGATCCTAAACTATAGAAACTGGAATCCCGTGTAACCTTATAATTTCTTGCATATATAATTCCGTATATTGGTCCATAGTAAATGTCTTCTTTATTGGCAAGAAATGGGCAGATTTTGTAAGTCTATCAACAATTACCCAAATGGCATCATGTCCCTTGGTAGTTTTTGGTAATCCCATAACAAAGTCCATCGAAATGTACTCCCATTTCCATTATGGGATTGGTAAACATTGTAAAGTTCCGGCTGGACTTTGATGTTCAGCTTTAACTTATTGACATGTATAACATAAATTCACATGCTTCATTACATCCTTTTTCATACCAAGCCACCAATAATGTTTCTTTAAATCACGATGCATCTTAGTGCTTCCTGGATGCATTGAGAATATAGATGAATGAGCTTCTATCAATATGTCTCTTCGTAATTCCTAATCATTCGAAACATACCACTGATTCCTGAATTTTAATATTCTATCACTTGAACAAGTTAGTTCAGAAGAAGCAGGTTCCTTGCCCAACGTAGAATGTGTAGGACCGGTTTTTAACCTAAGTGGAGGGGTGAATTAGGTTAATGGCAATTTTTTGTAAGTTAAATTTATTAAGTACAAAACTAAAAGGATTGTTTATCAAATTCAGTTTATTCAAGCACAATCAACAAAGTAAGAGTTGAGAGAGAATTTGGCACCGGTATGTTTTTGCGGTTCGGCCAACAACTGCCTACGTCCATGCTTCAAGGTAGCTCCTTGAAGATCTTTCACTTGATTGAGCTTTCGGGTGTCAATCTAACCTTTACAACTTGACTCTTCTTTCTTAGAGGCGTCACCCCTTTTACAAGTTTACTCAATTCTATCGTTACAAGGATTTACGGTTTCTAAACCGACTCTCTCAATCACAAGATGAATAATCAAAAGTGAATACAAGAGATGAGAGAGTAAGATGACTTGAGAATAATTTTGGCAGCGTTTCGGTGTGTTTTTCTATCAAGAAAATTGATACTTTAACGGGCTTCTCTTCAACTATTTATACAGCTCAGGCTCGGGCGGTCGACATAAGTACGGGAGCGGTTGACCACAATATAGCCGTTTAGACTCATTAGAAAGTAGCCGTTGGAGCTTTAACTCTTTAGTAGATCCTGAGCGGTCGACATAATCGTGGAGTGGTTGACATAGGTATAGTTGATTAGTCCTTGAAGGTGTTGCGGTCGACATGAGGTTTGTTTCTGGAACTTCAGCGGTCGACTCAAGTAATTAGCGGTCAATATAAGTTCCGTCTTTGGAGCTTCACATCGGTCGACATATGTCTTGCACGGTCGACATTAAGTTTGTCTCTAGGAAATCATCGGTCGACATATGTATATAGCGGTCAACATACATCTCTTCTCTAGAATTGTTGCGGTCGACATGTGTATATAGCGGGTCGACATATATATCTTTTCTAAAGTTATTCCGGTCGACATATGTATATAGCGGTCGACATACATTTCTTCTCTGGAATTGTGACACATGTAAACACCAGTCGACATAGCCTGAGAAAACTTACAAAATTCTGCAACACTTGACTAACTTGTTAGATATTAAGTGTACCCTTTTA
Organism: Begonia fuchsioides; assembly: GCA_003255005.1. NCBI lineage: Eukaryota > Viridiplantae > Streptophyta > Magnoliopsida > Cucurbitales > Begoniaceae > Begonia > Begonia fuchsioides. The sequence continues at coordinate 99,022 of QAOC01028314.1, read as the reverse complement.
CAAGGATGTTTCACAAGAGATTCATTAACAGCATAATTTAATTTAGCTTTTATACATTTTCACAAACGACTATCATAGAAAAATATTTGGTTACTTTAAAAGCCTTTAAAGCCAACATAATGCTTGTAGTTCAGATCATTGCGTTGAGCTTCTTTAATTCTATCCAAGAAAGTTGGCTTTACCGATAATGTCGCAAGCATAGAAGTCAAATCGGATATTACCTATGTCTCAAATTTTTCCATTTTTGTTTGAAGCATTATAGACATTGCCGACAACCTTGATTGAATAGAAGTAGATTTTCTACTCAATGCGTCAACTACAACATTGACCTTTCCAGGGTGGAATTTGATTTCAAAATCATAATCTTTAACGAACTCAAGCCATCGCCTCTGTCTAATATTTAATTCTTTCTGCGTAAATAAATATTTCAAACTCTTATGGTCTGAAAATGTCTCACATTGTTGACCATTTAAGTAATGTCTCCATACCTTTAAAGCAAAAACCATTGCAGCTAATTCTAGATCATGAGTAGGGTACTTTTGTTCGTAACCCTTTAATTGTCTAGAAGCATAGGTGATCACTTTTCCTTCTTGCATTAATACACAGCCCAATCTAAATTTAGAAGCATCACAATAGATACTAAACTTTTCATTCTCTGTTGGAATAGTTAAAATCGAAGCCGTTGTTAATTTTTTGCTTCAATAACTCAAAACTCTACTCACACTCTTTGGACCACCAAAATTTCATATTCTTCTTTGTTAATCGGGTCAATGGAATTGCAATTTTAGAAAACCCTTCGATGAATTTTCGATAATATCCATCTAATCCGAGAAACCTATGGACTTCACCAACATTCTTTAGTTGTGGCCACTCCATAACAGATTGTACCTTCACTGGATCAACAGAGATACTGTAACACCCGACTTTTTCCAAGTACTGTAAGTCCTATCAATGTTAAATGATGAACAAAGTTATCTGATTTTCGAAGAGATAAGTTCTTTAAATGAGTTTAAGTCGATCTAATGAAATTAAGTAAATTAGTTGATGGAACTATAGCAACAAAAATTACTCGATTTGGAGATTTCTAGAGAAAGTTATGAATTTTGGAAACTTACAATTGGTAACAACCACCGGGTTGAAGATCGATAACGAGGTAGTTTCAGTTTTCCCATTTTATCATGTGACAAATGAGCTTAATTGACAAAGAAATCTTCTAAGAAATTGTAGAAGACATAAAAATGAGAATACTGATAGGTTAAACAACTCAATAGGAGTTGTGGTGAAAAAGTTATGAAATATTTAAGAGATTTAAGTTGACACCTCGTGCTTAGGTGCCACCTCGTGGTGACTCTTCACCTTCCACCTCAAGACAAAAGTTCAGCCTTC
>QAOC01028314.1:75811-97595 GCA_003255005.1 Begonia fuchsioides | reverse complement strand
CTTATACTGTTTCATTTTGAAATTTTGAGGTATATAAGCAAGCTCATTGGAACCTTAAGGACTCAGAATAGTGATCATAAGCTAAGGAGATCAAGTAAGTAACTCATGCTTGTGAATGGCCCTTTGAGGGACTACATTACAAAGAGGTTGTTAGGTATTGTAAGTTAGATAAAACTTAAGATATATTGTATGCTGTTTTGGGGTGCATCACACCGTGCACCGACCCAATAATATGGGGTTGATTGGTGTATGTTTGCTATTGAATTGTGATTGCTAGTATGTACATATCACTTAAGTATCTTAAGAGCGAAAAATAGTTAATAGAGGTCATGGACTTACCTTTGGTGACGAATGCGTTATGTTGATTGTTTTTATGTTAAGCATCTAAGTTATGCACGTATTAAGTTATGTCATCAAGCATTACATTCATGCATCATATTTTTCAAAATGATACGAAAATGTTTTGAGCATGTTTTCAAAATGTCACCCAACAGATGATGAGAGTGGTATGGGACACAATCTTCATCCATGCATGTTATAACGTAAAGATCAATTAAGTAAGAATGTTATGTATGTATGTAAATGGTTACGTGGACAGGCGGTGATGAGTTAGGCGTGACCTAAGACGTCTTCTCATCCCTTGAGATAGGCTGCCGACCTAAGGGCATCAAAAGTCTATTCTCTTTACCTAGAGTTGGATTAAAGGGGCAGGGTGCCGAGATAAGGGTGGGTGCCTTCCTCTCTAGATCTTATTCCACTAACTCATGTAAATGAAAGTTAAGTTATAAAAGAAACGAAACGAAATGAATGTGCATTGATTTAAGACATGGCATGTGTATGTAGATCATGTAGGAAACATTTCATTTTACTTACTGAGCCTTAGGCTCATAGTTTAAGCTTTGTAATGTAGGTGAGGAATAGAGATTGAGGGGAATGACTCTCCATGCTTGTTGTAGAGATAGCATGACAGATGGAGTACGTCCAGGCAAAAGTTGAGCTATCAGCGTGAAGACGACCGGTGGGCGGCTCATGTTTTTCTTATGTCATAGTTATGTACAAATGGAGTATATAGTTATGAAAACTAGATTTTTTTTATGTTCTTTGTAAACATATAATACTAAAAGTTTGGTTTTGTTAAAGTACTATATGATGTAAAATAATATATGTTTTGATATTGAAGAGTAAGTATGTAAATATTGTACGCTTCCGCTATGATTTTAAATTAATAATGTGGAACGAAATTTTAGAAAGAAAACTTTTTACATGATGTATTTTCTACGTAAGAAAAGTAAGGGTTGTAACAGATACCATCCTTAGAAGTTAACTCTATCAAGCCAAAATTCGCATTTGGAAAACTTAGCATACAACTTTTGCAGCTTCAAAGTAGATAACACAGCCTTCAAATGCTCCACATGTTCCTTCTCCGATCGTGAATAAACCAATATATCATCAATAAATACGATCACAAATTTGTCTAGAAATTCCTTGAACACCCAATTCATTAAGTCCATAAACACTGCCGGAGCATTCGTCAAACCAAAAGATATCAGAAGAAACTCGTAATGTCCATATCGAGTTCTAAATGTTGTTTTAGGAACATCTCCCACCTTGACTTTCAATTGATAATAGCCTGATCTCAAATCAATTTTCGAAAATACACATGCACCTTGTAATTGGTCGAATAAATCATCGATTCTTGGTAGAGGGTACTTATTCTTTATCGTCAATTTATTCAACTCCCAATAGTCAATGCACCTTCTAAGAGATCCATCCTTTTTAAGAAACAAAACCGGTGCTCCCCATGGCGAGAAGCTTGGTCGTATAAAATCCTTATTAGCTAACTCTTCTAATTGTGCCTTTAATACCTTTTACTCTATTGGAGCCATCCTTATTAACTAACTCTTTGACACTGGTTTTGCCTCAGGGATACATCAATCACAAATTCAATGTCCCGATCAGGCGGTAATCATGGTAGATCATCTAAGAATACTTCTGGAAAATCTTGAATCACCGGAATATTTTGTAACTTCGTTTCATACCATTTATGCATGTCAATTGCACTTGCCAAGAAACCCTCACATCCAATTTTCAATAATTGCTGAACTCTAACAAATGATACGACAGACATACAAGTAGCATTCCTCATTGCTTGAAAGGAATATTCTTCCGTGTTAGGAGGTTTAAAACTGACTACTCTGGTCCGACAGTTTATAGTTGCAAAATGTCGAAACAGCCAGTCCATCCCCAAAATAACATTGTAGTCTCTCATATCCATAACTATAAAATTAGCATACAATTTTCTACCATTCACAAAAATAACACAATCAAACAACACATAATTCAGACTTAACTGCTCCCCAGATGGTAACATCACATCATAATAATGCTCAGCTACCATTGGTGAACAATCCATCTTAACCATAAATGTAGACGATATAAAAGAATGAGTGGCACCAGAATCAATCAACACATAAGCAGGCACATCATTAATTAAAATGGCACCTGACACAAGAGATTGTTGATCCACATTGTAATAACCCGTTCCCCAGGCCGTCGCTTACTGCTTTTCTTACTTACTTTCTCACTTACTTTCTTACTCGCTGACGACCTGAGAACCGGTCCGTTACTGCGTTCTTACTTACTTACTTACTTACATTGGTAGAACACTTGTTACTTTAGTTTCTAAAACTATCTTTAATTTATAAAATAGTACAAAAGGAAAACCGTCAAATTTAAAAACATACATTCTTTGTAAATAACGATTTCAATTCCATGTTTTAAGTAAAATACATAAGCATTTAATAATTTAAACCTACAGCGGAAGAAAATAGTTCAACTTAAGATACATTCATATTGAAAACCTTTGTAATTCATCAATCCAAAATAATATATACAATTTAATTACATCTTCAAAACCTTCAAAACATTTTCAATTAAGACTGTGTGTGTGCCCATAGGTCACTCCCCATCTGTCGTCACTCAATAACTGTATCATTTGGACACTCCTCTGCTCTAACTCTTTGATCAGTCATTTGCACTCATTCCTCCATTGCATTCTCTACATTGCAAAGCCTAAACTATGAGCTTAAAGCTCAGTAAGTAGCATGACTATAAAAATCCAATGCATGAGTATGACTATGTTGTTGATAAAACAATGCACAATTTCATTCACGTTTCTTAGGTTTCATATCTTTTTTATATTTTGAAATATTATAAGATCTCAAGAACACTGCTCTCCACCTACTTCAACATCTACTGGGCCCACTTATATTACTGCTTGGAGTGTTCAGGCCTGTAATAACCATTTACTTTACTGTTCTGATATTCAAGTTTTTAATTCATCGGAGACGAAACATAATTAGCGTCTCATACCACCAATTATATCTCGTTTACCTCCAACTACGTTGTAAAATAATGCATGAAATCATTTTGTTGACATTTTGTAAAACTATGAAACATTACTACATTACATCAAACATAATAGTAAAATAACATATAACACCCAACAAACATACATCCTAATCTTTGCAATGCAGTCCAACTAAGGGCCAAACAATCTCAATACTAAACTACCTTAGCAGCTACCTTGAATTAATTCACTTGAGTCCCTTTTTAATCCAATTGATGACCTAAACATATAAATCATTCAAGGATCAGAAATCAGATAACATGACTTGTTTTATTGCATAATTCATAACTTTCTATTCCAACTTCAAAAAACTATAACTTATTTGATAATGATTCATTTGTGATGCTCAAGGTGTCAAATTGTTCCTTAAAGAGTCTACTATAACTTCTTAGAAGATACCAAATTCAGAAAACTAACCTAACATGAAGTGTCGACCGATGTTGACAAAACAGAGAGTATTCACTGCTTGAAATCAAGAACCCATCGACCTAACTTATAAGGTGTCGACTGATGTTGACAAAACAGAGAGCATGCATTCTTGAAATCAGGAACCGGTCGACCTAACCTATAAGGGGTCAACCACAATCCTCTCCCAGTTTCCGTCTACTAACTTGCAACATCCATAACTTTGCATGCATAGCTACGAATTGAGTGATTGAAACGGCTATAGATCACTCTAAGAGTCTACGTTAACTCTTATTGAGGACATAAACTCCAATTCGTACAAAATATCGACCGAATCTCCAAAACCCTAACTTTGTACATAGTCAACTGATTTCACATGTATTGGCATGAAACCATTAGTTTTTATCCACCAATTCAAACAATACCATCATTTTATCATTACTAAACCTAAGAGAACTTTAAAGGATAAAAAAATACCTTAAACTTCAGCCTCCACGAAAACTTTAGAATTTTCCACCTCACCTCTCTTGAAATAACTCACTTTCTCACTCTTTTCTCTCACAATACCTCTTCTATATCTGAATCTTAACTCTCCCTTGAGTTAAGGTGTGAAACCGAGAGAGGGAGGAGAAATCGTGGCTGGAAGAAAATGGCAGCCGAATGCCCTTTTTGTCGTTTATTAAACGAAAATAACCGTCCACCAATCAGAATTCTCCAAGTTTTGGCTGACTTTTCAACTTAAGTCGGCGAAGGTGTTGACCGCTCATTCATGGTGTCAACCAAAGAAATTCTCAAGAGCTATCCTATGTCGACCGGTTACTAATGTATCGACCGGTTTACCATGGTGTCGACCGCTTAACCATTGTGTCGACCAAAGAAATTCCCGAGAGCTATCCTATGTCGACCGGTTGATCATGGTATCGACCGCTTAACCATGGTGTCGACTGCATAACCATGGTGTCGACCGAATCAATTCCCGAATAGCATCATCCCATATACCCCCCTTAAACATTATTTTCTTCATCACCTTCAACCTACTAAATTACTAATATCCAATNGTATCGACCGGTTTACCATGGTGTCGACTGCATAACCATGGTGTCGACCGAATCAATTCCCGAATAGCATCATCCCATATACCCCCCTTAAACATTATTTTCTTCATCACCTTCAACCTACTAAATTACTAATATCCAATACCTTAATACTTTAATATTTAGCCAACATTCATAAAAAAAATCTTAACCACTTCCATCTTAAAGTCACAAATTCTAAAAATAAACTAGGGTTGTTACACACATCCTCGGGCTCGATAAGTGCAAACACTCTTGGAGTTACCTTGGCTTGATCCTTCTTCATCTGTGGATAATTCTTGACTACGTAACCAAATTATTTATACTTATAACAACGTCCAGTACCAGCCACACATTCTCCAAAATCTTTTTTGCCACATCTTGAACATTGATTAGATTGAAAAGACCCTTGGATACTCTTCCCTTATCTGAATCATTTTTGTCTTCACGCCCTTTGACTGTTGTCATCCTTTATTTTGTTGAGGCTGAACTGTTTTGAAAAATTTCCTTTGAGATTCTCTCTGCTTCTGGAATTTCACCTCAGCTTCCTCCACTTCTAATGCCTTAGTCACCACATTAGAATAGGTCACATTTTGCGTGCCTGATATCTTAACTCCTCGGTAGATTTTCACTTTCAGCCCTTGAATGAATTGATGCACTTTTAGTTCATCGGTAGCTACCAAGTGTCGAGCAAACCTAGATAATGCTTCAAAACGTCGAATATATTTGGCTACGGTTCCCATTTGGTATAGTTGAGTAAACTCTACCATCTTGCTTGTGCGAAACAGCATAATTAAAATACTTGTCATAGAATATACTCTTAAATTGCTCCCAACTCATCTCCTTTACATATTATGGGTAGCTTTAACAGTGTCCCACCAGAATCGTGTGTCACTTTCCAGCATAAATGCCGCACAGGTCACTTTCTCCCCATCTTCTATTTTGGCATAATCAAATATATCTTCCAGCTTCCTAATCCATTCTTTAGTGTGCATAGGATCTGCCAATAGACCATCATAACTCGGTGGATGAAGGCGGCGAAACCTCTCAAAACTCGGTTCACTATGACTATTCCAACGATCACCTCCTTGTACCTCCTTTGCTCTATACCGTTCTAAATATTCAAATTGGCGACCCACAATATCCACCAATGTGCAATTGCTTCATTACTGCTTCCTTTAACTGGTCTATGTCCTTTTAGCATTTTCTATTGGTTTAAAACAAGCAAACACGTTACATAATTGAACTAAAGACTTACAATGGGTGAAGTATCTCTGTGTAAATTCTTGAACCGTTAAGTAGTCTACATAATTGATTTTCAAACCTGGTGGGCTCTGATACCATACTATAACGTCCCGTCTTTCTTTGTACTTATCTTTTTTCTAACGATCCCAAGCATCTGCACCAGATATACTCCCTCCATTGCATCAATCTAAGAACCTGGAGTAAACTCCTCACTTTCAATGTCGTCACCTACATTACAAAGCTTAATCTAATGAGCTTAAGACTTAGTAAGTAACACACAGTGTCCTAAACATGAACTACATAACTATGCATTTTATAAAACCATGCAATTTTTCCATATACATTTATTTCATTTCTTTTCACGTATTTAATTTAGGTGGGCAACACATTGTACAAGGATGAAAGACACTATATGGTCTAGGACAGCAAAGTTAATGGCCATCGTACAGTCCGAAGTATAGGATAGCCAAGTTCAATCTCACCCAGAACATTAGATAATTACGTACATTATGCATTAAATATTGAAAGTATGATAAATTGAGGATTAGAACCATATGGCCTCCCTTGAGTCAGCTTTACTCAATTTCACATTCAATACTCAGTTGAGTTACATCATATAAACCATGCATGTAAAAAAATTTCGTACTTTTATGAAAACATGATCCATGAACATTGTGACATACGATTTTTGCATACCCTCAAGTAATGACATTAAATTCTAATAGAATATATCAAACAATCAATCAATAGCAAACATGCACATAAACAATCATCAAATTCCTTGAGGTCGGTGTATTGTGCGTTACACCCCAAACAGTCCAGTATCGTGCATGAATTATAAAAGTCATATTTTAACTATGACAATTCACATAAATCCTCAAGAACCACTCTTTGTAATGTAGACCCATTTCTAGGCCAAAGACAAGCAATGTTGACTTACCTTAGGTCCTTAGCTTAAACTTGGTCACTTGATAGCTTAATTTCTTCCACTAGATTACTTGGTAACTCCTAGAACAGAGAACTTCAAATCCCAAACCTCTTTGCGTGGGTTTCTCCTCTCCTTTCTTTCCTTGCTTTTAGGGTGGACTAACTTCACTTTAGGTGCACAAAACTCTTTTCTTCCTTAACTTCTAACCAAAACTTCACTACAACTCTCAAATATGGAGACAATAAAGAGAGGGAAAGAGAATTTTCATAGCTCAAAGATGGCCGAAGATGAAGTTTAGCTAGGGTTAAAATAAAAAGGTAAATTATGCAAGGTGGAGGTGGAAAGTAAGCACGAGGTGTCGTCAATCCATTGCACCTCTTCTAAGCTGCTCCTCAAAGTCACCAATCATCTTAATCTAACTTTAATAATATTAATTTGATTTATCCTAATTTTTTATAAAAATTTTGGCTGACTTTTCAACTTAAGACGGTGAAGGTTTCGAGCGCTAAACCAATGTGTCGACCGAACTTAGATACTATTCATAACTCTCAATTCCCGAGAGCTATTCTATGTCGACCGGTTACTAAGGTGTGGACCGCTTAACCAAAGTGTCGACCACTAAATAATGTATCGACCTATACTTCCTTTAAGAGTCAACCGATCATCACAAGTGTCAACCGATCCGTCCAACAGTCTATAATTAACTTCAACAAACTTTAATAACAAAACATTTTGTACCTAAAACTACATAAGTAATGTACATTGATAATTTACTTATGACATGTTTCAAAAAGTACGGGTGCTACATAAGTCCTTGCTCTATGCACTAAGAACTAAGACTAAAGCACTAAGTCCAAAGCCATATGTCCTTATTTCAATGCCATAAAAAAAGCACTAAGACCAAAGTCCAAAACCCTGAACCCTGTGTAATACCCAAAAAGAAAATTGCTTACTTTTAAGATAAATTAAGATAGTTAATTAAATGCAAAAGATGAAAAAGCTAGGAGAGTTTGGAGAGTTTGATGGAGGATAATGATCATGAAACGAAGGGAAGAGCTAAATGAAACTTGCTACTAACCTTTCTTCCTTGCAAGGATAATGGAAAGAAGCAAGAAAAACTCAACTCACTAGCTCGGAAGTAAGCCGAATTGGGTTCTTCTCGGACGGTTGGATATGACTCACCGGAGGTCGATCAAAAGGGAGCTTAGGAAATGAATTCCAGAGAAATGCAAATGCACTCTAATTTTCAATATCACAAAGCTGATTACAATCATCCTCAAGTGAGGTATTTATAGACTCTAAGTAGGCTGAAATTATAGCCACATTCAGTTGAATGAATCAACGCAAATATAGTGACCACATTCAACTTGAAAATAAAAAAAAAACTAAATTCTAGCAATTTGTTAGTAGCTAATTAACATCACATGGAGAAGAATAAACTCCCTCAACGTGAAGGGAGAGAGTTGGCTGCTAATAAAAAAAGTAGAAACTCGTAAGAAACCCATAAAACTATAAGAAACTCATGTCATACCCATGTCATTATATGTGCACGAAATTAGACATGAAATGAGCTAATACTAAAGATAAAGTTTGTAAATGAAATATTATTGCATGGGCCATGCAATGTTAGAAACCGGGTGCACTATCTTCTCGGGCTAGAAAACTTGGTGCACTATCTTCTCGGGTCCATTTCACTTCTTCTCCTTGATCCATCCATGAAATAAGATGTTAAGGTTGCTCTTGATCATTAGAAGAAGGCTCCATGAATGATATTTCATTAGATAGGATCCCTGCAAAATGAACAAACAAATTAGGGAATCTTTTGGCTCGACTTCCGGTCATGGCTCCTTGAGGCAACGTATCTCGTGGCATGTCACTTCAACAATGCAGAAAAAGATACTTGGATCGCCTTTGAAATCAAGTACGAGGATCTTGACCCCAATCGAACATTGCTGACGAAAACTAAGTTATCAGACAAGGAGCTTGACTCACACCGAACTTGTTGGTAAGAACCAAAGCTATCAAAGTTGATCTATCAAGAATTAACTTGATGAAGATCGAGTTCTTCACAAAGAACCAAAGAGAAAATTCTCTCCAAAACAGTCAAGGTGAATTAATCATAAAAGTTGTGTCCTATTACAATAGCTTGGATGCCTTTAAATAGGCTAAACACTTTCTAAACTAATAAGTAAATTAGGAAATAGAAAATAACTAGGAAACTTAACTAAATAATAATTTTTTAGAATTATTGCAGCGCTTTTCTGTTTTGGTAAATTGTGTATTTGGCCAGCCAAAAGATGTCTGATTTTTATGATCCAGCCCATTACAAAAAGGTCTGGAAGGCATCTACAACTTTGTTGAAGAAATTATTTTTAAATAACTTTAGGAAGATTGTCGAATCTGCCAATATATTCTTGCTGGTCAAGTAAAAGCTTGATTTAAGAAAAGTTGCATGTACTTTCCTATTTCATTTGTCCCTTCAATATCTTGTATTAGACTTGGGCTCTTGGGCTTGTGTCTTTGACCACCTTGCATGATCTCATTATCTTCTTCAACACTTAACATAATAAGCATTTTGTTTTGATGTTGAATAGATTCTTTCATTTTAATTTCCTCCACTAATCCACATAATGCTTCATGCATTTTCTTAGTTCTTGACCTTGTCATTGGGCCTCTAATTCCTTGGAATTGGTCTTTCTCATTGACATTAATCTGTGTCACCACTTGATTTGCATCACTACCTCTTACATTTCTTCCTTAATCAATGATATAATTTGAATAAAGTTTAATCAAAGAATATTTTAGATGTAAATTGTGATTTTATATGTTAAAGTAGTGAAGCCATAAGAAAGTGCCATGTGTCACTATTAGATTAGTGACTAATTGTTATTAAGGTATTATTACTAATCTATATTAATTAATTAAAGTATGTATGATTAAATGATGATAATTGAAGTATTTTAGCAATTAAAGAGACATATAAGGACAAAATGGTCAACCTAAAAGGATAAGTTGGACTAAAAGGTAAATTCATCCTAAAATCTATCTGAAAAATGTAAGAAATGGCTGAGGATCAGCCATTTTCGTGGCTGTAGAGAGAGAAAGAGAGCAAAGGAGCAAAAATGGAGATAGGGTTTTAGAGAAAAAATAGTAAAAATTGAAGGTGAAAGAGAAGAAATGTTCATCTCATCAAGAGAAATCTATTGAGCTAATAATTTTGTGGTTATGAAGTGATTAAAAGACATTGATTATGTGTTTGCTAATTGCTAAAGACCTAAGGTAAGTAATGTTCTTTTTGTTTTGCCTTCTTAAGCCTACACCATGAAGTGTTAGATTGTGCTTGTTTCTCATGACATGGATTGTTTAATGATTAGATAGAATATGCTGAATGATGGTATTTAGCCTAAAGATATGTTATGAAGTGTTAAGTCTGATTGATTTATGAATGTCATGCTTTTAAATAACATGTTGCAATTATGTTAATATCACAAATATTTTTTTGATGCTAAAATGGAATAAATATATGTCCTTAGCAATTGTGAAGTAGTTAAGCTAATGTAGATTACGAAATGTGATTGGAATTGATCTCTACTATGATGTGATGAATTTTTATGTTTATGTTACACATGTTGATGATGCTTGGTGCATCCATACTATGCTGGTTCACGAGCATCTCGTGGATCATGTTTTAAGAAAGTTACGAACTATTTACATGCATGAGATTTCATATGAAATAGAATATAAAAATGCTTGTTTCGGGTTGAGCTCGAATAACCAATGAAAGATGAAGATAAAAGAAAGAAAGAGAAAGTTAAATAAATATCATTGGGAAGGGGTTTGAGTTGGCTGTCCCTTTAGGTGGACTCAAGTTTGTGGTCTCTCAATCCTTGGAATCGAGTTGGCTGTCCCCTTAGGTGGACTCAAGTTTGTGGACTCTCGTTCCTTACCAATAAGCCTCAATAATAAGGATGCATGAAAATTAAAGTAAAGAAAGACATCAAATGAAAAGAAAAGAAAATGTTTTACAAATTCATATCATGTTTGCATTCTTGCATTTCATGCTTTAGTTACTGAGCAATAGGCTCATAGATGAACTTTGTTGTGTAGGTGATGCTAACGTTCTGTAACAACCCTCATTTGTTTATAGGATTTGTGATTTAAGGTTAAATTGTTAAAGATTTCTTTTTTTATGAATGTTGGTGATATATAGAGGTATTAAAGTATTGAGAGTGTTAGTAGGTTGAAAGTAAAATAGGAATTAGTAGTTAAACGGTCGACCACAATGGAGTAGCGGTCGACACCTTGTTAAACGGTCGACCACAATGGAGTAGCGGTCGACACCTTGTTAAACGATCGACCGCAATGGAGTAACGGTCGACACCTTCACCGACGTAAGTTGAAAGGTCAGCCAAAACTTGGACGAATCTGATTTATGGACGTAAAGGAAATACTGTTTTTGATTAATGAAAGGCATAAAAGACATTTGGCTGCCATGTTTCTGCCAGACATGAATTATTATCTAAATTCTCTCTGAATTTTTGTGAAAGTTTAAGTTCAAGGTACCATCTATTCTTTGAGTTTCTCTTAAGTTAGTGATTATAAAATAATGGTATTGCTTGAATTGATGGATAAAAATGAATGATTTCATGTCAAGATATGTGAAACAAGTCGATTATGTACAAAGTTAAAGTTTTGAAAAATTCTGTTGATAAGTAGTACGAATTAGAGTTTTCTTCCTTTATAAGAGCTAAAGTAGACTCTTAGAGTGATCTATAGGTTTTTGAATCACCCAATTAAGAGCTATGTACACAAAGTTATAGGTGATACAAGTTAACAAATGAAAATTTGAAAAGGGAATTCGGACGACCGTTTTGTAAGTTAGGTCGACCTAATTTCCAGAATGGATGCTCTCTATTTTTTAGCATCGGTCGACACCTTATTAACCGGTCGACCGGTTCTGGATTTCAAGCAATGAATACCCTATGTTTTGTCAACATAGGTTGACACACGTTAGTTTTTTGAATTTTGGTGTCTTTTAAGAAGTTATAGTAGACTCTTCAAGGAACAATTTGACACCTTAATCATCATAAATGGATCATTATCAAGGAAGTTATAAATTTTTGAAGTTGGAATAGTAAGTTTTGACTATATGCAATAAACATGTCATATTACATGATTTCTAATCCTTGAATAATCTATACATTTAGGTTAGCAATTGGATTAAAAGGGACTCAAGTGGATTAATTCAAGATAGCGGTTAAGGTAAGATTATGATACATGTGATTTGCCCTTAAGTGGGACTACATTATAAAGATTAAGATTATTGTTTGTTAATGCTTTGATATATTAGACTGTTTGGGGTGTAATGCACAATACACCGACCTTAATTCATTTGAGGGTTGTTTGTGTGCTTGGTTGATATTGTTTGTTAGAATCAAAGATATGAAAAATGAATGTTTTGTTTATTAAGCATTGTACATGAATCATGCATCATGTTTTACTTAAAATAACGAAAATGAATTTTCCATGCATGATTTTCACAGACAACAGAACATGATATGAAGAAAGAACAAAAGAAGATTCATGAATCCATGTAACAGTTTGTTGTTGAGGAGGGATTTGGGAAGGTTATCTCACGTGGACATCCTAGTTAACCTCTCAATTTCTCATCATAGTTCGCCTCACAATAATCTCATAGCTACGGTAACTAAAGAAAGAATGAATGTCAAAAATCGAAATGAAATTGTATAGTTTTACAAAAGTTCATGACATGTTACATATTTTATAGCTTTTCATTCTTGCTAAGCCTTAGGCTCATTAGAAGGACTTTATAATGTAGGTGAGGAGTTTGATGCTCATAATGAAAATCACTGATGATGAAGGGTGTCCATGAAAAGCATTTGAGCTGTTAGTGCGAAGATAACCAGTAGACATGGTTTTTCATGTAATGTAAATAAGTGTTTTGAAGTCAAAGTTTAAATGTATGGTATAGTTTATAAAATAGGTTGTAAGAAACATGTTTTTGAAAAACTATTTTGTATGGTTTGTAATAACTGTATTTGACAACTTTTCAATGTAAATTATGAGTGTTTCTAAAAATGTTTGATTTTATATTATCATTTAATTAAAGACGAGTTCATGTATTTCAGTATTCTGCTGTAATCAAAAATGATTTTATCATTGGTTATGAGTCTTAAAAGAAATAAGGCATAAAAAAAAATTTCTCTAATGTTTCAAGGATTTTCAAAACGGGATGTTACACGTTCAGTTGACAAAGTACTCCCATGACCGTGGCTACGTGTCTATTAGAACGATGTTGTCCAAACAACAAACGAGAAGATTTTTATTTTAATGTATTTTAGAACGATCATGCAAACACACATTCCTCCAAAAGAGATTTTAACTACAAATGTGTTTCTAAGTCTTCCGCTGCTACATTTTACAGATAAATTATCAAATTCAAAAAAAAAAAAGATTTTATCGTCTTTTTATGAAAAGCAAAGTTTACAAAACGGTACGGTACATGGTGTTACACCCTGAGCCCGAACCCCAATGCACTAACCCCTAAGCCCTAAGTTCAAAGTCCTAAACCCTTAGCTCAAAGTCTTTAGCCCTAATCTCTATGCCCTAAAACAAAAGCCCAAAACAGTAAGACCTATAGCAAAACCCTAAGAATCCAAAAGTTATAAGCCCTAAGCCCAAAGCCCCTAGGCCTAAGCTCTTAGCACAAAGCCCTAAGCCCTAAGCCTAAGCCCAATGCCTAAAGCCCAAAATTCAAAGCCATAAGCCCCAAGGCCAAAGCTCGAAGCCCTAAGCTCTTACAGCTAATCCATAAGCAGTAAAATCAAACCTCAAAGCCTAAACTACTAAGCCGTAAGCCCTAAGCCCTAAGACCTAAGTCCGAAGCCCTGAACTCTAATCTCTAAGCTCCAATCCCAAAGCCATAAGTCCCAATCCTTAAGCCCAAAGTCGTAATCTCTAAGACCTTAGACCTAATTTGCGAGCCCGTAGTCCTAACCCCTATGCCCTAAGCCCTTAGCTCAAATCCATAAGTCCTAATGCAAATAGCATAAGCCCAATGCCCTAATGCTAAAGCCATAATCAAAGTTAAGCTTTGTGATATTGGAAATTATAGTGCATTAGCATTTCTTTGGAATTCATTTCGCTTTCATTCGATCAAATTCCAGTGAGTCATATCCGACCGTCCAAGAAGAACCTTTAATTCAGCTAACTTGCGAGATAGTAAGTTGAGTTTTTCTTGTTGCTTTCCATCATCCTTGCAAGGAAGAAATCTTAGTAGCAAGTTCCATTTAGCTCTTCACTCCATTTTCTGATCATATCCTCCAATCCAACGCATTAATCCAAGTTCTCTCAATTGGATAGTAGATAGAGAGAGTTCACCAACTTCTATTCATATCTCCTCCATGATCCCGATTTGAACCTTCATTTTTGAAGGAGAAAATCCTTCATTATCCTCCATCAAACTCTCCAAAAATCAGCCATAAATTCCTCCTCTCCGATCACATTTTGACCTCCATAAAATTGGCCAACCTAACCAAAAGCAAATCATTTGTCCTTAATCCAGAAGAAATTAATTAAATTATCCTTCCATTTCAATTTCATGTCATTTGGTATCAGAGCTTAATATCCCTTCACACACTTTCATTTCTACTTTTGTTATCTTGATACACTTGCAATTAAGGGATGATGACTCGAAGTGGAGCTTCACACTAAAACAACCAAGAAACCGTTCCACAAAACCACCATTCTACCACACCAACAAGAGATCAAGATGAGTATTCAAATCTGAGCTATAAACTAAGATGTCATCAAAATATACCACCACAAATTTTCATAAGAAATCTTTAAGTACGAAATGCATCAATCTCATGAAAGTACTGGGAGCATTAGATAATTCGAAAGACATAACTAAGCATTCAAAGAGTCCATACTTTGTTTTGAATACAGTTTTCCACTTGTCTCCTTCCTTCATTTGTATTTGATGGTAAGCATTCTAACAACTCAACCTGAGAAAAGCAAGTTGCTCTACTAAGTTCATCTAACAAGTCTTCAAGTCTATGAATCGGATACTCTCCCTTGATGAGGCAATACCTGACGAATCACCATAAGTAAAGGACCCTCTTAAGCAAAACATGTCTCTACTTCATTCTCTTGCTCTTTTTCTATCTCTCTACAACTTCATCTTCACTTTCTACCTCATTAGTGCCCTCTTTTAGGGTCATTACCCTTTTGTTCGGGCATTGTGGAGCAATGTCGCCTAAATTGAGACATTTGAAACATTTGATTTTTCGTGCTGTAGGCTGAGTGTTCTCTACAAACGCCATAACTTCTCCATCTATCTTTTGAGGCCACGACATAATAGATGTATTTATCTTCAACCTTTGCTATAAGTTTGTAAGAATTGTTAGGTTTAAGGGTGTACCGATTGAAAGCACCCTTAACTTTCCTCTTTACTTGCCGCTCCACTTTCATGGCAAGTTGTATGGCGACATCCATTAAATCTAGTAGTTGCAACTCCACTATATCTTTGATTTATTTATTTAAGCCTCTTATAAACCTTGCTAGAATTTGCTCTTCAGGTTCAATAAGTTCAAACTCGGTGAAATAATCTTCAACCAAAAGATTAGCTTGTCTTAGTGATTGAAGTTATAGAAAGAGCTCCTGCTTGTAGTGGCCCAGAACAAATCTTCTTTTCATCGCTCTCTAAGAGAGATCTTCATCATAACCTTCACGCCTTCTTTGAGCCTTTAAGTTATCCCACCAAAGACTAACATAACCGGTTAGTTCCAATGAGACTAATCTTATTTTCATTCGTTCAGAATAATTATAACAATCGAAGAACTTATCAACTTTCTCAACCCAATCAAAAAATATATCCCCATTACAAGAACCATTAAAGGAAGGGAACGATACCTTAATTTTTTTCATGTCATCATCATGGTTGAAATGCTCATGCACATTATAGCCTCCTCGGATTTATCGATAGCTGGACATTTTGAAGCAAATAAGCCACCTCCGAGTTTTCTCTTTGGAGCCAGGGTTGAAGGAACTCTCATAGGGGGTGGATTAGCATCCAACCTTTGCAATAACAGCTCCAGTTTTTTATTGATTTCATCAATTTGCCCTTGGTAGCTAGATTTAGCTACCTCATGGATTTGTGCGGTAGAAGAGTGGTTTTGCAGAACGGTTTCTAGGATGTTTTGGTGTGAAGCTCCACTTCGAGTCATCATCACTTAATTGCAAGTGTATCAAGATAACCAAAGTAGAAATGAAAGTGTGGGAAGGGAATTGAAATGAAAGGATAGGTTAATTCATTTGTTCTGAGATTAAGGACAAATGAACCAGTTTTGGTAAAGATTGGCCGATTTTATGGAGGTCGGAATGTGATCGGGGAGGAGGAATTCATTGCTTTTTTCGGAGAATTTGATGGAGGATAATGGAGGATTCTCTCCTTCAAAAATGAAGGTTAAAATTGGGATCAAGGACATATGAATAGAAGTTCGTGAACTCTCTCTATCGACTATCCGATTGAGAGAACTTGGATGAATGCATTCGAACTTAAGATATGATCATGAAATGGAGTGAAGAGCTAAAGGGAACTTGCTACTAACCTGTCTTTCTTGCAAGGATGATGGAAAGCAGCAAGAAAAACTCAACTTACCAGCTCGAAAGTGATGAGAACCACGAGTATATCAAACCCGAGACCCTTCAACAATGCGGAAAAGATACCTGGATCGCCTTTGAATCAAGTACAAGGAACTTGACCCCAATCGAACCTTGCCGACGGAACCTAAGTTATCAAACAAGGAGCTTGACCCAGACCAAACTTGTCGGTAAGAACCAAAGCTATCAAATTTGATCTATCAAGAATTAACTTGATGAAGATCGAGTTCTTCGCAAAGAACCAAAGAGAAAATCTCTCCAAAACACTCAAGGTGAATTAATCATAAAAGTTGTGTCTTTCATAATAACTTGGACGCCTTTAAATAGGCTACATAAACCTAACTAAAATAGGAAATAAAAAGATATTAGAAAACTAAAATATCTTTAAGAAGATTTTTCTCAAATCTGTTAAGATTTTCTCCCATCAAAGATTTACTTGTTGGTAAAGTTATCTTGTAGTGGGCTTGAGCTCTTGGGCTTGTATTCTTGACCACCTTGCATGAAATCAATATTTTCTTCAACACTTAACATAATAAACGTTTTGTTTTGATGTTGAATAGATTCTTTCATTTGATTTTCTTCCACTAAATCACATAACGCTTCATGCATTTTCTTGGTTCTTGACCTTGTCATTGGGCCTCCAATTCCTTGCAATTGGTCTTTCTCATTGGGATTGATTTGTGTTATCACTTGATCCACATCATTCCCTCCTTCCTCGAAAAGATTCGTCCTCGAATCTCCTGCATCATACAAAGATAAGTCACTAACATTGAAAGTGGCACTTACATTACCATATTCACTTGGCAAATCAATTTTGTAGGCATTGTCATTGATTTGCTCCAATACTTGAAAAGGACCATCTCCTCGAGGTTGCAACTTATTTTTCCTTTTATTTGCAAATCTTTCTTTCCTTAGGTGAATCCAAACCCAATCTCCTTGCTCGAATACGACTTTTGTCCGGCTTTTGTTTGCTTGCTATGCATAATGCTCATTTTTCTTTTCTATATTCCCCCTGACCTTTGTATGCAAATCCCTAACGAATTCTGCCTTTTTCTTTCTATCAAAATTAACAACTTCATTAGTAGGCAAGGGTAACATATCCATAGGAGTTAAAGGATTAAAACCATACACTATTTCAAATGGTGAAGAAGATGTAGTTGAATGAATAACTCTATTATATGCAAATTCAACATGTGGTAGACATTTCTCCCATTGTTTTAAATTCTTAGAAATAATTGCTCTTAGCAAAGTAGATAGTGTTCTATTAACTACCTCAGTTTGTCCGTCCGTTTGTGGGTGTGCTACAGTTGAAAACAAAAGTTTAGTGCCTAACTTATTCCACAAAGTTCTCCAAAAGTGACTTAAAAATTTAACATCTCGATCACTAACAATAGTTTTTGGTAAGCCATGCAACCGCACAATCTCTTTAAAGAATAAATCTGCAACTACAAAAATACTATCTTTTCCACTTTGTGTTTTTGGCAAACCGATAACAAAATCCATTGAAATATCAATCCAAGGTTGACTAGGAACTAGAAGAGGAATATACTTTCCGTGCGGTTTGATATTTGATTTAGCTTTCCTACACTCGATACATTTATCACAAATTACTTGCACATCATGTCTCATTTTTGGCCAATAAAAGTGCTCACATAAAACAGTTAAGGTTTTGCTCACTCCAAAATGTCCCATTAATCCACCAGCATGAGTTTCTCTAACAAATAATTCTCTCAATGAACATTTAGGAACACAAAGTTTGTCTTTTCTAAACAAATAACCATCGTGTCTATAATAATCTAAATATGCAATCTTTTCGCACAATTTCCAAATTTCACCAAAATCCAAATCTACTTCATATAATTCTTTAACAAATTCAAATCCAAGCAATTTAGATTGTAAGGACGTTAGAAGTATGTACCTTCGAGATAATGCATCGGCAACAATATTTTCTTTACCTTTCTTGTATTTTATAACATATGGAAATGTTTCAATGAACTCCATCCACTTTGCGTGCCTTTTGTGTAACTTTCCTTGTGACTTCAAATGCTTCAAACTTTCATGGTCAGAATGAATAATGAATTCTTTTGGCCACAGATAATGCTGCCATGTTTGTAGAGTTCTCACTAAAGCAAATAACTCCTTGTCATATGTTGGATAATTTAAAGCAGCTCCATTAAGTTTTTCACTAAAGTAAGCGATTGGCTTGGAATCCTGCATTAAAACACCACCAATACCTTTTCCCGACGCATCACATTCAATTTCAAATACTTTATCAAAATTAGGTAACACAAGTAATGGTGCACTAGTAGTAAGCTTATCTTTTAGAAGGCTGAAAGCGTGTTCATGAACTTCGGTCCATTTAAATTCAGCATGCTTTTTAACAAGATCATTCAATGGTGCCGCAATCGTACTAAAATCTCGAACAAACCTTCTATAAAAACTTGCCAATCCATGGAAACTCCTAACCTCCCTTGCATTCTTTGGTGTCGGCCACTCTTGAAGCGCCTTGACCTTTTCTTGATCCATCGAAATTCCTTTTGAACCTACAACAAAACCAAGAAAAACTACCAAATCCATGCAAAAAGTGCACTTCTTCAAGTTAGCATAAAGTTGATTTTCTCGTAAAGCAATAAAAACTAAATTCAAATGTTCAACATGTGCATCTAAGGTTTTGCTATATATTAGTATATTATCAAAGTATACAACGGCAAATTTTCCGATAAAAGCTCTTAGCACATGATTCATTAATCTCATAAAAGTACTTGGTGCATTAGATAATTCAAACGGCATCACTAACCACTCATAGAGACCATACTTAGTTTTAAAAGCGGTTTTCCATTCATCCCCTTCTTTCATCTGTATTTGGTAGTATCCATTCTTTAAATCTATTTTTGAAAATAAACATGAACCATGCAATTCATCAAGCATGTCATCTAACCTTGGAATAGGATGTCGATACTTTATCGTGATCTTGTTGATAGCTCGACAATCCACACATATTCACCAATTCCCATCTTTCTTTGGAACTAAAATCACAGGAACCGAGCATGGACTAAGACTCTCTCTCACGAAACCCTTCTCTATTAGCTCGTCAACTTGTTTTTGGATTTCTTTCGTCTCTTCAGGATTAGCTCGGTATGCCGGTCTATTGGGTATTGAAACTCCAGGCATAAAATCAATTTGGTGTTCGATTCCTCTCAAAGGAGGTAACCCACTTGGAACTTCTTCGGGAAACACATCTTCAAATTCCTTTAAAAGAGTAGAAATAACACTTGCAAACAAAGGGGTTAGCTCGTTAGTAGAAAGATAAATATCCTTGTACAAGAGTACAAGTACTTGTTGCCTTGCTAACATCACACTCTTCACCTCACTTTTTCTCACTATTCCACTTATTTTCCCACTCTCTTCTTGTTTTCTCTCTTGCTCTTTTTTTCTCTCTTTGCCCTTTTTTTCACCCTCTTCTATTTTTTTCTCACGCTCTATTTTTCTCTCATCGCACTTTTTTTCACTCTTTTGCTCACATATTGGCTTTTCTCTCATTTTGAAATCTCTAATAATTTTCTCTTGATCTTCACTAGCTGACCATGGTTTAAGTGGCTTGAGAATGATTGTCTTACCATCTTGAACAAAGCTATACTCATTCTTGCACCCATTATGCTTGACTTTTCGATCAAATTGCCATGATCTTCCTAATAAAATATGTGTTGCTTGCATAGGAACCAAATCACAAAGAACCACATCATGATATTTTCCAATGGACAGAGCAATTTTAACTCGTTTCGTAACTTTGACTTCACCACAATCGCTCAACCACTGTAGCTTGTACGGATTGGGATGCTTTTCGGTTTCCAATCCCAACTTATCCACTAACAAAGTACTAGCAACGTTAGTGCAACTCTCACTATCAATTATCAAACTACATACTTTGTTATTCACGTGGCATCTAGTATGAAATATGTGTTCTCTTTGTACTTCATCTCCATCGTCCTTGGCTTGAACGTTGAGCACACGTCTAGTGACTAAGAGTTCACCTCTCACGGGTTCCTCAACCTCCACATCGCTACAGTCTTCTAGTGGAGGCATCTCGCCATCACTTGAGTTCTCACTTTCAACATCTCCATTCTCTCGTATTACCATTGTTCTTTTATTCGGACAATTTGAAGCATAGTGGCCGAATCCTTGACAACGAAAGCATTTAATTTCTCGAGCTCTAGTTGTTGGAGTATTTTCAGCCTTACCTTTTATAGAAGCATTGTTTGAGGTAGTTGCTATCTTTCCCTTGAAATCTTCTTTAGGCTTTATAGTTTGTTTCTCGTGCCTCCAAGTTGATTTCCAATTTGAATTTGAGAAAGAACCACCCTTTGAATATCCTTTTGATTTCAATTGTTGTTCCACCTTGATAGACTTGTGTAATAATTCCTCTATGTCTACATAGTGCTGCATGTCCACTATGTTATAAATTTCTCTATTCAATCCTCCAATAAAACGTGCCATTGTTGCTAACTCGTCTTCCTCTGTGTTGGCTTTCATCATGGTTGATTCCATCTCTTTATAATAATCTTCCACACTTTTTGAACCTTGTTTTAGTTCTTGCAATTTCCTGCAAAGATCTCGATGATAATAACTAGAAACAAATCTCTTACGCATAAATGTTTTCATTTCTTCCCACGTGGAAATGGGTCTTTCGTCATGCCTTCTCCGAGTTCTCATTAGTTGATCCCACCATGTACTTGCATAGTCCATGAATTCCATTGAAGCCAACTTGATTTTCTTTTCTTCGGTATAATTGTGACAATCATATATTTGATCTACCTTTCTTACCCATTCCAAATATGATTCGGGATCACTTTTACCACGAAAAGAAGGAATCGTCATCTTCATGTTGCTTAGGTTGCCATCTTCTCGGTTTTTTTTTATACCGCTCCTTTTTGTAACTGTTGCTCTCATTCTCGGACTCAACTTCTTGCTCTATTTCTTTAATATTTCCTCGTGCAAGGCTACTAGTTTGAGCCTCTAACATATTCAATCTCATTTCAATTT
>QAOC01028314.1:48546-75375 GCA_003255005.1 Begonia fuchsioides | reverse complement strand
AATAACTTGGACGCCTTTAAATAGGCTACATAAACCTAACTAAAATAGAAAATAAAAAGATATTAGAAAACTAAAATATCTTTAAGAAGATTTTTCTCAAATCTGTTAAGATTTTCTCCCATCAAAGATTTACTTGTTGGTAAAGTTATCTTGTAGTGGGCTTGAGCTCTTGGGCTTGTATTCTTGACCACCTTGCATGAAATCAATATTTTCTTCGACACTTAACGTAATAAACGTTTTGTTTTGATGTTGAATAGATTCTTTCATTTGATTTTCTTCCACTAAATCACATAACGCTTCATGCATTTTCTTGGTTCTTGACCTTGTCATTGGGCCTCCAATTCCTTGCAATTGGTCTTTCTCATTGGAATTGATTTGTGTTATCACTTGATCCACATCAGAAAGTAAGCTGAATTGAAAGTTCTTCTCAGAAGGGAGCTTAGGAAATGAATTCCAAAGAAATGCTAATGCACTCTAATTTCCACTATCACAAAGTTGATTACAACAATCCTCAAGTGAAGCATTTATAGACACTAAGTAAGCTAAAATTATAGCTACATTCGGTTGAATGAATCAAACCAAGCTGAGTGACTACATTCATCTTGAAAATAAAAAAGAGGGAAACTAATTCTAGAGACTTCTTAGCAGCTAACTAACATTACATGGAGGAAATTAAACTTCCTCAACTTGAGGGGAGAGAGATGGCTGCTAATCAAAAAGTAAAAACTCATAACACCCATAAAAAACCCATAAAACCCATAAGAAACCCATAAAACCCATGTCATACCCATGCCATTCCCGTGTGCACGAAATTAAGCATGTAATGAGCACGGCATGGACCATGCTATGCTAGAAATTGGGTGCGTCAAATGAAATCTTCTCGGATACACTATCTTCTCTGGTCACTTCACTTCTTCTCCTTGATCCATCCATGAAATAAGATGCTTGGGTTGCTCTTGATCATCAGAAGAGGGCTCCATATATAATATTCCATAAGATATGATCCCTCCAAAATGAACAAACAAATTAGAAAATCTTTTGGCTCAGCTTCGAGTGATGCCACCTTAAGGAAGGGGAACCAGAGGCATGTCAGCTCAGGGCTTTTTTCTTTTGCCTAAGGGCTTAGGGCTTTGAGGTTAAGGCCTAGGGCTTTGAGGTTAGGGCTTAGGACTTAGAGTTTAGGGTTTATGTCTTTTGGCTTTGGGCTTAGAGATTATGGCGTAAGTATTTGATCTTAGAATATCGTACTTAGGTCATAGGTCTTTGGGATTTGGGATGGCGGCTTTGTGCTTACGGCTTTAAGATTATGTAAGGGTCATTTCTTTAGGCTACAAAGTTTTGGCTTAGGATTAAGGTCTTTGGAATTAGGGCTTTGGGCTTTAGGCTTAGGGTTTAAGGCTTAAGACTTTGGGATTTGTTCTTAGAGTTTAGAACTTAGGGCTTTGGCCTTAGGGTTTTAGGCTTAAGGGTTCGGTTTTAGGGCTTTGGCTTGTGGGCTTAGGGCTTATGGTTTAGTGCTTAAGGCTTAGGGCTACTGGCTTTAAGCTAATGGCTTAGGGCTTATGGCATTAAAATTAGGGCTTTAGGGCTTATGGCACTTAAATTAGGGCGATTTAGAGTTCTAAGATTTGGCTTTGGGCATAAGGGTTATGGTTTAGGGCGAAGGGCTTAGAAGTAGGGCTTTAGGTTAGGGACTAGGCGTTAGGGCCTAGGGGTTAGGACATAGGCCATAGGGCTGATGGCTTAGGACCTAGGGTTTGGAATTTGTACTTTACACTTTTGCCTATGGCTTTCGGATAAGGCTATAGATTTTGGGCTTATACCATAGGCCTTACGGCTAACGGTTTATGGTTTTGAGATTTGGCTTGGGGCTTAAGAGTTAGAGCTTAGGGTGAAGGGCTTAAAAGTAAAGCTTTGGGTTAGGGCCTTGGGCGTGGGCTTACGGCTTAGGGCTTAAGGCTTGGGGCTTACGGCGTAGGGCTTAAGGCTTGGGGCTTAGGTTGTAAGACTTTGGGCTTTGGGTGACACGCCTTGACTTCGTGAAAGCCAAAGAATGTGAGCTGAAAAATTGAAATGTCACTCGGTCTTGTTCACTGAGGGATTTGTGTTATTTGGGGCACGAAATTAAGGATGAAAATGATGAATAAAAACGAAGATGGAGATTAAAATACGAAATGAAATAAAAATACTTGGATATGACTCACCTAGATTTGCTGCGAGAACACAAATGATGAATACCCTCAGATATGACTCACCGATCAGAATAAACAATCAACAATTGATGCACTTGACTGATTGAATATTCTGTGAAAATCACAATCAACAACAATCACTCAATGTTTTTTACAGATTGCAATGCCTTCAATATATAGACTCCTAAAGACATTAATTTGTGACTCTAAAGAAAAGATATAACCCTTGAAGAGAGACAACTCTTCAACGTTACAATTCTGTAAATAGATATAAAAGAAAGACAACTTTTGAAGAGACAACTCTTCAAAGTTACAGCTCTGTAAATAGATATAAAAGAAAGACACAACCTTTGAAGAGAGACAACTCTTCAAAGATATAACTCTTATAGGGTTACAATGTTTCAAAAGTCACCAAAGTGATATCTTTTGGAAAGATTGCAATCTTATTATTACTCCAGCAAATGAAACATTACATAATAATAATATAAGATCAAGTTTGTTAGCTAAAGTCTTGGCTCTTGTGACACGAAATGGAGGGGGTTTAGGTTTAGAAAGAGGGAGGATAGTCAGTTAGGGTTTGTGAGAGAAGAATATCCGGTATTCCAGAATTGGGACCGGATTTTGGGAAAGGGTAACTCGACGATGAGATCGATTTTATGGCTGAAATTTTGAGGGGAGTTGCAGGGAAAGGTTAAGTAATACACCTCAAAATTTTAAGGCGATCACTCAGACAGATCGGTCGGAAATGAATGGAACAGTAACCAGACTTGGCGGTGGCCGGAAATGAGGTCCGGCGGAAAGAAATGGATTTATGAAACAAAAATAACAACGGAATGAAGAGCTTATGACCTTCAAGCTCACCCTACGTCCTTGAAGAAAGCTGGAGACTTTGAAGCAAGAAGAAATCTCCAGCTCGGAGGGAGAAATCTTGAAGAGAACCCACGGTGGCCGGAGAACTTCCGGCTGCTAGTTGAAAGTGGAAAATGCCCGAGTAGGGAGAGCTAAAAAGCTACTAAAATTCAAATACCAAATTGAGCATTACAATCATGCAATGGCAGAGGTTTTATCGGCTACGAAGAGAGGAAAAAGAGAGGGAAAACTAAGGGCCAAGGTCATGCAAAAAGCATGCTGTAAAATAAATAAAATGAGGGAAAATTTGGACCAATGAGAATTCTAGAACGTGCAAGCCACGTTTTCTTGAATCCCTTCAGCCAATTTTCCTTTCTTTCTTGGCCATAAATACCCTTCTTCCAGCCAATTAAACCCTCATACAAAACCCCATGCACGACATGCAAAAATCCAAGTTAAAACCCTAGCCGTGATGTAACGACCCTCATTTTATGTTAATAATTTATGAATTTAATGTTTTATGTTTAAGGAATGAGATGTACTAAGATAAGATGAATATGGAGACCAATTGGAAACAATTTTGGTGTTTACCTAATTCTGAGGTTTTATGGTCATTACATGGAGTAGTTTCTGTGTTTCAATGATAACATGCCTTATAAGAGCATAAATGGCAAAGTATTCCTCTACAAAGTTGTAGTAGACGTCAAGATAAGAAGATTGATAGGTAGGTCATTCTTATTAAACTTTCTAAGAGAAAGTTATGTTTATTTGAAGTTGGTGAAGCAAAACCGGACTATAGAATTATGGATTTTGAACGATGTTTGGTACTTCGTATTTTTGATTATGTTAAACTCAGAATTTAAAGTTTATGTCTTCTACAAAGTTGAACTAGATTCAATAAGAAAAATAATGGCGTTTGAATTATAGAAATCTAAATTGTATAACAAAAGTTATAAAAGTTTTAAGTGACCAGTCCAACTACAAACAGTACCCCGGTCGACACAATTTGCAGTATGTCGACATAGAATAGCTTTCGGGAGTCTATTCGGTCGACCGCATGGTCAAGCGGTCGACACCTTCAAGTACGGTCGACACAATAGACGAGCGGTCGACATAGCATAACTTTCGGGAATTGATTATGTCGACATAAGTTGACTTATGTCGACATAAGTTGGATAAATCAGCAAAATCAGCAGAATTCTGATTGGTGGACATAAAAAGGAAATTTTGATTTTATTTAACCAAGGACATTAAATGGGTCTTGGCTTTCATTTACCCATCCCAGCCACGACTTTCTTCCCCCTTTTCTCTCTAGGTTTCGTGCTCAAATCAAGGGAGAGTGAGATTGAGATAGAGAAGAAGTTTTGTGAGGAAAAAGAGTAAGAAAGTGAGTGACTTCAAGAGAAGTGAAGTGGAGAGCTTTGATAAATTCGTGAAGGCTGAAGTTCAAGGTATTTTTCTATCCTTTAAGGTTCTTTTAAGTTTAGTAATGATAAAAGGATGATGTTGGTTGAAGTAATGGATGAAAATGAAGGAGTTCGTGTCAAGTGTTTCGAAATCTGTTATTTATGTACAGGGTTAGGGTTTTGAAGATTAGGTTGAGTTTTGGTACGAATATGAGTTTATGTCCTTCATAAAAGTTATAGTAGACCTTTAGAGTAATCTATAGCAGTTTGAATCACCCAAATCGGAGCTTTGTAGACAAAGTTATGGATATTACAAGTTAGTGGACGAAAACTGGGAGAACACCGGTCGACATATTATCGACCGGTCGACACAAATAAGTCCCTGTAAATGATTCGGTCGACCGCATGAACAAGCGGTCGACACATTATGTTAAGTTATGTCGACATCTAGAGGTTATGTCGACCGATTCTTGAGTTCCAGAAATGGATGCTCTCTGTTTTGTCAACATCGGTCGACATAATGTCAAGCAGCGGTCGACCGTTGTCAGGAAAATGGTCGATACTTTATGATACGTTAGTTTTCTGAACTTGGTGTCTTCTAAGAAGTTGAAGTAGACCCTTTAAGGATTAATTTGACACCTTGATCATTACGAATGGATCAATAGAGCGAAAGTTATGGTTGTTTGAAGTCGGGATAGAAAACAAGAGTCGAAAATCAGGAGTGCTAGAACCGGTTTCGGAATTATGCGTAATGCATGAAGTTATGAAGCTCCATTGAAATTATGGTCTTCTAATGAAATGTAATATACACCTTGAGTGATCCAATGCCACTAGAATGGACTCAAATGGATAAGTGGATAGCGAGTTATTTATGCTGTAAAACAGGTAACTTTACCGGATTCCTGATCTTTGAATGATCTACATGTTTAGGTCATTTATCGGATTAAGAAGGGACTCAAGAGGATTGATTCAAGAAAGCAGCTAAGGTAAGTTAGCATTTAAGATTATTTGGCCCTTAAGTGGGACTACATTGCAAAGATTAGGATGATTGTTTGATGTGTGCTGCATGTTTGTTGCATGATATGTTTGGTGATGAATGTTTATTTTCATGTAATGTGAAGTGAAGTTTTCATGTTCATATGGTCATGCATCATAGTTTTACAAAACGTCAACGAACTATTTCATGCATGTTTTACAACGTAGTTGGAGGTAGCGAGATATAATTGGTGGTATGGGACGCTAATTATGTTTCGTCTCCGATGAATTAAGAACTTGAATATCAGAACAGTAAAGTAAAGTAAATGGTTATTACAGGCCTGAGCACTCCAAGTAGTAAGTAAGTGGGCCCAGGCCCCAGATCAGTAGAAGTTGAAGTAGGTGGAGGGAGTGTTCTTGAGATCCTGTAATATTTCCAAAGATAAAGAAGATATGAAACCTAAGAAACGTGAATGAAATGTGCATTGTTTTAACAACATGGCATACTCATGCATTGCATTTTATAGTTATGCTATTTACTGAGCTTTAGGCTCATAGTTTAGGCTTTGCAATGTAGGGAATGTAATGGAGGAAAGTGAGCAATTGACTGAGCAAGCAGTTAGAACAGAGGGGTGTCCAAATGATACCGTTTATTGAGCAATGACCGACGGGGAGTGATGTATGACACACGCACAAGTCTTTTGTAAAAATGTTTTGAATGTTTTGAGATGTAATTAAATGTATACCCTTATTTTCGTGTGGTGGATTTCAAAGTATTTTGAAACGAATGTATTTTTAAGATAAATGTATATGATTTTGAAATACAGACTTCCGCTGAAAGTTTACGTTATGAATGCTTATGTATTTTTGATGAAAGGTGGAATTCAAATGTATGTTTTTATCATTGACAGTTTCCTCGTAAACTATTTTACAAAGTAAAAGATAGTTTTCAGAAATTTTTAAAGTAATGAGTTTTCCACCAAAGTAATGTAAGTAAGTAAGTAAGTGAGTACAAACAGTAACGGACCGGTCCTCGGGCTGCCAGCGAGTAAGCGAAGTACAGTAAAGTAAAGTAAGTAAGCAAGTAAAGTAAGGCAGAAAGCGGCGGCACGGGAATCGGGTCGTTACACGTGAAAACCCTCTCAGGTTCTCTAAATATTCACGGGAAATTCACGTAAAAATTATCCTAAAAATGCAATAAAATTCCTTCAATCCTTAGAAAGGTTGATGAGTTGAGTCGTGGGATGATTGTAAACGATTGTATGTGACTCCAACTCGCTATGCAAAGTAAACTTAAATCGGGTTCGGGTGCGGGGTCGAGTCTGGCGGTCTCAGTTTTAGGTTGAAATTCACCTCTTCACCACGCCAAGCTATCACGTGTTTTGGCCTTGTTTGATCCTCCAAAGTTGGCTTAGAAATGTATAATTCTTCAATTAATTTTCCTGCAACATTAACAAACACATTAGAAAAATTCCGAGCTCGGGCTCGGGTGATTGCTCCACTTGGCATGCCAAACCATGGCATGTCATCTTGACCGTGAAATCACAACTTCAGGCACATCATCCTCCCCAGGTGTTTGATGATTTGTCCTCAAATCCAAAAGGTTGGTCTCCTCCAAATCTTTGTCATCATACTCCTAATAAGGTGATAGATCTTGCACATTGAAAGTTGTTGAAACTCCATACTTGCCAGGCAACTCAATCTTATAAGCATTATTGTTAATCCGTTCCAAAACCTTGAATGGACCATCGGCTCTTGAAAGCAACTTAGACCTTCGTTGGTTAGGGAATATTTCCTTGCGTAGATGTAACCAAACTAAATCTCAGTCCTTAAAAATAATCTCTTGAGCCCTTTGTTTTGACTCATTCTTCTTCTTGATTTTTCTTCTTACTTCTTGGTGCAAGGCTCACTTGAAGCCTTCTTTGCTCCATCAAAATTTACAAATTTTTTGATAGGAATTGGAATTAAATTTAGTGGAGCTAAACCATATACTACCTCAAATGGGGTCTGTTGTGTAGATCCATGCACACTTCGGTTGAAAGCAAACTCGACATAGGGTAATTGTAAATCCCAATCCATAAGCCTTTTGCCAATTACACTTCTTAGTAATGCTCCCAAAAATCGATTGACCACTTCAGTTTGGCCATCAGTTTGAGGATCAAATGAAGTACTAAATAAGAGCCTAGTACCAATCTTTCCCCACAATGTCTTCCAAAAATTGCTCAAAAATTTTGTGTCGTGATCCGAGAGAATTGATTTAGGAATGCCGTGCAATCTCACAACTTCTTTGAAAATAAGATCAACAACATGAGAAGAATCATCTATTTTAGAGCAAGGAATAAAATGAACCATCTTGGAGAATTGGTCAACTACTACTAGAATTGAATCTTTTCCCCTAGCTGTTCTTGGTAGGCCGAGTACAAAGTCCATAAAGATTTCTTCCCAAGGATGATTTGGAACTGGAAATGGCATGTAAAGACCCTGAGGAAGAGCCTTACTTTTTGCCTTCTTACATATGATGCATGTCACTACCACCTTGTGCATATCTTTAGCCATTCTTGGCCAAAAGAAATGCTTTTTAGTGTTTCCATGGTCTTTTTCTCTCCAAAATGACAAGCCAAACCTCCACGATGAGCTTCCCTCACTAATGATTCTCAAATGTTTCCCCGAGGTATGCACAACTTTCCAAATCGAAAAAGCCATCTTGTAAGTAAAATCCATTTTCGACCTTTCCTTTGCATCTCCCAGTGAAGTCCAAAGTCAAAATCATCTATATAGGCATCTTTTATCCAATCAAATCCAAGAAATCTAGATTTAAGTTCAATTAGTAAGGTGTACCTTCTGGATAATGCGTCAGCCACCACATTCACTTCTCTTTTCTTGTATTTAATCACATAAGTATACCTCTCCAAGTATTCTACCCATTTGACATGTCTCCGGTTAAGCTTACCTTGACTCTTAATATGCTTCAAGGCTTGATGATCGGTATGAATTATTAACTCTTTTGGTAAAAGGTAATGCTGCCATACTTCCAATGCTCTCATCACTGCATAGAATTCTTTGTCATATGTCAAATAATTAAGAGTGGCTCCTTTTAGTTTCTCACTAAAGTAAGCAATTGGTTTTCACTCTTGTATAAGGAGGGCTCCAATTCCTATTCCCGATGCATCATATTCAACCTCAAAAACTTTGTTCAAATCAAGTAATGCCAATAACGAGGCATTGCACAATAAATTTTTAATGGATTCAAACGCTTCCTGACAAGATCGACTCCACACAAATTCTCTTCCTTTTTAGTGCAATCAGTTAGTGGAGCCATAATTGCACTAAAATTTTTGATGAAACGTCGATAGAAAGAAGCAAGGCCATGAAAACTCCTTTCCTCCGATATGCTTTTAGGCTTGGGCCATTCCTTGATGGCTTGTACCTTTGCTTCATCCACAGCCAATCCATTCTTAGAAATAATAAAACCAAGGAAGTCTACCTCCTTTTGCAAGAATGTGCATTTCTTAAGATGTCCATAAAGTTTGGCTGCCCTTAAAGTAGCTAACAAGGCACGAAGATGTTCTAAGTGTGACTCCAAGTTCAAGCTATATACCAAGATGTCGTCAAAATATACCACAATGAACTTACCCAAGTAGTCTTTAAGCACATAATGCATGGGGCGCATAAATGTGCTAGGCGCATTAGATAAACCAAATGGCATTACCATTTGACTTCGTGAAAGCCAAAGAATGTGCGCGGAAAAATTGAAATATCACTATCTTGTTGACTAAGTTATTTGTGTAATTTGGGGCACGAAATTAAGGATGGAAATGATGAAAAAAATGAAGATGAAGATGAAAATACGAAATGAAATAACAGTTCTTGGATATGACTCACCAAGATTTCCTGCAAGAACACAAATGATGAATACCCTCGGATATGACTCACCGATTGGAATAAATAATCAACGGTTAATGCACTTGACTGATTGAATAATCTGTGAAAATCACAATCAACAACAATAACTCAATGTTTATTACAAATTTCAATGCCTTCTATATATAGACTACTAAAGGCATTAATTTGTGACTATAAAGAAAAGATACAACCCTTGAAGAGATACAACCCTTGAAGAGAGACAACTGTTCAAAGATATAACTCTTATAGGGTTTCAATGTTTCAAAAGTCACCAAAGTGATATCTTTTGAAAACATTGCAATCTTATTATGACTCCAACAAATGAAACATTACATAATAATAATAACACATGCTAATTAAATACACATCTTTATTATTCAACTTCTGGGGTTGCTTCTTCAAGAGTGACTTATTCAAGTAACTTCTTTAGCTAAATCCCAATGTAGTACATGCTTATGAAGCTCCATGTCCATAATTGAAGGGTTCATCTCCATATTATGCTCCATATACTTTGCTGCAAAATGAACAAGTTTGTTAGCTAAAGTCTTGGCTCTTGATCGTGTAATCACACCTTCAGGCACATCATTGAACTTAGTGCTTTGAATTTTGGGCTTATACATTACTGCTTACGACTTAAGTTTTTGAGATTTGGCTTTGGGCCTAAGAGTTAGGGCTTAGAACAAAGGGATTAGTAGTAAGGCTTTAGGTTATGGCTTAAGGGTTAGAGCGTAGGGCTTTGGGCTTAAGGGTTAGTGCGTAGGGATTTCTGCTGAGGGCCTAGAGCTCAGATATTTAGCTTTATGTCTTACGGCTCAAGACTAAGGGCTTAGGGCTTAGACATTGGGGCTTTCCTTTTTTTATCTTAAGGTTTAGGGCTTAGGGCTTATGGCTTAGGGATTACATTTTATGTTAAGGCATTAGGGCTTATAAATTTAGCCTTACGGCTTTGAGCTTCAAATTTTGGGGTTAATGCTTTGAATTTTTGGCATATACCTTAGCGTTTACGACTTAAGGCTTATGACTTAGTGCTTAAGGATTTTGTCTAATGGCTTAGGCCTTAGGGCTTTGAGCTTAGGACTTGAGACTTAGGGTTTTAGCCTTTGTGCTTGGGGTTTAGGGTTTAAGGCTTTAGGCTTTGAGCTTAGGGATTATGGCATAAGAGTTTTTGTATACGATTTAGGGCTTAGGTGATAAGGCTTCACTAGGGCTTGAGGCTTTGGGCTAAGGTCTTTGGGATTATGTGTTAGTGCTAAGGCTTAAGGGTGAGGGCTTCGAGATTAAGGCTTTAAGCTTTTGTTTTAGGGCTTTACCTTTTCGCTTGAAGATTATTGCTTAGGTTTTAGGGCTTTTGGCTTTTGGCTTAAAGCTTAAGGCTTAGGGCTTCAGGATTAGAGAATGGGACTTAGGGCTTTGAATTTAGGGCTTATACCTTAGGGCTTACAGCCTACGGCTTTGGGTTTTTAAATTTGGCTTTTGGGATTAAGGATCAGGGCTTAGTGCGAACGGGTTTAAAGAATGGCTTTCGGTTGAGGCTTAGGCATTAGTTTGTAGGGCTTAGTGCTTAGGGCTTAGTGCTTAGGGCCTCGGGGCTTAGGGATTTGGCCTTGTGGCTTAGGGCTTTGGACAAAGGGCTTTGGGCTTTGCGCATTGGTCTTTGAGCTTTGGACATAAAGCTTAGGAGATATGGATCATGATTTAGGGCGTAGGGCTTAGGACTTTGGGCGTAGGGCTTAGGGCTTAGGACTCTAGGTGTCACATCTCATTTTCATACTTACTTTTTATGCATAAGAAAATACTATTTTAACACAATTTATAAAAACTACAGTGGAAGACTTAATGATAGTTAAATCCATTCCATAAGAACACCAATTAACCATATAAATTTTCTTAATCAAACATTGTATTCGTTCAAAACATAAGGTTAATTTACAAACTTTGATAAATATGTATTATCAATCTCTTTTAAACATTACACATTTCAAAACATTTTTTTTTTCAAAACACTAAACAAAATACATCTCTCACCGGTCGTCCTTAACGATCCAAGCATCTGCCCGGCTATACCTCCTCCACCAAGTTATATCAATGATAAGAAAAAACCTTCTCACCACTAATCTCATCACCTATAATACAAATCTTAATCTAATGAGCTTAAGGCTCAGTAAATAACCATACATGATTCCTTAATGCCTACATGAATATGCATTTCTTAAAAAATGTTTCATTTTCGTTTCATTTGATTTCTTGATACTTTTACTTTGGTATGGGCGTCACAACGTACAGGGAGGGAAAAGCACCATTTGGTCTTTTTTACGGGCAGCCCAATGAACACCATTTGGTCCATTTAGGACAATTCATGAGCACCATATGACCCGATTCGTAAGACAGCTCATTCCATCTCACCCATACCTTGATACTTACATGCTTTACATATTGAATATTGAAGATTATGGAATAGAGGATTGGCACCGTATGGCCTCCCTCGAGATAGCCTTACTCTACTCCCTCCACAATATCTTGTTGAATCATCATGAAAACCATGCATGTAAAATATTTTCGTTCTTTTCATAAAACATGATGCATGGTCAATTGTACATATGCATGACATACAACATTCATATAACCTATAATGATAATATTAAATTTAACTTAACATATCCATCATCAAACAATTGTAAACAAGCACACAAACAATCCCAAGAGTTTGGGTCGGTGTATTGTGCAATACACCCAACAAAATATTAATCAATTCAAATCATAATCCATAAAGTCTACTCTTTGTATTGTAGTCCCAATTGGGCCAAAGACATTCAGAGTTACTTACTTGAAGTCCTTATCTTTAAGTTGATCACTTAATCCCTTAATCTTTAACACTTATCACTTGGTAACCTTAATACATAAAAGAAAATTGAGTGAGCAATCTCGGATATACCCTATTTTGCAGTAACTTCCAACAACTATAACTTGAGATAAACAATTCCAATTAAGATGATTCAAGTGTCATAATCTTTGTGAAGATGTCTAGTTTAAGTCATCTGAAGATAGTAAAATCAAATTATCATCTGAAAACCTTGTAAAAATTCAAATGCTAAAACTGCGCAGATTTCTCTGAAATTGAGAAATCTTGATACAACTTTAAAATTCATGCACTACCAACCATTCTGAACCAACCCAAGCACTTTAGATATCAATATAGGGTAAGAACTGATACCTTATAGGAAAAAAACTTGCACCAAAGTTTTCAAATTCGTAGCTTCCCTGTTTTCCTCTTTTCTTGCTTCAATAGTGCAAATCTCACTTTTATGCTCTAAATACCCTCACACACTTCAACTATCCTTAAATCTTCACTTTTCTCCTACAAAAATATAGAGAACTTGAGAGAAGGATATTAATTTGGTGGTTTTCCACATCGTATTGGAAACCCTCTTCATAAAAAGCTAAGGAGGAGGTGGAGAAAGCATGATTTGTTTTCTCCTCATTCCACCGGAGGGGATGATGTGCCCGGGAACTGCCATCAACCGGAGGGCGCGACCACCCAAAGCCGGGCAAGGCAATTATCTAACATGTTTGCTAATTTTGCAGGAGATTCATCGCCACTAAAGGGCCTCCTAGACATGCCCTCCTCTCTTGATAAAGAACTTCCCAAGCATTGCATACATTGGGAGATTGAAGAGGTGAACTTAGAGTCCGAAGTGCATATCCTATCTTACCGGGACGACCAAGCCGAGTCACGACCATCGTCGGCCCCAAGTGAAGTGGAGGTCAATTGCACAATATCCACTTTGGGAGAGGAAGCTATCCAAGAAGAGTCCTCCACTAAAGGTTTAAATAACCAAGGACGAACAACCATCAATGAGCCAACCATGGAAGACCAAGAAGTCCCTTGCCACTTGATCACTTGGAGAAGCCGAGACAAAGACCAAGCAACAACTCACGTGGAACTCCAAGTTATTCATAAAGAAGATGATCCATTCATGCAGCAAGGACAAGGACAAGTCTAAGGATGGGAGAGCATGGGAGAAGTCCTCGGTTAATATTTTTTTTTTGAAAACCGGTAGTATAATATCTTGCATGGTTCATGTGAAAACCATGCAAGCTCCTTACTTTTTTTTTTGTTGAAAGTTAATTACGTGGCTGCATCAATTTTCACTGCCTCCTACCCGAATTCCTGAAATCGGGTAATTCTGTCCATCAATTTTCAATCCCTCATATATTTTAATCTACCCGTGCCTTTTCCCTCAAACCACTTGCAATTTCTTCCCCTTTCATTGGAGTTAGTTTTTGGAAATTTCCACCTTCCCAGATTATCTGCATTGGAAGTTGTGCAGAAGTCTTTCCATATCCACAGCACTGTTTTCCTGTTTGTGTCTGTTTTGTACACCCAAAAGTATCCCCGTGCCATTTTAATATTCCCACGTGCCTTGCCCTGAAAATGTGCCCAAGCTTAGTCGACTACCTAAAGACTAAGTCTTCCAATTTCTAGTCCAAGTCCCTGTATGAATTTGGAGTTCTCCTTGCTCCAATTCTCTGTTGCTGCCTAACCTCTCTCTCTCGGCAGATTGTTGCCAACTTCTCTCTACCCGACACCTCCGCATCTTGGAGCTTGTCATCTGGTATCAGAGCCCAGTTCTTTCTTTCCGTGTGTTCTCTTGTGATTATCCATCTTTTCATTTGATATAATGTGACACGCTCCAAGATGCGGAGGTGTCGGGAAGAGAGGAGATGGCAACAATCTGCCGAGAGAAAGAAAGGTAGGCAGCAACAGGGGATTGGAGCAAGGAGAACTCCAAACGCATACAGGGGCTTTAGCTAGAAATTGGAGGACTTAAACCTTTGAGAGTGGGCTAAGTTTGACCAAATTTACAGCTTAAAAACACGTGCGGATCAATAAAATACACGGAGGCAATTTTAGGTGCACAAACAGACAAAGCTGAAAGAAACAGTGTAGGGGTGTTGGGGAGACTTCTGCACAACTTCCAATGCAGGGAGTCTGGGAGGGTGGAAATTGGCAGAACTTAACTTCAACGAAGTGGGAAGAAATTGCAAGTGGTTTGAGGGAAAAATCACTGGTAGATTGGAAGATATGCAGGATAGAAAATTGATGGACAGAACTGCCCGATTTCGGGAGTTCGGGTAGAAGGCAGTGGAAAAAGCATGCATAACTCTTGATCGGGAGGGGCTGCGGCTAAACGTAAAGAACAGTTATTTCAAGCCATGAAAGAGGAACTCACAGCCACAAAATTGGGGACTTTTTTTTCACGGAAAACAGAAATGGCACGAATTGGACTTTTGATGCACAAATTCACTCGGGTAAGCACCAAAAAACAGCAACCAACACCAAAGACAAACACAAGATGCAAACAACAAATGGAGGAAGGCTATGGGATTTCCAAGCTCGCTTTTGTTCCTAAACAAGTGAGGAAGGAGGTTGGAATAAGGTTTAGTGATCCTAGCTAATCACCAACACCAAGACAAACAAGAATCAAGGATGTTAGTCACCTAGATTCCCAAATGCCGTGAGAAAAGGAAGGGCTTGAGAGCTTCAAAGCTTCTTCAATTTACCAATATCTCTTTTCTGCCTTTCATTCAACGTGGAAGAGGGTTTCATACACCCTCCAAATTACACAAAAGAAATAAAAAAAATAAACCTAAATTAGGGACCAATGAGTGGCTAGAGTAGGAGTTAGGTGGGAATTGGGTCCCACCAAGCCTCCTAATCCAACCACATGGAACTATCAACTAAAGCCACGTCCCAAGCATATCTAAAAAGGTGGGAAAAATGGAAACTTAGGGTTGGACCTAAGTTCCCTCAAAAAGGGCTTGGGTTGGTCTAAACCGAACCAAAATCCCCAACAAAATTGGTTCAAACCGAACCAATTTGATTACAACAAAAACATACTTCCCTACTTAAAAGATTTATAAC
This sequence comes from Begonia fuchsioides, assembly GCA_003255005.1. Lineage (NCBI taxonomy): Eukaryota > Viridiplantae > Streptophyta > Magnoliopsida > Cucurbitales > Begoniaceae > Begonia > Begonia fuchsioides. The sequence continues at coordinate 60,127 of QAOC01028314.1, read as the reverse complement.
CCCAAATACATATACAAATATTCAGCACTCCTTATGGACTCTTCTTGCAGGAACTACTCTCCCATAATGGTGACGGGGCATTCGGCCATCTTAATGCATGGAGCCGGATGTGGTCACGGTTCGGGTGGGAGGCTTCGGCAAGGAGAATCTTGTAACTCGGCCAACTTCTCCTCTTCTTTATACTCCCATTGTAAGCAATGCTTGGGGAGTTCTTGATCATGATGTGAGGGAGCTCCTAAGAGATCCAAGGAAGAAAAAGTGAAACCTGCAAAATCAACAAACATGTTAGCTAGTTGTCTGGCTCGGCTCCGGGTTGTCGCCCCCTTTGGTGGTTGTTGGTTCCCGAGCACATCATAATGGCACACAAAAGTGGTGGTATGACCACTCGGAGCCAAGCCGAGACCACCCTTCAACGAGTGAACTACCTCCCCCACCAATTTCCCCCCAAGGCCTTGAATCTAATTTGCAGGAACAAATTAATGGCATTAATCAAAGGCTGGATGCCTTGTTGCAAAGGATTGAGACACCGAATCCTCCTCGGCCACCTCCCCCGGTAGAAGGGCAGGAAATGCACGAGGCCGATTGTATGAAGTGGAAGACTCAGATGAAGAGTTTGAACCACGGGAGAGGCTGCCCCATGAGGATGATTTGAGGAATGTGAAGCTAAGTGTCCCTCCATTCAACGGATCATGTGATGGAGATTCCTACCTAATTTGGGTGGACAAAGTGGACAAGGTCTTCGAATGCTACAACTATTCTGAGAGATCTAAGTTGCGATTAGTGGCCTTAGAGCTCCACGGATATGCAAGCCTATGGTGGGATAGCCTACGGGGGCAAAGGAGGCGTGACCGTGAAGAGGAGATCACCACTTGGAGGGCAATGAAATTGCATATGAAGAGGAGATTTGTCCCGAGCCATTATAGACAAGAGTTATTCTACCAACTCCAAAACTTAAAGCGAGAACACCTCTCGGTTGAGGAGTATTTAATGGAGTTCGAGACTTTGAGGATCTAGTGTGATCTTGAGGAGCCGGAAGAACAGATCCTAGCCCGGTTCCTAAGAGGATTGCACAAGGACCTTGGCGATGTAATGGAATTGAAGCTTGTTGAGTCATTGGATGCCGCCATCCAATTGGCATTGCGGGTTGAAAGGCAGCTCAAAAAGAGGAGCAAGAAAATTGTGGTGAAGCCGAGTCCGGTTTATAACACTCCATACAAGCCACCCCCGAGGCAAGAGAATAAGCCATACCAACCTAAACCATGGACCCCAAAGAAAGACATCCCTCCAAAACCCATTGAAGAAGCCAACAAGCATCGGTAAAGAGACATCAAATGCTTCAAGTGTCTCGGATTGGGGCACATTGCAGCACAATGTCCGAACAAGAGGGTGATGGTACTTCTTGAAGCTAGTGGAGAAGTTGTTAGTGAGGATGAACCGATGGAGGATGAAGAAGAGCAATTGGCCGAGCCAATGGAGGAGGTGTGCCGAGCTCAAGAAGGCCCCCTCCTCATGGTGATCCGAAGAGCTCTTACCACCAATGGTCGGCCCGAAACCATGCAAAGGGAAAATATCTTTCATAGTCGTTGCCTTATCAAAGACAAAGTATGCTCCCTAATTGTAGATGGAGGGAGTTGCACCAATGTGGCATCCGCCGAGCTAATTGAGAAGTTACAACTTCTAACCGAGGAGCATCCACAACCATATAGGCTCCGATGGTTAAATGATGAAGGAGACCTAAAGGTGACAAAACGTGCAAGGATTGCGTTCGCCATTGGGAGTTATAAGGATTCGGTCTTATGTGATGTATTACCAATGGATGCAAGCCACCTTCTCCTAGGGAGGCCGTGGCAATTTGATAAGCACATCATGCACAATGGACTCACCAATGAATACTCATTCAAATGGGAGAACCGGAGCATTAGGCTTGCACCTTTGACACTCTCGGACATAGCAAGGGATGAGAGAATAAGGAGGGAGAATTCTTCCAATAAGGTGCTAATTATCAACAAAAAGGAGCTCACTCGGGAAGTGCTTCAAGTAGCACCGATTGTCTTAATTATTTTCCGGGAAAGAATGGAAGAAATTGGAGGGGCCCCGGAAGAGGTGTTGGCCCTCTTAGAAGAATATGGAGATGTCTTCCCCGAAGAATTGCCCACCGGCCTACCTCCCATCTGAGGGATAGAACACCGGATAGATCTTCAGCCCGGGGTGGTTCTACCCAATCGTCCAGCTTATCGAATGAATCCCGAGGAGGCCAAGGAATTGGATGAACAAGTGCAAGAATTACTTAAGAAGGGGTACATCCGAGAGTCCGCCCTTGTGCTGTGCCAACCTTATTGGTGCCAAAGAAGGATGGCTCCTCTCGGATGTGCATAGATAGCCGTGCCATTAACCAAATAACTATCAAGTACTGGTTTCCCATTCCCCGCCTTGAAGACCTTTTGGACGAACTTAGTGGAGCTGCATACTTCTCAAAGGTCGACCTCAAAAGCGGTTATAATCAAATTCGGATGTTGGAAGGGGATGAGTGGAAAACCGCCTTCAAAACCAAGTACGGACTCTATGAATGGTTAGTAATGCCATTTGGGCTATCTAATGCCCCTAGCACTTTCATGAGACTAATGAACCATGTTTTGAAGGACTATTTGGGAAGATTTGTGATCGTATACTTTGATGATATCTTGATATATAGTGGAAATTACTTGGATCACTTGATGCACTTACGGCTTTTATTTGATACATTTAGAAATGCTCAACTATTTGGCAATTTGAAGAAGTGTTCATTTGTCCAAGAAAGAGTGCATTTTCTAGGCTTTATATTATCCAAGGATGGGATGGAAGTTGATCAAAGCAAAATTAAAGCCATAAGGGAGTGGCCGATCCCGAAGTGTGTTTCGGACATTCGGAGCTTCCATGGATTAGCCTCCTTTTGCAGAATATTTATCAAGGGATTTAGAAGCATTGTTGCACCCCTCACGAATTGTACAAAAAAGGGGAAGGAGTTTGAGTGGACTCCGATTTGCCAAGCAAGTTTTGATCGGATCAAAGAGGCTCTTTGAAATGCTCCCTTCCTAGTGCTCCCGGATTTTCATAAGGTCTTTGAAGTCGATTGTGATGCCTCGGCCCTAGGCATAGGAGCTGTCCTTATGCAAGAAGGAAAGCCCGTGGCCTATTTTAGTGAGAAACTGAAGGGGGCGGCCTTGAATTATTAAACATATGACAAGGAGATGTATGCCTTGATAAGAACTATCGAAATATGGCAGCATTATCTCCTTCCTAAGGAGTTCATTATACACACGGACCACCAAGCTTTGAAGCACATTAAGAGCCAAGGGAAATTCAGCAAAAGACATGCTAAGTGGGTGGAATTTCTTGAGAAATTTCCCTATATTATCAAGTACAAGAAGGGAGAAATTAATGTGGTGGCCGATGCACTCTCAAGGAGAACTATTTTACTTACCGAGCTCACCTCCCGAATTTTGGGGTTTGAGTGGATCAAAGAATCTTACCGAGAGGATCCCGATTTCAAAGTATGGTTTGAGAAGTGCGTGAATAAGGAAAAATGCACCTATCATTTTGCGGATGGCTACCTTTTTAAGGGAGGGGGTTTGTATCCCCAAGTGTAGCCTCCGAGAATCACTAGTAAATGAAGCACATGGTGGAGGCCTAGTCGGCCACTTCGGAGAGAAGAAGAAGACTCTAGAAACATTGAAGGACCATTTCTATTGGCCCCATATGATCAAGGACGTGCACAAGTGCATAGAAAGGTGCATTGTGTGTAAAAAGGCTAAGAGCCGAGTCCTACCACAAGGCTTGTATATGCCTTTCCGGTGCCGTCTCAACCATGGGTGGATGTAAGCCTTGATTTTGTTTTGGGGCTGCCTCGGACTCCTAGGTGAAAGGAAGCCATTATGGTGATTGTGGACCGCTTCTCCAAGATGGCTCACTTTGTTGCTTGCCGTAAGACCGATGGTGCTAATCAAGTGGCCAATCTATTCTTCAAAGAGGTTGTCCGACTTCACGGAGTGCCAACCACCGTTGTCTCGGACCGGGACACAAAATTTTTGAGCTCTTTTTGGCAAACCCTATGGAGGAGGCTTGGGACAAAATTGCTATTTAGCACCTCTTACCATCCCCAAATAGATGGTCAAACGGAGGTTGTTAACTGGACCTTGGGCGTTTTACTTCGGAGCATAGTAGGGAAGCGACTCTCGGATTGGGATGTGCAATTACCCTATGTGAAATTTGGTTACAATCGAAGTGTGCATAGTGCCACACGAGCATCCCCATTTGAAGTTGTCTATGGCTTCAACCCGTCCACTCCATTGGATTTAATTCCATTGCCGAGCCAAGATTTAGTCAACCGGGAGGGAGCAAAAAAGCCAAGCAAGTCCAAGCCATGCATACCAAGGTACAAAGAGCCATAGCCAAGAAAAATGAATCCTATGCTAAATATGCCAACCGAGGCCGAAGAGATGTGGAATTCAAGGTGGGAGACCTTGTATGGCCGCACTTGAGGAAGGAGAGATTTCTGAACCAAAGAAAGTTCAAACTACTTCCTAGAGCTGATGGGCCGTTTGAAGTGATCAAGAAGATCAACAAAAATGCCTATAAGTTGAAGCTTCCTGGGGACTTTGGAGTATCGGCTTCGTTCAATGTTCAAGACTTATCTCCATATGTGGGAGAGGCAGCCGAGGATGAGGAGGAGCAGCCCATGGATTTGAGGGCAAATCCTCATTCACCCGGATGGGATGATGTGCCCGAGAACCGCCATCAACCGGAGGGCGCGACCACCCGAAGCCGGGCAAGGCAATTATCTAACATGTTTGCTAATTTTGCAGGAGATTCATCGCCACTGAAGGGCCTCCTAGACATGCCCTCCTCTCTTGATAAAGAACTTCCCAAGCATTGCATACATTGGGAGATTGAAGAGGTGAACTTAGAGTCCGAAGTGCATAGCCTATCTTACCGGGACGACCAAGCCGAGTCACGACCATCGTCGGCCCCAAGTGAAGTAAAGGTCAATTGCACAATATCCACTTTGGGAGAGGAAGCTATCCAAGAAGAGTCCTCCACTAAAGGTTTAAATAACCAAGGACGAACAACCATCAATGAGCCTTCCATGGAAGAACGAGAAGTCCCTTGCCACTTGATCACTTGGAGAAGCCGGAACTCCAAGTTATTCATAAAGAAGATGATCCATTCATGCAGCAAGGACAATGGCAAGTCTAAGGATGGGAGAACATGGGAGAAGTCCTCGGTTTATTTATTTTTTTTGAAAACCGGTAGTATAATATCTTGCATGGTTCACGTGAAAACCATGCAAGCTCCTTACTTTTTTTTTTTTGAAAGTTAATTACGTGGCTGCAAGTGGGAGATCCTTAGGAAGCCTTAGGGGATGGGTTTTACCTTCCCTTAGTGACCATCACTCTTGTTGGTGATGAAAGTCAAGGGTGGGCCCCATTTACCATACCTTGTTGTTGGTTTAGCACTTAGGATTATAGGTGATAATCATATGCCTTTTCTCTCATGACAAAGCAATTCAAAGGTGAGTAATATCCTTTGATTTTTTGGTATGTAACGGTGTTGGTGTCTTAGCTAGAGTCACTAAGCCTTATTACAACCTCCCTTCCTCACTTGTTTAGGATCAAAGGTGAGTTTGGAAACTCCCATAGCTCTCATCCCGTTGTTGTTTGCAATTGTGATTGTTTGAGTGTTGTTTGTTGCCCTTGTCATCTACCTGAGTGGTTTTAGTGCAACAAAAGTCCACTCCGTGTCATTTTCTGTTTCCCGTTAACAAAAGCCCTAAAGTTTTGGCTGTGAGTTCCACTTTCCTGTCCTGAAACATGCATGTGTTTTTCCACTGCCTCCTACCCTAATTCCTGAAATCGGGTAATTCTGTCCATCAATTTTCAATCTCTCATATCTTTTAATCTACCCGTGCCTTTTCCCTCAAACCACTTGCAATTTCTTCCCCTTTCCAGATTGTCTGCATTGGAAGTTGTGCAGAAGTCTTTCCATATCCACAGCACTATTTTCCTGTTTGTGTCTGTTTTGTACACCCAAAAGTATCCCTGTGCTATTTTAATATTCCCACGTGCCTTGCCCCTGAAAATCTGCCCAAACTTAGTCGACTACCTAAAGACTAAGTCTTCCAATTTCTAGTCCAAGTCCCTGTATGAATTTGGAGTTCTCCTTGCTCCAATCCTCTGTTGCTGCCTAACCTCTCTCTCTCGGCAGATTGTTGCCAACTTCTCTCTTCCCGACACCTCCGCATCTTGGAGCGTGTCACTTAAGCTGCTCCGCAAATTCACCAATCATATTTATTTAAATTTAATAATAACATTTTGATTTATATTATTTTTACGCAGAAAATTAAGGTGGAGGTGGAGGAAATCATGAGAGGTCCATTCAAGTAGGAGGTGTCCATTCTAATAATCACTAATTAACTTTGGTTAATCTTATGATTGAGAGTTTTAACTTTCCTTCAAACCCTTCATACACGTAACAATTTTTTTTCCCTTCTCGATCACAACTTCTAATTTACTGTACCAAAAAACTAAATCACAAGATCATTGTACCATACACAAAAAGCAAGGGTGTTACACTAGGCGTAAGGCTTAGACATTAAAGGCTAAGGGCTTTGGGCTAAAAGCTTGGGGCTGTACTCTTTGGGCTTTGGGCTTAGGGTTTAGGGGCTAGGGCTTAGGGTTTAGAGCTTTGTTGTTTGGACTTATGGTTTAGGCCTTATGGCTTACGGCTTAGAGCTTTGTTGTTTGGGCTTAGGGTTTAGGATTTAGGCTGTCACATCCCGTTCTTTAAAAACCTTTTGAAAACAGTGGTAATATTTTTTTTTGTAAATACACTTGAAATACTTGACTTGAAAACTTAGCGGAAGTGTAATACTTTAAACGTTGAGCTAATAAACTCATACACGTATAAACCACCATTTCATCAATACAGGTTAAAGGTAACTTTACGCAAAATAACAATTTTCATTCATTTAAAACGCTTGACATAATTGTAAGGCTTCACCAACATCATTCAAAATATCGTAAAACATCTAATTAGTTTTGCGATAAAACATCAAATACATTGAAACCATTTTCTTTTCCTTCCCCACGGGTCGTTGCTTGGTTTCGTAAACAGTCTGCTCCAAAACAGCTTCATCAACATCTCATGGCACGTGATGAGGACTAAATTCCTCATCCCGAGCTTCGTCACCTACATCACAAAGCTTAACTAGTGAGCTTAAGGTTCAGTAAGATGTCCTACGTGCCTAGCATGCTCATGATATGCTTAAAACATGTTCTTTTTGTAAAACGTATCTTTTTCAAATCATTTTGGGGTGAGGATCCGTGTCCCATACCACGACCATCCTCAAAACATCATTTCATTTTTAGAGTGAAGATCCGTGTCTCATACCACGACCATCCTCAAAACTTAACTTTGATACATGTTGCAATTAATCGCATAAAGGGGAAATGCATCATTCACATAACTTGATAACTTGATAGAGAGTTATGACCTACGTGGTCCTCTAATAATATAATAGCTTGATAGAGAGTTAGCCCCCACGGGGTCCTCTCATAACTTGATACTTGATAACTTGATCTTCATGCGATGAATGGTGACATTTTGAATGCATGCTTGATAAACATTTTTCTTGAAATATGATGCATGAATGAGATGACATGCAAAACTTGACAACTTGACTTAATTCATGCATTCTTGATAACTTAAGAAATCATGTTTTGCTTAACAACTTAACATAAATCACCCATAAACACATACGTCTCCCAAATGCAGTTAAACTTTATTTTTTAACATAATTTACATGCTTTACGTATTAAGGCGTTACTTATAGCATACACATCACAATTCAGTGTCACACAAACACCAATCACACCCATATTATTGGGCCGGTGCACGGTGCTATGCCCCAAACAAATTTCATACATATATAACTATAACGTATTCATTTCATGCTTAATAATTTAACATTTTAACATTTCTCAATCAATCAAACACATGCAATGAGTTCTTACCTCGTTTCCAAGCTGAATTCCTACTCACTTTCATTTAATTTCCTTTACTTGTCTTCAAGAACACCTTAAAAATCACAATTAACTAAAATAAGTACCAAATATTTTATTTATGTTTTTTACTTAACTTTCGGGGCTGATAACGCTTTCTATACTTACCCAAATTCCATGTAATTGGTATCAATACTTTCCTTATTCTATGTAATACATTTCATGTGAAGAAGTCGTGGCCGAATTCCTAGCAGAAGACCCTTTAAAATTAACATGACCAAAACCTGTCTGTAATCTCAAAAACTGAAATTTTCGAAACTCACTTCTCATTTTTTCTTACATGCAAAACCATAATGCCTCTCTTCTATCCTTAATAATTGATTCAATTGCATAACATAACATTTTTTTAGGGTGAAATACTTGCTTAAACCTCAGACTTTCAATTCCATCCTAAAACTCAAGATTTTCATGTGTTCTATCCAATTAATGTACATGCATGCTTGTTTGTCACTTATTCAAGACATAAAATCCTTAAATCATCCAAATAAGCTGAGGGACACGAAATTCTTACCTTGTTTTCCAGAATTCGTGGCTGCAAAACACACCCACAACACCAATGTGGGGGTTTGAGAACAAACTCACCCTTTTCCTTCAAGAAAAATCTTCAATCTCTAACATTTTCACTCGAGCTCCTAGAGAGTAGGGGTGGGCAAATCCGACCCAACATGAATATCCGATCCGATCCGATCCGATCCGATCGGGCAAAGATAGTTGGTAGGTATATTTGATAAATGATCCGACGTTCGGATTGTTTGTCGGATCGGATCGTTATCGGATTCGTCGCGATCCGATCCGATCCAATCCGAACGTCGGATTTACGTTTACAATTTATAATCAACAAATATTTGAAATCCTCAAATTCGTAAATCGCAAATTCGTAACCCTTCCTGACTGAAATCCAATCCCGACGATCGACTTCGGCGTCTGAACCCCGCAACCGCGACGAATCCCAAACCCGAAGAAATCAGTGAAGAACCCCACGACGAACCCCGCGATTAACCCGAGACGAACCCCTACGAAACAGTCGACGAAGCTGCGACGTACCGGGCGACGATTCTGCGACGAACTCCAACCAAGGATAGTTTGGTTGTCTGTAATCTTGGATGATAGTTTGAATCTTGGATGATATATTTTGGATTAGGTTCTCGGATTGCAGGGAAAACACTCAAAACAGGGGATCCTCGGATTTTTGCACGATCCGATCCGATCCGATCAATCCGATAATTGTCGGATCGGATCGGATTCGGATGGAGTTTTGGAGCCGATCCGATCGGATCCAAAACTCCAATCCGATAATTGTCGGATCGGATGGGATCGGCAACAATCTGATCCAATCAGATCCGACGCCCACCCCTGCTAGAGAGTAACACCAAATATTGCTCAAAAGTTCATATTTCCTTAGTCCAGTTTTCATTCGTCAACTTCTAACATGCATAACTTTCGCACCACAACTCCAATCGAGTTGTTCAACCTATCAATCTTCTCCTTTTGTACAAGATTTCTNAAATATTGCTCAAAAGTTCATATTTCCTTAGTCCAGTTTTCATTCGTCAACTTCTAACATGCATAACTTTCGCACCACAACTCCAATCGAGTTGTTCAACCTATCAATCTTCTCCTTTTGATGTCTTCTATAATTTTGTACAAGATTTCTTTTTCACTTAAGTTCACCTGTAGCATGATAAAACAGGAAAACTCAAACTACCCAGTTATCAATTTTCAACCCGGTGGTGTTACCAACTGTAAATTTCCAAAACCCATAACTTTCTCTAAAACCCTCCAAATTGAGTAAATTTTGTTGCTATAGTTCCGTCAAAAAGTCTATTAAATTTCATGAACAGAACATAAACTCATTTGAAGAACTTAAAATCTCTGAAATCGGCTAATCGTAACATTGTGTCAAGGTGGTTCACCTTGCAAGGGTCGACCGGTTTCTAACGTAGGTCGACCGGACCAAGTTCCTCACGACCAAGGTGTCGACCGATACTATTCATAGGTCAACCGGTCCTTCATTCACAACTTTGCATTTTCCATTTTCTTAAACTTCCATTCAAAACTTAAACTGATTTAGTCCAACATCCAACTTTGTTTCCAAATCATCTAAATTACTATTTCAAAAGTGTAACACCACCTCAACATCCATCATCCCTTAAGACGTATTGTACCCTTGCCATAACGTGCTATATTAATATAGGCTTAGGTTACCCAGATAAGTGGGGTGTTACATAGGCCTTAGGCCTTAGGGCTTAGGGCTTAGGCCATAAAGCTTAAGGCTCATGGCTTGACTTTAGGGCTTATATTTTAGTCTAAGTGCTTAGGACTTTCAACTTTAGCCTCAAGGCTCTGAGCTTTAAATTTTTTGCTTATGGCTTTCAATTTTTTGCTTATACCTTAGGGTTTACGAGATAAGGCTTAGGTCTTAGGGTTTAGTGGTTATGGTTTTTTCTTAAGGCTTAGGGCTTAGGTCTTTGAGCTTAGGGCTTAGGACTTAGGGTTTTATGTTGTGGGCTAATGGTTTAGAATTTAAGGATTTGGGCTTTGAGCTTAGGGATTATTGCATAGGAGTTTGAGTATAGGGTTTAGGGCTTAAGTCATAGGGCTTTAGGATTAAGACTGGAAGTTTTGAGTTTTGACATGCCTCGGGATCACTTGACAAAACCTGAACCTACCAGAGTCATCACTCGAGCCCGAGTTTCTCTTTTTGTAGAAATGTTTTGATGCGGATCAAGTGATGACACAAATCAATCCCAAGAAGAAAGACAAATTGCAAGGAATTGGAGGCTCAATGACAAGGTCAAGAACCAAGAAAATGCATGAAGCGCTATGTTGTTTTGATGTGATTCCAGCGGCCTACAAAAACATGCCCAAGAGCCCAAGCCTAATACAAGATATTGAAGGGACAAAGGAAATAGGAAAGTACGTGCAACTTTCTTTAAATCAAACTTTTACTTGACCAGCAAGCATATATTGGCAGATTCGACAGTCTTCACAAAGTTATTTTAAAACGCTTTCTTCATCAAAGTTGTAGCTGCTTTCAAGACCTTTTCGGAATGGGCTGGATCATAAAAATCAGACATTGTTTGGCTGGCAAAATATACAATACCAAATATTTTGCAGAATCAAGAATCTTAACAGATTTGAGAAAAATCTTCCCAAAGATATTTTAGTTTTATAATATCTTTCTAGTTCCTATTTTAGTTAGGATTTATGTAGCCTATTTAAAGGCATCCAAGTTATTGTAAAAGACACAACTTTTATGATTAATTCACCTTGAGTGTTTTGGAGAGATTTTCTCTTTGGTTCTTTGCGAAGAACTCGATCTTCATCAAGTTAATTCTTGATAGATCAAATTTGATAGCTTTGGTTCTTACCGACAAGTTTGGTCTGGGTCAAGCTCCTTGTTTGATAACTTAGGTTCCGTCGGCAAGGTTCGATTGGGGTCAAGTTCCTCGTACTTGATTCAAAGGCGATCCAGGTATCTTTTT
>QAOC01028314.1:16709-48386 GCA_003255005.1 Begonia fuchsioides | reverse complement strand
CAAAAGGATACTTTAAAAGTTGACATTCAACAAGAAGATTCTACAATCAAAGAGCAACAAAGTAAAGAACCGGAAATTGAAGAGGACATGAATGAAGAGGTTAGTTTTCTTCAAAATAAACTAATGTCTATACTTGAAATTAAAGAAGAAGCAACAAGCAAAGTGCATCAACCAAAAGAACCTGCAATCGAAGAGTTTAGTTTTCTTCTCAAAGAACTAAACTTTGCAGTTGAAATTCTACAACAAGGTGACACTTTCACAATGGAAGAAACAATCCAAGAAATCCATGTGATTATGGAACCGATGGAGATGTTCATCAATAACCCAAAAGAATTCAAAGTTAGAGTTCAAAACAAAGGCGACATCAACAAAGAACATGATGAAATTCTTTACATGTTGGTCAAGGAAGAAAAAAATATTGTTTGTTCTAAGGATTTAGACTTTCCTAACACATTTAACCTATTTGTTGTTTTGGATTTCTTTGTGTATGATCCTGGAGATTCGAGGATGAATCTCTTCGAGGAAGGAGGGAATGATGTGATTCCAGCGGCCTACAAAAACATGCCCAAGAGCCCAAGCCTAATACAAGATATTGAAGGGACAAAGGAAATAGGAAAGTACGTGCAACTTTCTTTAAATCAAACTTTTACTTGACCAGTAAGCATATATTGGCAGATTCGACAGTCTTCACAAAGTTATTTTAAAACGCTTTCTTCATCAAAGTTGTAGCTGCTTTCAAGACCTTTTCGGAATGGGCTGGATCATAAAAATCAGACATTGTTTAGCTGGCAAAATATACAATACCAAATATTTTGCAGAATCAAGAATCTTAACAGATTTGAGAAAAATCTTCCCAAAGATATTTTAGTTTTATAATATCTTTCTAGTTCCTATTTTAGTTAGGATTTATGTAGCCTATTTAAAGGCATCCAAGTTATTGTAAAAGGCACAACTTTTATGATTAATTCACCTTGAGTGTTTTGGAGAGATTTTCTCTTTGGTTCTTTGCGAAGAACTCGATCTTCATCAAGTTAATTCTTGATAGATCAAATTTGATAGCTTTGGTTCTTACCGACAAGTTTGGTCTGGGTCAAGCTTCTTGTTTGATAACTTAGGTTCCGTCGGCAAGGTTCGATTGGGGTCAAGTTCCTCGTACTTGATTCAAAGGCGATCCAGGTATCTTTTTCCGCATTGTTGAAGGGTCTCGGGTTTGATATACCCGTGGTTCTGATCATGTTTAATGGAAGAAATTGAAATGAAAGAATCTATTCAACATCAGAATAAAATGGTTATTTTGTTAAGTATTGAAGAAGATATTGACATCATACAAGGTGGTCAAGCACACAAGCTCAAGCGAATAAAAGATATTGAATGGACAAAGGAAATAAGAAAGTACATGCAACTTTCCTTAAATCAAACTTTTACTTGACTAGCAAGAATATATTGGCAGATTCAGCAATCTTTCCAAAGTTATTTTAAAACATTTTTTTTCATCAAAGTTGTAGCTGCTTTCAAGACCTTTTCGGAATGGGCTGGATGATAAAAATCTGACGTCGTTTGCCTGGCAAAATACACAACTTACCAAAACAGAATTTCCTTTCAACAATTCCGAAAATTCTTTCCTTTTATTTTATTAAGTTTACTAATTACTTTCTATTTCCTAATTTATTTGTTAGTTTAGAAAGTGTGTAGCCTATTTAAAGGCATTTAAGCTATTGTAATAGGGGACAACTTTTATGATTAATTCACCTTGAGTGTTTTGGAGAGATTTTCTCTTTAGTTCTTTGTGAAGAACTCGATCTTCATCAAGTTAATTCTTGATAGATCAAATTTGATAGCTTTGGTTCTTACCGACAAGTTTGGTCTGGGTCAAGCTCCTTGTTTGATAACTTAGGTTCCGTCGGCAAGGTTCGATTGGGGTCAAGTTTCTCGTACTTGATTTCAAAGGCGATCCAGGTATCTTTTTCCGCATTGTTGAAGGGTCTTGGGTTTGATATACCCGTGGTTCTCATCATGTTTTGCATGAACTAAACATCATGGAACCAACTTTAATGGGCCAAGAGAAACCCAAGCATCTCCTAACTTGGCAAGGGAGCTTTGACATTTCGGCGATGGACAACAAGGGAGAGCCGATGCATGTTGGGGCAATTCACGGAGCCTTGAAGATGGATTGTGAAGGAAAGAGCCCAAAACTCAATCAGCCCAAGATCACTTAAAGGAGAGAGAGTTGTTTCATATTATTTTAGGTGTTAGTTTTGTTTTTTTTGTGCCCAAAATACTCAGCCAGCTTGAACGTGTGATTGTGCATGAGAATTAAGGGCTCTCTTAGGGTAAACTTTAGGAGCTGCAGCACCCTCATGTAACTGCATTTTTGGTGGGCTCTAGGGTGGCTCAAGTAGGTAGAGGTTACACCATAGTGTGTCCCTATTTCGGTTAGGTCAAAGGGAAACTTTCCCTTCCTTTTTGGTTGCCTGGCCAAATCGGGTAGCTTCTTTTGAGCCATCCGATTTGAGCACTCCTCCCAAGTAACTTGGTGGATGTGTTAAGCTCTTTGCTTGGATTTTGTAAGGATTCTTTTTTTGGTCGGAAAATCAACAGAGTGCTTAGCATTTCTCTCCTCCTTGGACGTTTTTGCCTCCAAGACTCGGTGTGCTCCGACGATCATTCCGGTGACCGAGATCTCTCCTTAGGTGTTGACTATTTTCCAAGCTAAAATAGTTAAGCCTTGGTGCATTTCTCCAACCACACATCATGGCCTTGAGGGTGAAGTGCAATCCATCAGCTCCTTCATCCATAACCCTACTGAAACCCATTTGCATTCAAAGATATCCTTCCTCCATTATACCCTTGTGTTTGGCCTATCCGGGTTGACTCTTCCTAACTCGAGTGTTGGTTTTGTGTTGGTTTTTCCTTCCCTTCCCCTTGATATCCTATCATTTGGTATCAGAGCCAAACATCTCCTTCCAGTCTTCCCCTTCTCCTTCCACCAAGCAACCCGAGTATTCAACCTCCTGAAGCCCAGATAGATAAGCTTAACAAAAGGTTTGACATACTTGTCCAAAGGTTGGAGGTAACCAATCCCCCAATGAGGCCCCATCCAACTCCTGCTCCAAGAAGAAGACCCGAAAATGGCTTAAGGTGACTTCGGTGACAAATAATTGATGATTCCGATGATGACTTTGATCACAATGAACCACAGCCCCAAGATGATGAAATGAGAAATATCAAGGTAACCCTTCCACCCTTCAATGGTTCCTGTAATGGAGATGCTTTCCTTGATTGGGTTGAAAAAGTTGATAAAGTTTTTGATTGCTATAATTAATCGGAGAAGTTTAAATTGCAATTGTATCCTTGGAGTTGAACGAGTATGCTAGCTTTTGGTGGATAGTTTGAAAGCCCAAAGGAGACATGACAGTGAGGATGAGGTCCCCACTTGGAGGGCTATGAAGTTATTAATGAGAAGACGGTTTGTGCCGAGTCACTATAAGCAAGAGTTTTTCCTCCAACTACAAACTTTGAAACAAGAATCCCTATCGGTGGAGGAGTATTTGACCGAGTTTGAGACCCTTAGGATTCGATGTGATCTTGAGGACGAGGAGCAAATAATAGCAAGGTTTCTAAGGGGCTTGAACAAGGATATTGGTGATGTAGTGGAGCTCCAACCGATCGAAACGATGAATGCAGTAATACAAATTGCCATGAAAGTAGAGAGGCAAGTGAAGAGAAAAAACAAGGGGGTGGTGAACCGATTTGTCAACAAGACCACCCCTCCCTACAAACAAACCCCAAAAGTGGATGAAAAATCCCCTTATGTGAAGCCGTGGACCCAAAAGAAAGAAGGTGAGATCAAATCGGCCATTGATAATACCCGGCCCCGAGCAAGGGAGATAAAGTGCTTCAAATGTCTTGGCTTAGGTCAATTGCCTCCCAATGCTCCAACAGAAGAGTCATGATCCTTCGAGAAGATACTAATGAAGCGGTAAGTGAGGATGAAGTGATGGAAGAAGCAGGTGAAAATCAAGAGCCCAAGGAAGAGATTTTCCACGTGCAAGAGGGTCCCCTCCTAATGGTGATCCGAAGGGTTCTTACATCCCAAGTCCGAAAATGAAGATTTTCAAAGGGAGAACATATTCCATAGTAGGTGTCTTATCCAAGGGAAAGTTTGCTCCCTCGTAATAGATGGTGGTAGTTGCACCAATGTAGCCTCTCGGGATCTTGTGGAGAAGCTCGGGTTAGAGACCTTGTTGCATCCAAGCCCCTACAAATTGAGGTGGTTGAATGACAAGGAGGATATCAAGGTGACCAAACAAGTGCACTTAGAGTTCTCAATCGGAGGATACAAAGATCGAGTCTTGTGTGATGTGATGCCAATGAGTGCTAGTCACCTACTATTGGGAAGACCTTGGAGGGTATTTCATGATCGTTTCACCAACCATTACTCTTTCAAATTTGGAGGGAAGTCAATCAAGCTCACTCCCCTTGGTCCGGATCAAGTAGCAAAGGATGAAGTTGCAAGGAAGGAGGATGCAGCTAAATCCAACCTTTTTATGACCAAGAAAGAGTTATTGAAGACTATCTTAGAAGGGGGACCCATGGTACTTGTAATGTTCTGAGAGAGAATGGAAGAAATTGGAGAAACCCCCCCCATGGTGATCCGAGAACTCCTTGAAGAATATCAAGATGTATTTCCGGAAAAACTTCCACAAGGATTCCCACCACTTCGAGGGATCGAACACCAAATAGATCTTCAACCGGGTGCGGTACTACCTAACCGGCCCTCTTATAGATTAAATCCCAACGAGGCCAATGATTTACAAAGGCATGTCCAAGAGCTATTAGAAAAAGGGTACATTTGGGAATCCTTGAGTCCTTGCTCCATCCCTGCCCTTTTGGTTCCTAAGAAAGATGGGAGTTTCCAGATGTGTGTGGATAGCGGAGGCATCAACCAAAAACCATCAAGTATAGATTTCCAATCCCACGGCTTGAAGACATGTTGGATGAACTTAGTGGGGCCTCTTGCTTCTCCAAGGTCGATTTGAAGAGTGGCTACCATCAAATTCGAATGAAGGAGAGAGTTGAATGGAAGACAACCTTCAAAACCAAGTATGGACTCTTCGAATGGTTCGTAATGCCTTTCGGGCTATCTAATGCTCTAAGTACTTTTATGAGACTCATGCATTTTGTGCTTAAGGATTTCTTGGGAAAATTTGTGGTTGTTTATTTTGATGACATCTTGGTTTTTAGCTTGGATTTATCTAGCCATCGTTAGCATCTTAGACTGTTATTTCATTGGATGGAATGGAAGTGGATGATGCCAAGATAGAAGCTATTCAGGATTGGCCAACCCCTCGAAATGTTTCAGATGTGAGGAGCTTCCACGAACTTGCATCCTTTTATCGGAGGTTTATCCAAGGTTTTAGCTCTATTGTTGTCCCTTTAACCGATTGCACCAAGAAAGGAAGAGAATTTGAATGGACCCAAAATTGTCAAGAGAGTTTCGAGCTCATCAAGAGAAAGCTTTGCAATGCACCTGTGCTTAGTCTTCCAAACTTTCAAAAAGTTTTTGAAGTGGAATGCGATGCTTCCAGAGTAGGAATATGTGCTGTTCTTATGCAAGAGGGACGACCCCTAGCATACTTTAGTGAAAAGTTCAAAGGTGCTGCCTTGAACTATTCAACATATGACAAGGAATTCTATGTGGTTATTCGAGTTTTGGAAGTTTGACAACATTATCTCTTGTCTAAGGAATTTATCATCCATTCTGACATTTAGGCTCTCAAGCACATCCAAGAACCAAGTCAAGTTGAATAGGCGTTAAGTGGGTAGAGTTCCTCGAGAGATACCCCTACATTATAAAGTTCAAAAAGGGGGAGTGCAATGTGGTCACCGAAGCCCTATCAAGGAGGTTTGTTCTCCTAACCGAGCTTTTCACTAACTTCTTTGGTTTTGAGTGGATTAAGGAAGCCTACAAGGATGATCAAGATTTTGGGAAATGGTATTATTTGAGTTTTAAGAAGAAGAATTGTGGGTATCACATCGTGGACGGCTATTTGTTTAAAGGAGGGAAGCTTTGTATACCAAGTGGAGGAATCCGGGAATCACTAATCAAGGAAGTCCATGGTGGAGGATTAGCAAGCCACTTTGGAGAAAAAAAGACGTTAGAAGCCAATGGTGGAGGATTAGCTACCCATCCTTGGGTGGAAGTAAGTATGGATTTTGTCCTCGGTCTCCCTAGGACTTGTAGAGCCAAGGATTCTATAATGGTTGTGGTGGATCGGTTCTCCAAGATGTCTCACTTCCTAGCTTGCTCTAAGACCAATAAAGCTTCTCATGTTGCCGAGTTATTTTTCAAAGAAGTAGTTCTCTTGCATGGCATTCCGAGGACCATAGTGTCGGATCGGGATACTAAGTTTTTAAGTGCATTTTGAAAGATACTATGGAGGAGGGTAGGGACGAAACTACTCTTTAGCACATCCTTCCATCCCTAAACCGATGGGCAAACGGAAGTGGTGAATAGGACTTTGGGAAGTTTATTGAGAAGTGTGGTTAGCAAAAAGCTCTCGGATTGGGACATTCAAATCCCATACATAGAGTTTGCTTACAACCCAAGTATGCATAGTGCAACCCAAATGACTCCCTTCGAGGTAGTATATGGATTCAACCCCTTAACTCCCCTTGACTTACTACCAATTCCGTCCAAAGAGGTTACCAATTCGGATGGGAAAAAGAAGGCCGAGATAGTAAAGAGCATCCACGAACAAGTGAGCAAGTCTATCAAAAAGGCTAATGAGAGTTATGCCAAGTATGCAAATCGGGGAAGGAAGGAAACCAACTTCAAAGTGAGAGATTTAGTTTGGCTTCATCTAAGGAAAGAAAGGTTTCCAAGGCAAAGAAGATCGAAGCTAGCACATAGAGCGGGAGGAGGAGGAGCCATCCTTGGATTTGAGGGCAAATCCTCAAATACCTGGGAGGATGACATGCCTCGGGATCACTTGACAAAACCTGAACCTACAGGAGTCATCACCCGAGCCCGAGCCAAGGAGCTTGCTAACAAATTTTCTCTTTTTGTAGGAAATGTTTTGCATGAACTAAACATCATGGAACCAACTTTAATGGACCAAGAAAAACCCAAGCATCTCCTAACTTGGCAAGGGAGCTTTGACATTTCGGCGATGGGCGGCAAGGGAGAGCCGATGCATGTTGGGGCAATTCACGGAGCCTTGAAGATGGATTTTTAATGAAAGAGCCCAATACTCAATCAGCCCAAGATCACTTAAAAGAGAGAGAGTTGTTTCATTTTATTTTAGGTGTTAGTTTTGTTTTTTTTTTGTGCCCAAATACTCAGCCAGCTTGAACGTGTGATTGTGCATGTGAATTAAGGGCTCTCTTCGGGTAACCTTTAGGAGCTGCAGCACCCTCATGTAAGCCGCATTTTTGGTGGGCCCTAGGGTGGCTCAAGTAGGTAGAGGTTACACCCTAGTGTGTCCCTATTTCGGTTAGGTCAAAGGGAAACTTTCCCTTCCTTTTTGGAAACCACACATCGTGGTTTTGAGGGTGAGAGTGCAATCCATCAGCTCCTTCATCCATAACCCTACTGTAACCCATTTGCATCCCGAGATATCCTTCCTCCATTATACCCTTGTGTTTGGCCAATCCGGGTTGACTCTTCCTAACTCGAGTGTTGGTTTTTCCTTCCATTCCCCTTGATATTCTATCAAGTTTAGTTCCTTGGGCTTAGGTGTTAGGTCTTAGGGATTCAGGCTATGGTCTTTGAGCTTAGGCCTTTTAATTTTGTGCTGAGGGCTTAGGGCTAAGGGCTTAGGGATTTGTGCCTAGGGCTTCAAATATAAGGCTAAGGGCTTTGGGATGAGAGCTTAGGGTTAAGGCTAAGGGCTCTAGCTACGGGTTGTGGGCTTAGGGTTTAAGGCTTTGGGATTAGAGCTTATGGCTTTAGGCTTTGGGCACTAGGCTTTAGGCTTAGAGCATAAGGCGTAGAGCTTATGGCTTTGTGTTTTGGGCTTAAGGCCTATGTGTTAGGGCTTTGGCATTATGGATAAAGGCTTAGTCTTGGGCTTTGGTCTTTAAAGTTTAAACATAATTCTTAGGGTTGAGGGCTCAAGGTTTAGGGCATAGAGCTTTCGGCTTAGGGCATAGAGATTAAAAATAAGTGTTCTAGGATAAAAGCTTGGTGTTTTTGCTGCAGGGTATATGGTTAAGGGTTCACGACTTTGGGTTTTTGGGTTAGAACATAGAGATTATAGCTTAGGTGTTAGGGCTTGAGTCTTAGGGCTTATGACTAAAGCCATAGAGCTTAGCTTTTAGGTTGTAAGGTGCCTAAGGCTCCGGCCTTAGGGCTTATTGCATAGGGCTTAGAGCCTAGCGCATAGCGCTTAGGGCTTTTTGGATTTTTGGCTTGTACTTAAGAGGTTACAACTTTTGGCTAATACTTAGGGCTTAGGGACTAACAATTAGATTTTTGGCCTTAAAGATTTTAGGTTAGGGTTTAAGGTTTAAAGTGTTAGGCTTTGGGCTTTAGGGTTTTAGGCTTTGGGCATAGGATTTAAAGACTTGGGCTTTGGGATTAGGGATTAGGATATTGGGCTTTGGGCTTAGGGTTTACCGCTTAGGGCATAGGGTTTACCGCTTAAGGCATAGGGTTTAGGGCTTCGATCTTTGAGATTAGGGTTTTCGGCTTAGGAGTCAGGGCTTCAAGCTAAGGGCTTAAGGTTTAGGTCTTTTAGCTAAAGGCTTTGCAATTAGGGCTTTGAGTCTTGGGCTTAGGGCTTAGGAATTTAGGCTTTGGCCTTAGAGCTTTCGGCTTAAAGCTTAGGGCTTATGACTTATGTCTTAGTGATGCGGATCAAGTGATGACACAAATCATCCCAATGAGAAAGACCAATTGCAAGGAATTGGAGGCCCAATGACAAGGTCATGAACCAAGAAAATGCATGAAGCGCTATGTGGTCTAGTGGAGAAAATCCAAATAAAAAAATCTATATAACATCAAAACAAAATGCTTATTACGTTAAGTGTTGAAAAAAATATTAATATCATGCAAGTGCTCAGAAATACAAGTCCAAGAGCCCAAGCCCACTACTAGATATTGAAGGGGCAAAGGAAATATTTTTTACTTAACCAACAAGTAAATCTTTTGGCAGATTCGAAATCTTGACAAATTTGAAAATCTTCCCAAAGATATTTTAGTTTTTTAATATTTTTTATTTTCTAATTTACATAAATATTATGTAGCCTATTTAAAGGTTTTCAAGTTACTGTGAAAGACACAACCTTTATGATTAATTCACCTTAAGTGTTTGGACAGAATTTTCTCTTTGGTTCTTTGCAAAGAACTCGATCTTTCATCAAGTTAATTCTTGATAAATAAATTTTGATAGCTTAACTTTGATAGCTTTGGTTCTTACCAAAAAGTTCGGTCTGGGTCAAGCTCCTTGTTTGCTAAATTAGGTTCTGTCGGCAAGGTTCAATTGCGGTCAAGTTCCTCGTATTTGATTCAAAGACAATCCATGTATCTTTTTATGCATTGTTGAAGGGTCTAGGGTTTGACACCCATAGTTCTCATCACTTAGGGCTTACATTATACAAAGATAAGTCACTAACATTGAAAGTTGGACTTACATTACCATATTCACTTGGCAAATCAATTTTGTAGACATTGTGACATGCCTCGGGATCACTTGACAAAACCTGAACCTACTGGAGTCATCACCCGAGCCCGAGCCAAGGAGCTTGCTAACGAATTTTCTCTTTTTGCAGGAAATGTTTTGCATGAACTAAACATCATGGAACCAACTTTAATGGACCAAGAGAAACCCAAGCATCTCCTAACTTGGCAAGAGAGCTTCGACATTTCGGCGATGGACGGCAAGGGAGAGCCGATGCATGTTGGGGCAATTCATGGAGCCTTGAAGATGGATTGTGAAAGAAAGAGCCCAATACTTAATCAGCCCAAGATCACTTAAAGGAGAGAGAGTTGTCTTTATTTTGGGTGTTAGTTTTTTTTTTTTTTATTTTTGTGCCCAAAATACTCAGCCAGCTTGATCGTGTGTTTGCATGAGAATTAAAGGCTCTCTTAGGTTAGTCTTTAGGAGCTGCAGCACCCTCATGTAGGCTTTATTTTGGTGGGCTCTAGGGTGGCTCATGCAGGTAGAGGTTGCACCCTAGTGTTTCCCTATTTCGGTTAGGTCAAAGGGAAACTTTCCCTTCCTTTTTGGTTGCTTGGCCAAATCGGGTAGCTTCTTTTGAGCCATCTGATTTTAGCAATCTGCCTAAGAAACTTGGTGAATGTTTTAAGCTCTTTGCTTGGTTTTTGTAAGGCAGTTCAGTTCGAAAATCAATAGAGTGCTTAGCATTTCTCTCCTCCTTGGACGTTTTTTTTTGCCTCCAAGACTCGGTGTGCTCCGACGATCATTCCGGCGACCGAGAGCTCTCCTTAGGTGTTGACTATTGTCTGAGCTAAAATAGTTAAGTCGTGCTGCATTTCTCCAACCACACATCGTGGCCTTGAGGGTGAGAGTGCAATCCATCAGCTCCTTCATCCATAACCCTACCGAAACCCATTTGCATCCCGAGATATCCTTCCTCCATTATACCCTTGTATTTGGCCTATCCGGGTTGACTCCCCCTAACTCGAGTGCTGGTTTTTCCTTCCCTTGCCCTTAATATTCTATCACATTGTCATTGATTTGCTCTAACACTTGAAAAAGACCATCTCCTCGAGGTTGTTGCAACTTATTTTTCCTTTTTGCTGGCAAATCTTTCTTTTCTTAAGTGAATCCAAACCCAATCTCCTGGCTCGAATACGACTTTTGTTTGACTTTTGTTTACTTGCTATGCATAATGCTCATTTTTCTTGTCTATATTCTCCCAGACCTTTGTATGCAAGTCCCTAACAAATTTTGTCTTTTTCTTTCCATCAAAATTAACAAATTCATTAGTAGGCAAGTGTAACATATCTATAGGAGTTAAAGGATTAAAACCATACACTATTTAAAATGTTAAATAAGATGTAGTTAAATGAATAACTCGATTGTATCCAAATTCAACATGTGGTACAGACTTCTCCCATTGTTTTAAATTCTTAGAAATAATTGCTTTTAACAAAGTAGATAGTTGACACGCATTGAGTTCGTGAAAGCCAATAAATATGTGCTGAAAAATTGAAGTATCACTCGGTCTTGTTGACTAAGTGATTTGTGTTACTTGGGGCACGAAATTAAAGATGGAAATCATGAATAAAATAAAGATAGAGATGACAATATGAAATGAAATAACAACTCTTGCATATGACTCACCAAGATTTGCTGCAAGAACACAACTGATGAATACCCTTAGATATGACTCACCGATCAAAATAAACAATCAATGGTTGATGGACTTGACTTATTGAATAATCTGTGAAAATCCACACTCAACAACAATTACCCAAAAATATTACAGATTGCAATGCCTTCTATATATAGACTCCTAAAAGCATTAATTTGTAACTGTAAAGAAAAGATACAAATTTTAAATAGAAACAACTCTTCAAAGTTACAGCTCTGTAAATAGATATATAAGAAAGACACAATCTTTGAAGAGAGACAACTGTTCAAAGACACAACTCTTATAGGGTTACACAATGTTTCAAAAGTTACCAAAGTGATATCTTTTGAAAACATTGCAATCTTGTTATGACTCCAGCAAATGAAAAATTACATAATAATAACATGACATGCTAATTAAAGATACATCTTTATTATTCAATTTCTGGGGTTACTTCTTCAAGTAGATTTTAGCAACCTCTCGAGTGGCTTATTCAAGTAACTTCTTTAGCTAAGTCTCAATGTATTATATGCTTAGGAAGCTCCATGTCCATAATTGAAAGGTTCATCTCCATATTATTCTCCATATTCTTTGCTGCAAAATGAACAAGTTTATTAGTTAAAGTCTTGGCTCTTGACCGTGTAACTGCACTTGAGGCACATCATCCTCCTCAGGTGTTTGATGATTTGTCCTCAAATCTAAAAGGTTGGTCTCCTCCAAATCTTTGTCATCATCCTCCTCATAAGGTGATAGATCTTTCACATTTAAAGTTGCTGAAACTCCACACTCACCGGGCTATTCAATCTTATAAGCATTATTATTAATCTTTTCTAAAACCTTGAATGGACCATCTGCTCTTGGAAGCAACTTAGACCTTCGTTGTTTAGGGAATCTTTCCTTTCGTAGATGTAACCAAACCAAATCTCCTTCCTTAAAAATAATCTCCTTGCGGCCTTTTGATATGCCTTGGGTTCCCCTTCCTCAAGGTGCCATCACCCGAAGCCGAGCCAAAGGATTTCCTAATTTGTTTGTTCATTTTGCAGGGATCATATCTAATGGAATATCATTTATGGAGCCCGCTTCTAATGATCAAGAGCAACCCAAGCATCTTATTTCATGAATTAATCAAGGAGAATAAGTGAAGTGTACCTGAGAGGATAATGCACCCTAGAAGATAACATTTTGCGCACCAGGTTTCTAGCATTGCATGGCCCATGGCGTACTATTCATTTACAAACTTTGTTTTTAGTTTCAGCTTATTTCATGCTTAATTTTGTGAACATGAGTATGACATGGGTATGACATGGATTTTATGGGTTTTATGGTTTCTTGTGGGTTTTATGGGTTTCTTATGGGTTTTATTGGTTTCTTGTGGGTTTTCGGTGAGTCATATCCGGCCGTTCGAAAAGAACCTTCAATTCAGCTTACTTCCGAGCTAGTAAGTTGAGTTTTTCTTGCTGCTTTCCATCATCCTTGCAAGGAAGAAAGGTTAGTAGCAAATTCCATTTATCTCTTCACTTTATTTCATGATCATTATCCTCCATTAAACTTTCCAAAAATCAGCCATAAAGTCCTCATCCCCAAACATATTCTGACCTCTATAAAATCGGACAACCTTAACCAAAACTAGTTCATTTGTCCTTAATCCGAGAACAAATGAATTAACCTATCCTTCCATTTTAATTTCGTGTCACCTTTGTTTGCTTGTCGTGCATATGACACAGTCTTCTTCATGATTTTTCTTCGTACTTCTTGGTGCAAGGCTCTCACTTGCTTAGCCTTCTTTCCTCCATCAAAATTTACAGCTTGTTTGATAGGAATTAGAATTAATTTTAGTGGAGTTAAAGGGTTGAAACCATATACTACCTCAAATGAGATTTGTTGTCTAGATCCATGCACATTTCAGTTGTACGCAAACTCGACATAGGGTAATTGTAAGTCCCAATCTGTAACCCTTTTGCCAATTAACTTCTCAGTAATGCTCCCAAAGATCAATTGACCACTTCGGTTTGACCATCAGTTTGAAGATTAAATGAGGTACTAAATAAGAGCCTTGTACCAATCTTTCCCCACAATGTCTTTCAAAAATGACTTAGAAACTTTGTGTCACCATCTGAGATAATATATTTAGTAATGTCGTGCAATCTCACCACTTCTTTGAAAATAAGATCAGCAACATGAGAAGAATCATCTGTTTTAAAGCAGGGAATAAAATGAACCATCTTGGTGAATCGGTCAATTACTACTAGAATTTAATCTTTTACCCTAGCTGTTCTTGGTAGGCCGAGTACGAAGTCCATAGAGATTTCTTCCCAAGAATGATTTTGAACTGGCAAATGGCATGTAAAGACCCTGAGGGAGAACCTTCCTTTTGGCCTTCTTACATATGATGCATGTCCCTACAACCTTGTGCACATCTTTAGCCATTCTCGGCCAAAAGAAATGCTCTTTTAGTGTTTCCATGGTCTTTTTCTCTCCAAAATGACTAGCCAAACCTCCACAATGAGCTTCTCTCATTAACGATTCTTGAATGTTTCCCTGAGGTATGCACAACTTTCCAAATCGAAAAAAAACCCATCTTGTAAGTAAAATTCATTTTTGGCCTTTCCCTTCCATTTCTCCAAGTGAAGTCCAAAGTCCAAATCATCTTTATAGGCATCTTTTATGCAATCAAATCCAAGAAATCTAGATTTAAGTTCAGTTAGTAATGTCTACCTTCTTGATAATGCGACGGCCACCACATTAACTTCTCATTTCTTGTATTGAATCACATAAGGATACCTCTCCAAGTATTCTACCCATTTGGCATGTCTCCGGTTAAGCTTACCTTTACTCTTAATGTGCTTCAAGGCTTGATGATCGATATGAATTATAGACTCATTTGGTAAAAGGAATGCTGCCACACTTCCAATGCTCTAATCACTGCATAGAATTCCTTGTCATATGTCGAATAATTAAGAGTGGCTCCTTTTAGTGATATGATCTTAACTGATATAGATTGATCAGTGATCGAATGCGGAATATAAAAGAAAATAAAGATAGAAATGGAACCTTGACCCGAAGTCGACGGACGTTTGAACCTTAGCTTAGAAAGAGCTTAAGACCCGAAACAATAACGCGACTAGGAACCTTGGATAGGAAAGACGCCACAAACGAAGGGATTCCGTTTGATAAGTCAGAAACGACGTTGCTGGACTTGCAATGAAAGACCGAACAACAAGTTGAAAAGGAGAAGTCTCTCACAATATGATTCACAAAACTCAAGTTCCTCTGAAATGATAAATCTAGTACATATTTATAGGACTCATTTCTCACCTAATTTCTCTTCTTCCAACATCAACCACTTTCTCACCCACTTTCTTACCAACTTTTCTACCTACTTTTCACCTACTTTTTATATGACATGCAACATAGATTAAATAGTCTAATCTATAATAATGTCATCTTGTCCCATGTGCACTTGAATGCATGTCATGCATTTAACTTTGATATTGTCGGGAACAATAACGCCGTCACAATTGAGAAGTTCTTGGATATATATGTTTAGTTTTTCACCGAACTTCTTTGCTCGATCTTCTGTCATCTTTCCGTCCATGCTTGCTCCGGTTACATTTAATTCTTTTCCTTTGCTCTTCGTGATGTCCTCATCATTCCCTCCTTCTTTAAAAAGATTTGTCTTAAAATCTTCTGCATCAAAAGGAGATAAATCAGAAACATTAAATGTGGCGCTAACATTATACTCACCTGGAAGATCTAAACGGTAAGCGTTATCATTAATGCGCTCGACAATTTGAAAAGGGCCATCTCCACGTGGTAGTAGTTTAGATTTTCTTTTGGTTGGAAATCGTTCCTTGCGAAAATGTAGCCACACCCAATCTCCTGGTTCAAAAGTGACACTTCGTCGTCCCTTGTTGGCGTGTTTCACGTATTGTTCAGTTCGTTTCTCAATATTGCGCCTTACAGTCTCATGAAGCTTTTTAACAAGTTCTGCCTTCCTGTTCCCATCTAAACAAACACGCTGAGAAACAGGTAAAGGAGATAAATCTAGAGGAGTTAGTGGATTAAAACCATATACGATTTCAAAAGGAGAAAACTTAATAGATGAATGAACTGAGCGATTATAAGCAAATTCAGCATGTGGTAAACACTCTTCCCAACTCTTAATGTTTGTCTTTATGATAGATCGTAGTAATGCTGATAAGGTCCTATTGACAACTTCTGTTTGTCCATCAGTTTGTGGGTGACAAGTGGTGGAGAATAGAAGTTTGGTGCCTAATTTATCCCATAATGTTTTCCAGAAATAACTCAAAAATTTTGCATCTCTATCAGATACGATGGTTTTAGGAATCCCATGCATCCTAACAATTTCTCGAAAAAACAAATCAGCAACATGGGTCACATCATCAGATTTGTGGCACGGAATAAAATGTGTCATTTTAGAAAATCTATCCACCACAACAAAAATTGAATTATTACCTCTCTTACTTCGAGGCAAACCTAGTACAAAATCCATTGAAATATCTATCCAGGGAGCATTAGGGATGGGTAGCGGGATGTACAAGCCATTGGGTTGGATTCTAGACTTTGCTTGTTTACACGTAACACATTTGTTATAAATCCATTCGACATCCCTTTTTATACCTGGCCAGTAAAAGTGCTCTTGGATGACACCTAAGGTCTTTGCTATCCCAAAATGCCCCATAAGACCTCCTCCATGTGCTTCCCTCATTAAAAGTTCTCTAATCGAACAATTAGGAACACATAATTTATCTTTCTTGAAAAGAAAACCATCATGCTTGTAGTATTCCCCAGAATTAGTTTTTTTCACAAACCCTGTATAGTTCTCCAAAATCATTATCATTAGGGTATGCATCTTTTATAAACTCAAATCCAATTAGTTTAGCTCCTAAGGAGGAGATAAGAACATACCTACGAGAAAGGGCATCAGCGACCACATTCTCCTTACCTTTTTTGTAATGGATGACATATGGAAACGGCTCTATAAATTACATCCATCTGGCATGTTGTTTGTTGAGCTTGTGTTGATTTTTAAGAAACTTGAGGGACTCGTGATCTGTGCGAATGATGAACTCTCGTGCCAATAAGTAATGTTGCCATGTTTCCAATGCTCTAACCAATGCGTAGAGTTCCTTGTCATATGTGGGATAGTTGAGCGTCGCTCCTCCCAACTTCTCACTGAAATATGCAATTGGACGGTGATCTTGCATTAGAACAGCTCCAATCCCTACACCTGAAGCATCACACTCAACTTCAAACGGTTTCTCAAAATTAGGTAAAGCCAATAACGGTGGATTTGTTAGCCTCTCCTTAATCTTTTGGAATGCTTCTTCCTGCACTTTTGTCCACTTAAACACCACATTCTTTTTTATCACCTCGGTGAGTGGTGCAGCAATGGTGCTGAAATCTTTAACAAAACGACGATAAAAACTCGCAAGTCCATGAAAGCTACGGACTTGGTTGGCATTTGTTGGCGTCGGCCACTCTTGAATCGCCAAAACTTTCTCTTGATCAACCTGTACTCCTTGGTGACTAACAACAAAACCCAAAAACACGACATGTCTGTGCAAAAAGTGCACTTGTTCTTGTTAGCATATAATTTTTCTTTCCTCAGGACTAAAAATACTTCTTTCAAGTGTAAGATATGATCATTTATACTCTTGCTGTAAATTAATATATCATCAAAATATACTACCGCAATTTACCTATGAATGGACGTAAGACATGAGTCATCAACCTCATGAAAGTACTAGGAGCGTTTGTCAAGCCAAATGGCATAACTAACCACTCGTATAATCCATGCTTTGTTTTGAATGCAGTTTTCCACTCATCGCCTTCTTTCATTCGAATTTGGTGATAACCACTTTTCAAGTCAATTTTTGAAAATAAGCATGCACCATGCAATTCATCTAGCATATCATCTAAACGAGGAATAAGGAAACGATATTTTACCGTGATATTATTGATAGCTCTACTATCAACGTACATCCTTGATTCTCCTCCTTTCTTTGGGACTAGCAAAACAGGTACTGCACAAGGGCTGAGGCTCTCCCTAATGTAGCCTTTAGCCAAAAGTTTGTCTACTTGTCGTTGTAGCTCTTTCGTCTCTTCGGGGCTACTACGATAAGTAGGTCGGTTGGGCAACGTAGCTCCTGGTACCAAGTCGATTTGATGTTCGATGCCACGAATCGGTCGTATTTCTTTTGGTATTTCTTCTGTTACGATGTCTTGAAAATCCTGCAAAAGAGATTGAACAACACTAGGTACAACATGATTAGAAGTGTTAGTAATCATCGTAGTGCATTTGTGCAATAAGAGTATCATGAACTGTCCCTCGGAGTGCGCTCTACTCACTTTACTCCCTTTTATAAAGAAATTTCTTTTTTCAATCTCTCTTGTTTTTTCTTCTTTCTTTTCTTTTTCTTTTTTCTTCTTTTGCTCTCTTTCTTTCTTCTCTTCTTCTCTCTCAATCTCATTTTTTTCACTCTCTTTTTCTCTCTTTTGTTCTTTTTCGCTTGATTTCTTTTGTTGATAACTTTGTTGAAGTCTGAGCTGATCTTCATATACTTCCCGTGGCGACATAGGAACAAGGTTAATTGGCCTCTTGTTGAATATAAATGAGTACTTATTTGTGTACCCGTCATGCGTCACTCGTCGATCATATTGCCAAGGACGCCCAAGTAGAATGTGGCCAGCTTCCATAGGTACCACGTCACATAATACTTCATCCTCGTACTTGCCTATACAAAAAGTGATAAACACTTGTTTGTTGACTTTAACTTCTCCACTTTGGTTGAACCATTGCAACTTATACGGTCGTAGATGCTTCATTGTGGATAAGCCTAATTTGTCCACCAAAATAGTACTTGCAACATTAGTACAACTTCCTCCATCAATTATCATACTACATACCTTATTTTGAACATTGCATCTAGTGTGAAATAGGTTCTCTCGTTGTACTCCATCATCAACTATTTTTGGTTGAGCATTTAAAGCTCTCCGTGTAACTAGTAACTCTCCTTCTACAACATATTCCTCTTCAAATTCGTCAATGCTATCAACTTCAGAATCACCATCTGTCTCAATTTCTCCAGTATCTCGTATTACCATAACCCTCTTGTTAGGCCATTGGCTAGATATGTGACCCTTTCCTTGACATTTAAAACATTTGATATCACGATTTCGAGATGTAGATGGATCAAATTTACCTTGGGTTCCCGGACTAGGTGTTCCCACTTTGTGATCTTGACTTGTTTTGGCAATCTGTTTGTCTTCTCTTTTCGTGTAATTAGGCTTCCAGCTAGAAGAACGGTTGCCACTCTTTCGTTTCAGTTGTTGTTCTATTTTAATTGCCATGTGCAACATATCTTCCAACTCCACGTAATGTTGCAGCTCGATCTTATTTTGTATTTCTGGATTGAGTCCTTCCAAAAATCGAGCCATGGTGGCTTCTCTGTCTTCTTCTATATTTGCTCTAATCATGGTTATCTCCATTTCTTGGAAGTATTCTTCTACACTTTTTGTACCTTGTTTAAGTTTATGTAGACGTTGCCATAGATCTCGATAATATCTGCTTGGTACAAATCTTCTCCTCATGACAGATTTCATATCGTCCCACGTATCAATAGCTCTCTCCCCATTTCTTCTCTTGCTTAAGGTTAATTGATCCCACCAAGTAATAGCATAATCAGAAAACTCAATAGCAGCGAGTTTTACCTTTTTTGTTTCTGAATAGTTGTGGCAATCAAAGATTAATTCAACCTTCTTTTCACACTCAAAATATGTATCCGGATCATTCTTTCCCTTGAAAGAAGGGATTTGCATCTTGATGTTGTTCAAGTTATCATCCGTCCGGTTAGGAGCTTCTCTAGAATTTCTTTGATTCCTCCGAATATCATAATCCGAAACGTCATTTTCACTATCAAGAATATTATCTACAGAGTCATACCTTCCTCTTCGGGGGAAATTTCTATTTCGATTGTTAGGTTGTCGATGTGTTGTTGGGCATTTTCAACGTTATTCAACCGCTCATTGAGACGGTCAAACTGGTCTTTCATTAATTTTCTTACTTCACCCATCAAGACATTAAATTGAAGGCTGTCATTGCATTGTGGTGCGGCACCGTTGTCCGAGTTTGACATTTGTAAGAAGTTAAACATAAAAGAAAATGTTAGAGAAAAAAAAATGTAATAAGATGGACCTCACTACACTCCCTCACGTGTTTCGCTCAGATAAGTTTTTCACTCTAATTTGTCACTCGTGTTTCACACTTGTCAATTGGCTTTTATCCTCTAATAATCTCACCTCTCTTGCCTTTTTCCCCTCACTTGCTCCAATTATGTCAAGAGTTGAACGACCTAACAAAGAGTCTTTTCACGTCAAAACCAAATTATCAATTGGAAGAAAAAAAGAAATGTGAAGGATATCGATAATTGAATTGAACAAAGATGAACACTGATTAACCAATAAGACACGACAAAGATAGTAGAAAAAAAATAAGCTAGGATCAAATGATAAATAAATGTTGTGGTTTCAGATGTAATGCAAATAGCTAGCCTCTCTTTATTTTTTTTTTTTTTTTTCAAACCGAATACTAGAAGATGGCTCCGGTTTATACCCAATAAGAGGATTTTTTTTTTTTGCTTCCCGAATACTCGAAGTTAGATTCGGTTTAAATCCAATAAGGAGGCACTTTTTTTTTTTTTGAAACAAGGTAGCCAAGCGGCTCTGATACCAAATGATATGATCTTAACTGATATAGATTGATCAGTGATCGAATGCGGAATATAAAAGAAAATAAAGATAGAAATGGAACCTTGACCCGAAGTCGACGGACGTTTGAACCTTAGCTTAGAAAGAGCTTAAGACCCGAAACAATAACGCGACTAGGAACCTTGGATAGGAAAGACGCCACAAACGAAGGGATTCCGTTTGATAAGTCAGAAACGACGTTGCTGGACTTGCAATGAAAGACCGAACAACAAGTTGAAAAGGAGAAGTCTCTCACAATATGATTCACAAAACTCAAGTTCCTCTGAAATGATAAATCTAGTACATATTTATAGGACTCATTTCTCACCTAATTTCTCTTCTTCCAACATCAACCACTTTCTCACCCACTTTCTTACCAACTTTTCTACCTACTTTTCACCTACTTTTTATATGACATGCAACATAGATTAAATAGTCTAATCTATAATAATGTCATCTTGTCCCATGTGCACTTGAATGCATGTCATGCATTTAACTTTGATATTGTCGGGAACAATAACGTCGTCACAATTGAGAAGTTCTTGGATATATATGTTTAGTTTTTCACCGAACTTCTTTGCTCGATCTTCTGTCATCTTTTCGTCCATGCTTGCTCCGGTTACATTTAATTCTTTTCCTTTGCTCTTCGTGATGTCTTCATCATTTAGTTTCTCATAAAGTATGCAATTGGTTTTTCCTCTTGTATAAGGAGGGCCCCAATACTTATTCTGAATGCATCACATTTAACTTCAAAAACTTTGTTGAAATTAGGTAATGCCCATAACGGGGCATTGCACAATAAATTTTTAATTGATTCAAACGCTTCCTGACAAGATCGACTCCACATAAACTCTCTTCCTTTTTTAGTGCAATCAGTTAGTGGAGCCATAATTGCAATAAATTTTTTTATGAAACGTCTATAGAAAGAAGCAAGGCCATGAAAACTCCTTACCTCTGATATGCTTTTAGGCTAAGGGCATTCCTTGATGGCGTGTACCTTTGCTTCATCCACGGCCAATCCATGCTTAGAAATAATGAAACCAAGGAAATGTACCTCCTTTTGCAAGAATGTGCCTTTCTTAAGATGTCCATAAAGTTTTTCTGCTCTTAAGGTTGTAAACAAGGCAAGAAGATGCTTAGAAATAATGATATACCAAGATGTCATCAAAATATACCACAATAAATGATGAGGATCAAGTGATGACACAAATCAATCCCAAGAAGAAAGACCAATTGCAAGGAATTGGAGGCCCAATGACAAGGTCAAGAAACAAGAAAATGCAGGAAGCGCTATGTTGCTTAGTGGAAGAAATTGAAATGAAAGAATCTATTCATCATCAGAATAAAATGCTTATTATGTTAAGTGTTGAAGAAGATATTGACATCATATAAGGTGGTCAAGCACACAAGCCCAATAGCCCAAGCCAATAAAAGATATTGAATGGACAAAGGAAATAGGAAAGTACATGCAACTTTCCTTAAATCAAACTTTTACTTGACCAGCAAGAATATATTGGCAGATTCGACAATCTTCCCAAATTATTTGAAAACGTTTTCTTCATCAAAGTTGTACATGCTTTCAAGACCATTTTGGAATGGGCTGGATCATAAATATCGGACGTCGTTTGCCTGGCGAAATACACAACTTACCGAAACAAAAGTGTCTTGCAACAATTCCGAAAATTCTTTCTTTTATTTTGTTAAGTTTCCTAATTACTTTCTATTTCCTAATTTTTTTGTTGTTAGTTTAGAAAGTGTGTAGCCTATTTAAAGACATTTAAGCTATTGTAAGAGGGGACAACTTTTATGATTAATTCACCTTGAGTGTTTTGGAGAGATTTTCTCTTTGGTTCTTTGCGAAGAACTCGATCTTCATCAAGTTAATTCTTGGTAGATCAAATTTGATAGCTTTGGTTCTTACCGACAAGTTCGGTCTGGGTCAAGCTCCTTGTTTGATAACTTAGGTTCCGTCGGCAAGGTTCGATTGGGGTCAAGTTCCTCGTACTTGATTTCAAAGGCGATCCAGGTATCTTTTTCCGCATTGTTGAAGGGTCTCAAGTTTGATATACCCGTGGTTCTCATCAATAAACTTACCCAAGTAGTCCTTAAACACATAATGCATGAGGCGCATAAATTTGCTAGGTGCATTAGATAAACCGAATGGCATTACCATCCACTTGTATAGTCCAGACTTGGTTTTAAATGTCGTCTTCCATTCATCACCTTCTCTCTTGCAGATATTGTGATATCGGCTCTTTAAATCTACCTTAGAAAATAGTGAAGCTTTACTTAGCTCATCCAGCATGTCTTCAAGTATTGGAATTGGAAATCAGTACTAAATGGCCTTGTCTTAAGAGTAAAGCCCAGCCCAAAGCCCTAAGCATAAAGCCCTAAGTCCTAAAACCTAATCCCTAAGCCAAAAAGTCCAAAGCCTAAAGGCATAAGCCCTATGTTCTAATCCCTAAGCCCAAAGCCCAAAGCTTTGAGCTCTAATCTTGAAGCCCTAGGCCCATATCCTAAAGCTCTAGGCTATAAGATTGAAGCCGTAATCCCAAAGATTAAACGCTAACCCAAAGCCCTTAGCACTATGCCCTAAGCCCTAAGCTCAAAGCCCAAAGTCATAAGCCTTAATCTCTAATCCCGAAAACCTAAGCTATAAGCCTTAAACTCTATTCCCTAATCTCGAAGCCTTAAGAATAAAGTTCAAGGACCTACCCCTTTAGCCTAATACCCTTAGCCCTAAGCACTTAGCCCAAAGCCCTAAGAACTAATCCCAAAGCTTATGCCCCAAGCACAAAGCCTTAAGCCGTAAGTCTTAAGCCCTAAGCCTTAAGCACTAAGCCCTAAGCCTTAAGCACTAAGCCCTAAGCCCAAAAACCAAAACCCTACGCAAAAAGTCCAAAGTCGTAAGTCAGGCCCTAGGTTGTAAATCCTAAGTCGTAACTGTAACATCCTTCCTAGCTAGAAATATGTTGTTCATTTTTTTTTTTACTTGCAGCGGAAGATATTTTCTTGTAAAAATCATTTAAGGCATACATGAAAACTAAAGTTACTTAAAACATATTTAAAACATGTTACGTTTCTTAAACTATTTACAAGTTATATGTACAAAGTTAAAAACTTCTTCTCCTAACCATTATTTACAATTCTTCAAAATCCTTGCCCACAGATCAAAATCCGCTCAAACAACATCAACCACCTCCATGAACAAAGCGATTCATCTCGTACACCTCTTAGTGTACGTCTTCCTCACCTACATCATAAAACTTATCTATGAGCATAAGGCTCAGCAAGTAGTATAAATATGCATGAACATGTACATGATATGCATAAGTAAAACTTTTCTTTTCATTTTATTATGGGTCCTTCATTCCATTAATTTCTATTATTCCTTATCATTGGGGCTTCCTGGCAAGGAACGAGAGACGACAAACTTGAGTCCACCTAAGGGGACAGCCAACTCGATTCCAAGGGTTGAGAGACCACAAACTTGAGTCCACCTAAGGGGACAGCCAACTCAAACCCCTTCCCAATGAGATTTATGTAACTTTCTCTTTCTTTATTTTATTTTTTCTTTCGTTGTGTTTCAAGCTCAACCCGAAACAACCATTTCATATTATGTTTCATACGAAATCTCATGCATGTAAATAGTTTGTAACTTTGTAGAAAACATGATGTATGAGATGCTCGTGGTACGAACGTGTCAAGCAATTAAGTAATATTCATAACATTAAACACAACAATTCATCATATCATAAACCAAATTATGCTTTTGTGCATCATTTTATACGTGCATCTCATCTCAACATGTAAAGCATAAAACAATAGCAAAGTCCTATTTATTCTATGATGTAGACCCAATTAAGGGCAAAACACACACAATACTACTTACCTTGTCTATCCTTATCTAGTCTTTCTAGTAGTAAGTACTCTTGTGAATCACTTTCATCTCAATAACCTAATATCATTCACAATTTTCGGAATCAATGCCTTGTTTTGTGATAACTTCAAAATATCATAACTTTTTATATACACCATGAAATGCTATGATTCCAAAGCTTATATGTCACTCAAAGTGTCTACTTTAACGTGCTAAAACATATAGGGCATGAGATTAGTCCATCATTGGTTTCAGATACGAAATCTTAATTTGTACAGAATTGATACTTTTATGGCAACTTTGATAAAATATACACAACTTCTACCAATTCCAGATTTCCATCATTCATAAAAATATATATGATATTCCAACATGATTGGTTAACCAGTAAACAGAACCATGGATCAAAACTTTTAATTTTCGTGTATCACTCATAACCAACTTGCAAAGTCATTGATAATCCTATAATTCTCACTTATCCTTAATGTAATCATGTGAATAATCTTAATAACTCTAAACCACGTAAAAATAAGGTCATACCTCTTGATTTTTAGCTCAATAGATTCCTCTTGATGAGAGGAACACTTCTCCTCAAAGGATTGGAGGCCAATTTCAGCTTCTCCCCTTTCAACTTTCACTTTCTCTCTCTAAACTCTTTTCTGTCAAATCCTCCCTCTCTTTCACCCTTTCTCTCTCTTCAGCACGAAAATGGCTGATCATCAGCCATCCTCCAATATTTCTAGATGGTTCATGGGGTGAAATTACTATTTTGCCAAATTTATCTATTTACTTTTACCATTTTACCATAACCTGCTCTATTATTTGCTAAAATACCTTCATTATCATTATTTAAATCATGTTTAGCTTAACTAATTAATTCACATTAGTTCTAAGCTAATCCTCAGGGTTAACTTAATTAATCATGATTAGTAAACCTTAATGATCCCATAATTTTTACTAATTATGTCTTAATCATGATTTGGTATTAATCCTATAGTGACATGTGTCATACTCCAATTCGCTTTCTTTTCTTACTCATAATTCAGTATGTATGACTTCAAACAAATTTCTAGTTGAAGCATTAGATAGCGTAAAAACACTTAGTTTGTACACTAGTATTACATTCTACCCTCCTTACAAAAATTTTGTCCTCAAAATTTCAAACATCAAACAGATGAGGGTATTATTGACTTCTCATATCGTCTTCTTTTTCCCAGGTTGCTTCTTCTACCTGGTGATTACTCCAAAGAACAAACTAAAGGAATCTTTTTATTTCGAAGTTCTTTGGTCAAGTAATCGACAATGCAAACTGGTTGCTCCGTATACTTCAATGTTGGTCGAATTTCGATATCTTCTTGTTGTACCACTTGCGATGGATCTCTTAAGCACTTCCTTAACATAGATACATGAAACACATTGTGCATTCCGACCATTGATAAAGGTAGATTTAGTTCATATGCCCTTCCTCCGACTTTTTTCTTAATAAGAAAAGGGCCGATAAATCTTGGGCTAAGCTTGCCCTTTCTTCCAAATCTTACTACTCCTTTAAACGGGGAAACCTTTAAAAATACTTCATCTCCCTCGTCAAATTCTAGCTCCCTTCTTCGTTGATCGGCATAACTCTTTTGTCAGTTCTGAGCTATTTTTATTTTGTCTATGATTATCTTCACTTGATCCAGTGTTTGTTGAATGATTTCAGGGCCTAATATCTTGGCTTCTCCCACTTCATCCCAGCACAAGGGAGATCGACACTTTCGACCATATAGAGCTTCATATGGTGCCATATCGATAGTAGCTTGATAACTATTGTTGTAGGAGAATTCTACTAATGGCAGCATCTTGCTCCATGTAATATTAAACTCAAGTACACATGATCTTAACATATCTTCCAATGTTTGGATTGTCCTCTCTGTTTGCCCATCGGTTTGAGGATGAAATGCGGTACTAAAATTCAACTTTGTGCCCATTGCTTCGTGTAAACTTTTCCAAAACTTTGATATAAATCTTGAATCTCGATCTGACACAATAGATACGGGTACTCCATGCAACTTCACTATCTCCTGTATGTAGAGTTCAGCATATTGATGTAGTGAGAACGTCATCTTTACTGGTAGAAAATGGGCAGATTTTGTTAGGCGATCTATGATTACCCATATGCCATCATGTCCTTTTGTAGTTTTTGGTAATCCAAAAACAAAATCCATTGAAATATGTTCCCACTTCCATTCAGGGATAGGCAAGGGTTGTAGAGTTCCTGCTGGACGTTGGTGTTCGGCCTTTACTTGTTGGCAAATTAGACACAATTTAATATAATTTGCAATGTCTTCTTTCATGTTTGGCCACCAATAGTGTAATTTCAAATCTCGATACATTTTTGTAGTTCCAGGATGTATTGAGAACATAGATGAATGTGCTTCAGATAACACCTTTCTTCGTAAATCTGAATCCTGTGGTACATAACCATCGGTTTATGAATTTTAAAATACCGTCTTCTGAACAATGAAATTCAGAAGATTCATCAAGATCCCTTTTTGACTTATAATCCAAACACCTTGGATCTCTTAATTGTGCCTCTTTGATCTCATCTAAAAGTGTAGGTCTAACAGTTAATGCAGCTATCTTACTAGTTACTTCCGTTATAAGCTCCAGATCAAATTTTTGGATCTCCGACGGTAATGCAACCGATAAAGCCGATAATGTTGGTTGCTTAAAGCCTGTTGTTCTACTTAATGCATCGGCAACAACGTTGGCTTTTCCTGGATGGTACTTAATTTCAAAGTCATAATCCTTGACGAATTCCAACCATCTCCATTGTCGCCTATTAAGCTCTTTCTGTGTAAAAATATACTTCGAACTTTTATGGTCGGAATATACTTCACATGACTTTCCATATAGATAGTATCTCCATATCTTGAGAGCAAAAACTACAGCAGCAAGCTCTAAATCATGTGTTGGGTAGTTTTTCTCATATTCTTTTAGTTGCCTTGATGCATATGCAATCACCTTCCCCTCTTGCATAAGTACACATCCAAGGCCTATTTTTGATGCATCGCAGTAAATACTAAAACGTCCATCTTCATTTGGAAGTTTTAATACTGGGGCTGTGGTCAGTTTATCTTTTAATACCTCGAAACTTTGTTCACAATCAAATGACCACTAGAATTTCATGTTCTTCTTGGTTAATCGAGTTAAAGGCATAGCAATTTTTGAAAATCCTTCAATGAATTAATGAATTTTCGATAATAGCCTACAAGTCCAAGAAAACTCCTTACATCTCCCACATTCCTTGGCTGTGGCCAATCTTTGATTGTTTGAATCTTTGCTGGATCCACGGATATACCATCTTCGTTGATAACATGGCCTAGAAAATTCACTCGATCTAGCCAAAATTCACATTTAGAAAATTTTGCATATAACTTGTGTTGCCTTAATTTATCTAAAATAATCTCCAAATACTTCTCATGTTCTTCTTTGCTTCTAGAATAGATAAGGATATCATCGATAAAGACGATTACAAATCTGTCTAAATATTCTTGAAATACTCTATTCATTAAGTCCATAAATGTTGCAGGCACATTTGTTAATCCAAAGGACATTACCAAAAACTCATAATGTCCATACCTTGTACGAAATGCTGTCTTTGGAATATCTTCAGACTTCACTTTAAGCTGATAATAACCCGAACGTAAGTCTATCTTTGAGAAAACTCGTGCATCAATGAGTTGATTGAATAAATCATTTATCGGCAGTTTTCCATTCATCCCCTTCTTTCATCCATATTTGGTGATATCCATTTTTTAAATCTATTTATGAAAAGAAACATGAACCATGTAATTCATCAAGCATGTCATCTAACCTTGGAATATGATGTCGATACTTTATCGTGATCTTGTTGATAGCTCAACAATTCACACACATTCGTCAATTTCCATCTTTCTTTGGAACTAAAATCACACAAACCGAGCATGGACTAAGACTCTCTCTCCTTTTCTACTAGCTCATCTACTTGTTTTTTGATTTCTTTTATTTCTTCAGGATTAGCTTGGTAGGCCGGTCTATTGGGTATTGAAACCAAAGGCATAAAATCAATTTGGTGCTCCATATCTCTTGAACCTATTATGCTTGACTTTTTGATCAAATTGCCATGGTCTTCCTAATAAAATGTGTTGCTTGCATAGGAACCAAATCACAAAGAACCACATCATGATATTTTCCAATGGACATAGCAATTTTCACTCGTTTACTAACTTTGACTTCACCGCAATCGCTCAACCGTTGTAGCTTGTACGAATTTGGATGCTTTTCGATTTCCAATCCCAACTTATCTACTAACAAAGTACTAGCAACATTAGTGCAACTTCCACTATCAATTATCAAACTACATACCTCTCACGGTATGAAATATGTGTTTCCAATCCCAACCATTGTAGTTATTCACGTGACATCTAGTATGAAATATGTGTTCTCTTTGTACTTCATCTCCATCGTCCTTTGCTTGAACATTAAGCACGCACCTAGTGACTAAAAGTTCACCTCTCACAGGTTCTTCTACATCTACATTGCTACAATCTTCTAGTGGGGGCATCTGGCCATCACTTGAGTTCTCACTTTCAACATTCTCATTGTCACGTATTACCATTTGTTCTTTTATTTGGACAATTTGAGGCATAGTGGCCGAATCCTTGACAACAAAAACATTTAATTTCTCGAGCTCTAGTTATTGGAGTAGTTTCAGTCCTACCTTTTATAGAAGCGGTAGTTGATATCTTTCTCTTGAAATCTGCTTTAGGCTTTATAGTTTGTTTCTCGTGCCTCCAAGTTGATTTCCAATTTGAGTTTGAAAAAGATCCATCCTTTGAATTTCCCTTTGATTTGAATTGTTGTTTGACCTTGATAGACTTGTGTAATAATTCCTCTACGTCCACAAAGTGCTGCATGTCCACTATGTTATAATTTTTTCTATTCAATCCTCCAATAAAATGTGTCATGGTTGCTTCCTCGTCTTCCTCTATGTTGGCTTTCATCATGGTTGATTCTGTCTCTTTATAATAATCTTCCACACTTTTTGAACCTTGTTTAAGTTCTTGGAATTTCCTACAAAGATCTCAATGATAATAAGTAGGAACAAATCTCTTACGCAAAAACGTTTTCATTTCTTCCCACCAGGAAACTGGTCTTTCTTTGTGCCTTCTCCGAGTTCTCACTTGTTGATCCCACCATGTACTCGCATAGTCTATGAATTCCATTGATGCCAACTTAATTTTCTTTTCCTCGTTATAGTTGTGACAATCATAAATATGATCAACCTTTATTACCATTCCAAATATGATTCGGGATCACTTTTACCATGGAAAAAAGGTATCCTTATCTTGATGTTGCTTAGGTTGCCATCTTCTTGATTTTTTCTAGGATACCGCTCCTCTTTGTAATTGTTGCTCTCATTCTCGGACTCAACATCTTGCTCTATTTCTTTATTATTTCCTCGTGCAAGGCTACTAGTTTGAGCCTCTAACATATTCAATCTCATTTCAATTTTTTTTATTTGTCCTTGTATTGCTTTTGCGTATGCCTCTGGATCAACAATAATTTGACTTTCATCCATACTCATTTATTAATATAAGAAACAAAAGAAATTGGTAGCGAATAAATAAAGAAATAAATGGACCTCACTTCTGGAAGATTGTCGAACCTGCCAATATATTCTTGCTGGTCAAGTAAAAGTTTGATTTAAGGAAAGTTGCATGTACTTTCCTATTTTCTTTGTCCCTTCAATATCTTGTATTAGGCTTGGGCTCTTGGGCTTGTGTCCTTGACCACCTTATTTAAGGAAAACAAAGTGAATCACAAAAGAGCTATTTTGATGAAGATCGTTCTGGCTGCCTCCGTATACCATATTTGGAATGCCAGGAATGTCAAGATTTTTGAGGGGATGATTTGGTCGGCTGAACACGTCTCTAGGAAGATTGAAAAGCATGTTTTCAAAATGCTTTTCTCTCTTTATCCAAAGATGGTTGATCAAATTTCCTCCTCTCCTTACTGAGTTTTACTGGTCTTCTCAATTTTTTTGCAGCTTCCTTGATTCTTTGAAATGATACTGCTCCGTGGGTCCTTCTCCCGCTCTCATTGCTGCCTTGATGCTGTTCTTTGGATTCCAAGATCCTCTCGGAGCTGTCTTACTGCGTTTGTTCGCTGCTCCTCTTCCCGGGTGGACAAAGCTTCTCTCGGATCTGTTGCCATCTTGCTGCCGCTCCCCTTCTCGGATGCCGCTGCCCTGCTTGGACGTGCTGCCTCTCTCTTCGTGATTCCAGTTGCTGTTGCTGCTATTTGGTCGCTCCATTTTGCTGTTGCTGCCGCGTGATTCCAGTTGATCTTCTGATGTCCATTTTTGTTTCCTCCCCGAGGTTTTCTATTGATGCCTAATGGGTTGAGTTGTTAGTTTTGTTTGTTTTTTCTTTTGCCGCTCTTTTATTTGAGTCTGAATTATGTTTTCCCTTATTTGGGCTTTTTGTGCTTTGGTCAGTCAGCATGTTGGCTTTCCATCTTGGTTCTTTTTGCTTGGGTTTTCTGGGGTGGTCAGGCTTGTAGATTTCCCCCGGCCCCGGCTCTCGCCTCTAATTTCTTGTTTTTTCATTTTGCTTTAATTTAATTTACCTTAAACAAAAAAAAAATATCTTCTTCAACACTTAACATAATAAACATTTTGTTTTGATGTTGAATAGATTCTTTCATTTCGATTTCCTCCACTAAACCACATAACGCTTCTTGCATTTTCTTGGTCCTTGACTTGTCATTGGGCCTCCAATTCCTTACAATTGGTCTTGTATCACCACTTGATCCACAACAGCTAGACTTTGGTGAGATAACTTAAGAGCTCAAAGAAGGCGTGAAGGTAATGATGAAGTTCTCTCTTGGAGGCTGTTTTGTGGAGGTGGCTTTGGATTGGAGAAATAGAAGCAGGGGCTGAAATTTGGAAGGGTTAACAGTGAGTGGAACAGGGACATGTAGTTTTCCGGACAGATGGAATTAGAAGCCGAACTTTGAAAGATTCGTTGGTGGATGAATGAAGAAGATAATCTCCAAATTTGAGAGAATTTGGATCACGGATGAGGGAGATATGATGACGGAAGTGGAGGTGATTCAAATCTGCCGGGAAACTGGAGATCGGAGGAATTGTCGGAAAATGGAGGGGAAAATGACATGGATTGTAACGACCCGATTCCCGTGTCGCCGCTTTCTGCCTTACTTTACTTGCTTACTTACTTTACTTTACTTTACTTTGCTTACTTACGGGCAGCCCGAGAACCGGTCCGTTACTGTTCTTACTTACTTACTTACATTACTTTGGTGGAAAACTCATTACTTTAAAAATTTCTGAAAACTATTCTTAACTCATAAAACAGTTTACAAGCAAACCGTCAACAATAAAAACATACATTTGAATTCCACCTTTCATCAAAAATACATAAGCATTCATAACGTAAACTTTCAGCGGAAGTCCGTATTTCAAAATCATATACATTTATCTTAAAAATACATTCCTTTCAAAATACTTTGAAATCCATCACACGAAAATAAGGGTATACATTTAATTACATGTCAAAACATTCAAAACATTTTTACAAAAGACTTGTGCGTGTGTCATACATCACTCCCCGTCGGTCATTGCTCAATAAACGGTATCATTTGGACACCCCTCTGTTCTAACT
>QAOC01028314.1:2755-15946 GCA_003255005.1 Begonia fuchsioides | reverse complement strand
TTCAAAACCCTAACCCTGTACATAAATAACAGATTTCGAAACACTTGACACGAACTCCTTCATTTTCATCCATTACTTCAACCAACATCATCCTTTTATCATTACTAAACTTAAAAGAACCTTAAAGGATAGAAAAATACCTTGAGCTTCAGACTCCACGAAATAACCAAGCTCTCCACTTCACTTCTCTTGAAGTTACTCTCTTTTTCCTTCACAAAACTTCTTTTCTTACTCAAACTCTCTCCTCCTTGAGTTATGCACGAAAGCTAGAGAGAAAAAGGGGGAGAAATCGTGGATGGAAGTAAGAGTGGCAGCCAATGCCTCTTTTATGTCCTTTATCAAACAAAATCAATCTTCCTTTCAAGTCCATCAATAAAAATCGTCCACGTGTTGGCTGACTTTTCCAACTTATGTCGACATAAGTCGACTTATGTCGACATAATGAATTCCCGAAAGTTATGCTATGTCGACCGCTTAACCATGCGGTCGACCGAACTTGAAGGTGTCGACCGCTTAACCATGCGGTCGACCGAATAAACTCCCGAAAGCTATGCTATGTCGACCGCTCGTCTATTATGTCGACCGAACTTCGAAGGTGTCGACCGCTTGACCATGCTGTCGACCGAACCTATATAATTTTCCAACCTTTCTGAATAACATCATCTCCTATACTTCCTAAACATTATTTTCTTCATCACCTTCAGTCTACTAATTTACTAATACCCACAATACTTTAGTACTCTAACATTTAAGCATCTTTCATAAACAAAAGTTTTAATCGCTTTCGTCTTAAAGTCACAAATCCTT
Source organism: Begonia fuchsioides (assembly GCA_003255005.1). NCBI lineage: Eukaryota > Viridiplantae > Streptophyta > Magnoliopsida > Cucurbitales > Begoniaceae > Begonia > Begonia fuchsioides. Next base: position 15,139 of record QAOC01028314.1, on the reverse strand, counting down.
AAAAGAGAATAAAGTGAGATAAAAATAAAAACGAGGGTTGTTACATGGATGAAGAGCTAATAAATTGCAAACTCACTCTAATGACCACGAGGAGTGACTGGAGCGTTGCAATAGGTCTAGCTTCTCTAACTTGGAAGAGAAGCCAACAACCAAGGAAAAAAACCTTCTCGGTTGGCCGAATATAACTCACCAGTGTCGGAGGAGATTTGAGGAGCTCAGGAGAATTCAGGAGAATTCAAGAAAACTCAAAGTTTCTATTAACCAAAGCAGCTTACAAAAGTGCCTGGAGAGGGTTTATAACACCTCCCCAAAAGAAGAGAAAAGATGTCAACTTGGTTGAGTCACCAAACCCTAAACAAAACTGGCACTCAATGCATCCAGGAAGCACTAAGATGTAGCGTGATTTAAAGAAACATTATTGGTGGCCAGGTATGAAAAAGAATGTAATGAAGCATGTGAATTTATGTTATTCATGTCAACAAGTTAAAGCTGAACATCAAAGGCCAGCCGGAACTTTACAATGTTTACCAATCCTAGAATGGAAATGGGAGTGCATTTCGATGGACTTTGTTATAGGATTACCAAAAACTACCAAGGGACATGATGCCATTTGGGTAATAATTGTTGATAGACTTACGAAATCTGCCTATTTCTTGCCAATAAAGAAGACATCTACTATGGACCAATATGCAGAATTATATATGCAAGAAATTATAAGGTTACACGGGATTCCAGTTTCTATAGTTTCAGATCGAGATCCGAGATTTACTTCTAAATTTTGGAAGAGCTTGAACAAGGCAATGGGGACGAACTTGAGTTTTAGTACGGCATTTCATCCACAAACTGACGGCCAAACTGAAAGAACAATCAGAATATTGGAGGATATGCTAAGGGCATGTGTTTTGGATTTCAAGTAACATGGAGTAAGATATTGCCACTAGTGGAATTTACTTATAATAATAGTTTCCAAGCTACAATCGGTATGGCACCATACGAAGCTTTATATGGTAGGAAATGTAGGTCTCCTTTGTATTGGGATGAGGTTGGTGAAGCTCAAATTTATGGTCCAGAAATTTTACAGCAGACCGTGGATCAAATAAAGACTATTCGAGAAAGAATCAAGATAGCTCAAAGTAGGCAGAAAAGCTATGCCGATCAAAGAAGAAGAGAGCTGGAATTTGAAAAGGGTGATGAAGTCTTTTTGAAGATTTCTCCATTTAAGGGCGTCATGCGATTCGGAAAGAAAGGAAAGCTCACTCCAAGGTTTGTTGGACCTTTTCCTATTATGGAGAAGATAGGGAAAACCGCTTATAAGTTGGAATTGCCATCAACCATGGAAGGAGTTCATAATGTATTCCATGTTTCTATGTTACGAAAATGTGTTCGTGATCCGAATCATGTTGTTGAACCAAGCATCATTGAAGTGGAACCAACCTTGACGTATGAAGAGAAACCAGTTAAGATACTTGACTATAAAGTAAAGGAGTTAAGAAGTAAACAAATTCCATTAGTCAAAGTATTGTGGAGGAATCATTCAATAGAAGAAGCTACTTGGGAAAGACAACAAGCATGGAAGGAAAGTATCCCGAACTTTTTAACATTAAATTTTGAGGACAAAATTTTAAATAAGGAGGGTGGAATGTAGCACCCGCACTTTTTGAAACATGTCATAAGTAAATTATCAATGTACATTACTTATGTAGTTTTTGGTACAAAATGTTTTGTTATTAAAGTTAGATTAAGATTGTTGAGGAGCAGCTTAGAAGACGTGCAATGGATTGTTGACACCTCGTGCTTACTTTCCACCAAATATTAGGATAAATCAAATTAATATTATTAAAGTTAGATTAAGATGATTGGTGTCTTTGAGGAGCAGCTTAGAAGAGAGGTGCAATGGATTGTTGACACCTTGTGCTTACTTTCCACCTCCACCTTACATTATTTACCTTTTGATTTTTAACCCTAGCTAAACCTCATCTTCAGACATCTTTGAGCTACGAAAATGCTCTCTCCCTCTCTGTATTTTCTCCATATTTGAGAGTTGTGGTGGAGTTTTGGTTAGAAGTTAAGGAAGAGAAGAGTTTTGTGCACCTAAAGTGAAGTTAGTCCACCCTAAAACCAAGGAAAGAAAGGAGAGGAGAAACCCACGACCAAGGGTAAAGGATTTGATGTTCTCTGTTCTAAGGTATCAATCTCACTCTAAAATGATATTTAAGTTGATGTATTAGGCTTTAGTGGTTGATTGTGCATGATTTGCATGTATTTTGTCAAGTTATGCAAAATTTCGGACAATTATGTGCTGTTTCGGAATTTGAATTTTTAAGTGGTCTTCAAGTGGTCAATTAACTTTGACCTCTTCAGATGATCTAAAGTAGACATAATAAGGATGATTTTGACGCTTGAATCACTTTAAATGGATTAGTATAGCTCAAGTTACAGAGGTTTGAAGTTGCTGCAAAAACAGGGCATTTCCGAGATTTCTCATTTGAGTTTCTTTTATGGTATTAGAGTTACCAAGTAATCAAGTGGAAGAGTTTAAGCTATCAAGTGACCAAGTTTAAGCTAAGGACCTAAGGTAAGTAAACATTGCTTGTCTTTGGCCTAGCAATAGGTCTACATTACAAAGAGTAGTTCTTGAGGATTTGTATGAATTGTTATAGTTAGAATATGACTTTTATAAATCATGCACGATACTGGAATGTTTGAGGTGTAACGCACAATACACCGACCTCAAGGCATTTGAGGATTGTTTGTGTGCATGTTTGTTGTTGATTGATTATTTGATTTATTGTATTAGAATTTAATGTCATTACTTGACGGTATGCTAGAATCGTATGTCACCATGTTCATGCATCATGTTTTCATTAAAGTACAAAAATGTTTTTACATGCATGGTTTATATTATGTAACCCAACTAAGTATTGAAGGTGAAATTGAGTAAAGCTGCCTCGAGGGAGGCCATATGGTGTTAATCCTCAATTTCGTCATACTTTCAATATTTAATGCATAATGTATGTAATTTAATGTTCTGGGTGGGATTGAACTTGGTTGTCCTATATTGCGGACTGTACGGTTGCCATTAATTTGGCTGTCCTGGACATATGATGTCTTTCATCCCTGTACGATGTATTACCCACACTAAAGTAAATACGTGAAAAGAAATCAAATAAATGTATATGGAAAAATTGCATGGTTTTATAAAATGCATAGTCATGTAGTTCATGTTTAGGACACTATAAGTTACTTACTGAGCCTTAAGCTCATTAGATTAAGCTTTGTAATGTAGGTGATGACATTGAAAGTGAGGAGTTTACTCCTGGTTCTTGATTGATGCAATGGAGGGAGTATGTCTGGTGCAGATGCTTGAGATCGTTAAGCGAATTTGACTGGTGGTGTGACATGTAAAAATGAACTTATGTGTGTTTTGAAAGTTGCTTTTAAGAATGTCTTTTGGTATTTTGTAAAATAAGTGTTAGTAATGGTTTGTCAAACTTATGTTTTGTTAAAATGAAATGTAAATTGTGAGTTGGTTTTATATATTAAATGGGTTTGCTTATAATAAAGTTTTCCGCTGTATTTTAACGTAATTAAATTAATTGACACATTTTTGTTAAAATAAAAAGTTTAAAAATAATAATAATAATAATGATAAGTAAAAAGAAAGATGGGATGTTACATCTAGAATTAATTTATGTTACCCTTGCCTACTAATGAGTTTGTTAATTTTGATGGAAAGAAAAAGGCATAATTCGTTAGGGATTTGCATACAAAGGTCAGGGAGAATATAGAAAAGAAAAATGAGCATTATGCGCAGCAAGCAAACAAAAGCCGGAAAAAAGTCGTATTCGAGCCAGGAGATTGGGTTTGGATTCATCTAACGAAAGAAAGATTTGCAAATAAAAGGAAAAATAAGTTGCAACCTCGAGGAGATGGTCCTTTTCAAGTATTGGAGCAAATCAATGACAATGCCTACAAAATTGATTTGCCAAGTGAATATGGTAATGTAAGTGCCACTTTCAATGTTAGTGACTTATCTTTGTATGATGCAGGAGATTCGAGGACGAATCTTTTCGAGGAAGGAGGGAATGATGTGGATCAAGTGATAACACAAATCAATCCCAATGAGAAAGACCAATTGCAAGGAATTGGAGGCCCAATGACAAGGTCAAGAACCAAGAAAATGCATGAAGCGTTATGTGATTTAGTGGAAGAAAATCAAATGAAAGAATCTATTCAACATCAAAACAAAACGTTTATTATGTTAAGTGTTGAAGAAAATATTGATTTCATGCAAGGTGGTCAAGAATACAAGCCCAAGAGCTCAAGCCCACTACAAGATAACTTTACCAACAAGTAAATCTTTGATGGGAGAAAATCTTAACAGATTTGAGAAAAATCTTCTTAAAGATATTTTAGTTTTCTAATATCTTTTTATTTCCTATTTTAGTTAGGTTTATGTAGCCTATTTAAAGGCATCCAAGTTATTGTGAAAGACACAACTTTTATGTTTAATTCACCTTGAGTGTTTTGGAGAGATTTTCTCTTTGGTTCTTTGCGAAGAACTCGATCTTCATCAAGTTAATTCTTGATAGATCAAATTTGATAGCTTTGGTTCTTACCGACAAGTTTGGTCTGGGTCAAGCTCCTTGTTTGATAACTTAGGTTCCGTCGGCAAGGTTCGATTGGGGTGAAGTTCCTCGTACTTGATTCAAAGGCGATCCAGGTATCTTTTTCCGTATTGTTGAAGGGTCTCGAGTTTGATATACCCGTGGTTCTCATCAGTTTACTCAACTATGCCAAATGGGAACCGTAGCCGAATATATTCGACGTTTTGAAGCATTATCTAGGTTTGCTCCACACTTGGTAGCTACCAATGAACTAAAAGTGCATCAATTCATTCAAGGGCTGAAAGTGGAAATCTACTGAGGGGTTAAGATATCGGGCACGCAAAATGTGACATATTCTAATGTGGTGACTAAGGCATTAGAAGTGGAGGAAGCTAAGGTGAAATTCTAGAAGCAGAGAGAATCTCAAAGGAAATTTTTCAAAACAGTTCAGCCTCAACAAAATAAAGGATGGCAACAGTCAAAGGGCGCAAAGAGGCCTTGTGGAGACAAAAATGAATCAGATAAGGGAAAGCGTATCCAAGGGTCTTTTCAATCTAATCAATGTTCAAGATGTGGCAAAAAACATTTTGGAGAATGTGTGGCTAGTACTGGACGTTGTTATAAGTGTAAAGAATTTGGTCACGAAGTCAAGAATTGTCCACAGATGAAGAAGGATCAAGCCAAGGCAACTCCAAGAGTGTTTGCACTTATCGAGCCTAAGGATGTGGATCAGCCATCTCTTGTGTCAGGTGCCATTTTAATTAATGATGTGCCTGCTTATGTGTTGATTGATTATGGTGCCACTCATTCTTTTATATCGTCTGCATTTATGGTTAAGATGGATTGTTCACCAATGATAGCTGAGCATTATTATGATGTGATGTTACCATCTAGGGAGCAGTTACGTCTGAATTATGTGTTGTTTGATTGTGCTGTTTCTGTGAATGGTAGAAAATTGTATGTTGATTTTATAGTTATGGATATGAGAGGCTACAATGTTATTTTGGGGATGGACTGGCTGTTTCGACATTTTTCAACTATAAACTGTTGGACCAGAGTAGTTAGTTTCCAACATCCTGACATGGAAGAATACTCATTTGAAGCAATGAAGAATGCTACTTGTATGTCTGTCGTATCATTTGTTAAAGATCAGCAATTATTGAAAACTGGATGTGAGGGTTTCTTGGCAAGTGTAATTGACGTGCATAAACGGTCCGAAACGAAGTTACAAAATATTCCGGTGATTCGAGATTTTCCAGAAGTATTCTTAGATGATCTACCAGGATTACCGCCTAATCGGGAGATTGAATTTGTGATTGATGTATACCCTGGGCAGAACCAGTGTCAAAGAATCCTTATAGGATGGCTTCAATAGAGTTAAAAGAATTAAAGGCACAACTAGAAGAGTTAGTTAATAAGGTTTATACGACCAAGCTTCTCGCCATGGGGAGCACCGGTTTTGTTTGTTAAGAAGAAGGATGGATCTCTTAGAATGTGCATTGACTATCGGGAGTTGAATAAATTGACGATAAAGAATAAATACCCTCTACCAAGAATCAATGACTTATTTGACCAATTACAAGGTGCAAGTGTATTTTCGAAAATTGATTTGAGATCAGGCTATTATCAATTAAAAGTCAAGGCGGGGGATGTTCCTAAAACTGCATTTAGAACCCGATATGGACATTACGAGTTTCTTGTGATGTCTTTTGGTTTGACGAATGCTCTGGCAGCGTTTATGAACTTAATGAATCGGGTGTTCAAGGAATTTCTAGACAAATTTGTGATCGTATTTATTGATGATATATTGGTTTATTCACGATCAGAGGAGGAACATGTGGAGCATTTGAAGGCTGTGTTATATACTTTGAAGCTACAAAAGTTGTATGCTAAGTTTTCCAAATGCGAATTCTGGCTTGATAGAGTTAACTTCCTTGGACATGTTATATCTAAGGATGGTATCTCTGTTGATCTAGTGAAGGTGCAATCTGTTATGGAGTGGCCACAGCCAAAGAATGTTGGTGAAGTCCGTAGCTTTCTCGGATTAGCTGGATATTATCGGAAATTCATCGAAGGGTTTTCTAAAATAGCAATTTCGTTGACCCGATTAACAAAGAAGAATATGAAATTTTGGTGGTCCAAAGACTGTGAGCAGAGTTTTGAGTTATTGAAACAAAAATTAACAACGGCTCCAATTTTAACTATTCCAACAGAGAATGGAAAGTTTAGCATCTATTGTGATGCTTCTAAATGTGGATTGGGGTGCGTATTAATGCAAGAGGGAAAAGTGATCCCCTATGCTTCTAGACAACTAAAGGGTTACGAACAAAATTACCCTACACATGATCTAGAATTAGCTGCAGTGGTTTTTGCTTTAAAAGTATGGAGGCATTACTTATATGGTCAACATTGTGAGATATTTTCAGACTTGAGTTTGAAATATTTATTTACGCAGAAAGAATTAAATATGAGACAACGTCGATGGCTTGAGTTCGTCAAAGATTATGATTTTGAAATCAAATATCACCCTGGAAAGGCAATTGTTGTAGCTGATGCATTGAGTAGAAAATCTACTTCTGTAAAATCAAGGTTGTCGGTAATGTCTATAATGCTTCAAACAGAAATGGAAAAATTTGAGATAGAGGTAATATCTGATTTATCTTCTATGCTTGCAACATTATCTTGGATAGAATTAAAGAAGCTCAATGCAATGATCTAAAGTACAAGCATTATATGTTGGGCAAGGAACCTGCTTCTTCTGAACTAACTTGTTCAAGTGATGGAATATTAAAATTCAGGAATCGGTGGTATGTTCCGAATGATTGGGAATTACGAAGAGACATATTGACAGAAGCTCCCATTGTTTTAAATTCTTAGAAATAATTGCTCTTAGCAAAGTAGATAGTGTTCTATTAACTACCTTAGTTTGTCCATCCGTTTGTGGGTGTGCTACAGTTGAAAACAAAAGTTTAGTGCCTAACTTATTCCACAAAGTTCTTCAAAAGTGACTTAAAAATTTAACATCTCGATCACTAACAATAGTTTTTGGTAAGCCATGCAACCGCACAATCTCTTTAAAGAATAAATCCGCAACATGTGTAGCATCATTAGTTTTTGAGCATGCAATAAAATGTGTCATCTTACTAAACCTATCAACAACTACAAAAATACTATCTTTTCCACTTTGTGTTTTTGGCAAACCAATAACAAAATCCATTGAAATATCAATCCAAGGTTGACTAGGAACTTGAAGAGGAATATACTTTCTGTGCGGTTTGATTTTTGATTTAGCTTTCCTACACTCGATACATTTATCACAAATTACTTGCACATCTTGTCTCATTTTTTGCCAATAAAAGTGCTCACATAAAACAGTTAAGGTTTTGCTCACTCCAAAATGTCCCGTTAATCCACCCGCATGAGTTTCTCTAACAAATAATTCTCTCAATGAACATTTAGGAACACAAAGTTTGTTTTTTCTAAACAAATAACCATCGTGTCTATAATAATCTAAATATGCAATCTTTTCGCACAATTTCCAAATTTCACCAAAATCCAAATCTACTTCATATAATTCTTTAACAAATTCAAATCCAAGCAATTTAGATTGTAAGGACGTTAGAAGTGTGTACCTTCGAGATAATGCATCGGCAACAATATTTTCTTTACCTTTCTTGTATTTTATAACATATGGAAATGTTTCAATGAACTCCATCCACTTTGCGTGCCTTTTGTGTAACTTTCCTTGTGACTTCAAATGCTTCAAACTTTCATGGTCAGAATGAATAATGAATTCTTTTGGCCACAGATAATGCTGCCATGTTTGTAGAGTTCTCACTAAAGCAAATAACTCCTTGTCATATGTTGGATAATTTAAAGCAGCTCCATTAAGTTTTTCACTAAAGTAAGCGATTGGCTTGGAATCCTGCATTAAAACACCACCAATACCTTTTCCCGACGCATCACATTCAATTTCAAATACTTTATCAAAATTAGGTAACACAAGTAATGGTGCACTAGTAAGCTTATCTTTTAGAAGGCTGAAAGCGTGTTCATGAACTTCGGTCCATTTAAATTCAGCATGCTTTTTAACAAGATCATTCAATGGTGCCGCGATCGTACTAAAATCTCGAACAAACCTTCTATAAAAACTTGCCAATCCATGGAAACTCCTAACCTCACTTGCATTCTTTGGTGTCGGCCACTCTTGAATCACCTTGACCTTTTCTTGATCCATCGAAATTCCTTTTGAACCTACAACAAAACCAAGAAAAACTACCGAATCCACGCAAAAAGTGCACTTCTTCAAGTTAGCATAAAATTGATTTTCTCGTAAAGCAATAAAAACTAAATTCAAATGTTCAACATGTGCATCTAAGGTTTTGCTATATATTAGTATATCATCAAAGTATACAACGACAAATTTTCCGATAAAAGCTCTTAGCACATGATTCATTAATCTCATAAAAGTACTTGGTGCATTAGATAATCCAAACGGCATCATTAACCACTCATAGAGACCATACTTAGTTTTAAAAGCGGTTTTCCATTCATCCCCTTCTTTCATCCGTATTTGGTAGTATCCATTCTTTAAATCTATTTTTGAAAATAAACATGAACCATGCAATTCATCAAGCATGTCATCTAACCTTGGAATAGGATGTCGATACTTTATCGTAATCTTGTTGATAGCTCGATAATCCACACACATTTGCCAATTCCCATCTTTCTTTGGAACTAAAATCACAGGAACCGAGCATGGACTAAGACTCTCTCTCACGAAACCCTTCTCTATTAGCTCGTCAACTTGTTTTTGGATTTCTTTCGTCTCTTCAGGATTAGCTCGGTATGCCGGTCTATTGGGTATTGAAACTCCAGGCATAAAATCAATTTGGTGTTCGATTCCTCTCAAAGGAGGTAACCCACTTGGAACTTCTTCGGGAAACACATCTTCAAATTCCTTTAAAAGAGTAGAAATAACACTTGGAAACAAAGATGTTAGCTCGTTAGTAGAAAGATAAATATCCTTGTACAATAGTACAAGTACTTGTTGCCTTGCTAAGATCACACTCTTCACCTCACTTTTTCTTGTTATTCCACTTATTTTCCCACTCTCTTCTTGTTTTTCTCTCTTGCTTTTGTTTTCTCTCTTTGCCCTTTTTTTCACCCTCTTCTATTTTTTTCTCACGCTCTATTTTTCTCTCATCGCACTTTTTTTCACTCTTTTGCTCACATATTGGCTTTTCTCTCATTTTGAAATCTCTAATAATTTTCTCTTGATCTTCACTAGCTTCCCATGGTTTAAGTGGCTTGAGAATGATTGTCTTACCATCTTGAACAAAGCTATACTCATTCTTGAACCCATTATGCTTGACTTTTCGATCAAATTGCCATGGTCTTCCTAATAAAATATGTGTTGCTTGCATAGGAACCAAATCACAAAGAACCACATCATGATATTTTCCAATGGACAGAGCAATTTTAACTCGTTTAGTAACTTTGACTTCACCACAATCGCTCAACCACTGTAGCTTGTACGGATTGGGATGCTTTTCGGTTTCCAATCCCAACTTATCCACTAACAAAGTACTAGCAACATTAGTGCAACTCCCACTATCAATTATCAAACTACATACTTTGTTATTCACGTGGCATCTAGTATGAAATATGTGTTCTCTTTGTACTTCATCTCCATCGTCCTTGGCTTGAACGTTGAGCACACGTCTAGTGACTAAGAGTTCACCTCTCACGGGTTCCTCAACCTCCACATCGCTACAGTCTTCTAGTGGAGGCATCTCGCCATCACTTGAGTTCTCACTTTCAACATCTCCATTCTCTCGTATTACCATTGTTCTTTTATTCGGACAATTTGAAGCATAGTGGCCGAATCCTTGACAACGAAAGCATTTAATTTCTCGAGCTCTAGTTGTTGGAGTAGTTTCAGCCTTACCTTTTATAGAAGCATTATTTGAGGTAGTTGCTATCTTTCCCTTGAAATCTTCTTTAGGCTTTATAGTTTGTTTCTCGTGCCTCCAAGTTGATTTCCAATTTGAGTTTGAGAAAGAACCACCCTTTGAATATCCTTTTGATTTCAATTGTTGTTCCACCTTGATAGACTTGTGTAATAATTCCTCTATGTCTACATAGTGCTGCATGTCCACTATGTTATAAATTTCTCTATTCAATCCTCCAATAAAACGTGCCATTGTTGCTTCCTCGTCTTCCTCTGTGTTGGCTTTCATCATGGTTGATTCCATTTCTTTATAATAATCTTTCACACTTTTTGAACCTTGTTTTAGTTCTTGCAATTTCCTGCAAAGATCTCGATGATAATAACTAGGAACAAATCTCTTACGCATAAATGTTTTCATTTCTTCCCACGTGGAAATGGGTCTTTCGTCATGCCTTCTCCGAGTTCTCACTAGTTGATCCCACCATGTACTTGCATAGTCCATGAATTCCATTGAAGCCAACTTGATTTTCTTTTTTTCGGTATAATTGTGACAATCATATATATGATCTACCTTTCTTACCCATTCCAAATAGGATTCGGGATCACTTTTACCATGAAAAGAAGGAATCGTCATCTTGATGTTGCTAAGGTTGCCATCTTCTCGGTTTTTTTTGGGATACCGCTCTTTTTTGTAACTGTTGCTCTCATTCTCGGACTCAACTTCTTGCTCTATTTCTTTAATATTTCCTCGTGCAAGGCTAATAGTTTGAGCCTCTAACATATTCAATCTCATTTCAATTTTTTATCTGTCCTTGTATGGCTTTGGCGTATGCCTCTGGATCAACAATAATTCGACTTTCATCCATACTCATTTCTCAATATAAGAAACAAAAGAAACTGTTAGTGAAAAAAATAAATGGACCTCACTCACTCCCTCACGTGTTGACACTCAATCAATGTCACTCACACTCGTATTTCTCTCAATTAATGGCTTTTTATAAAATAGTCTCACACTCTTGCCTTTTTCCTCTCAATTTTCTCTTTTAGTTCTTTATGTAAGAACCCAATTCAGGAGAAATATTCAGCAAGTAAAAGCAATCAAGATCAAACTTTTAAGCCAAAAATTCAAACTTCCAAAATCGTCAAAGTCAAACTATTTTGAAAGAAATAATGCGATCCAAGGAAAACGTATGTATAATGACGAATGAAGATAATGAAGTATTGCTCTAATGATGTCAGAGCAATAGAGTCAATGAATAACTTTGAAGTCACCAAAATCAAAAGAACTAACTTTGAAACAAATTTTGATGACGACAAATAGAAAGCACTATTTGAAATAACAAGATTTTTTTTTATAACGGTAGCAACAAAAAGAATAAGCCAAAAATCGTTCTTTTTTTTTTTTTTTTGCTTGTGCTTTTCTTTTTTTTTTTGCACAATGATTTTTTTTTTTCACGTTTCTTTTTACCACGATTTTTTTTGTGCTTTTTTTTATAAGAAGATGGAAAGATAGGACATAGGGAAGAATAAGAAAACTAAATTAAAGATAGAAACTTGAATAAAGGAACCAAAGCTCTGATACCAAATGATGAGAACCACGGGTATATCAAACTCGGGACCCTTCAACAATGCGGAAAAAGATACCTGGATCGCCTTTGAATCAAGTACGAGGAACTTCACCCCAATCGAACCTTGCTGACGGAACCTAAGTTATCAAACAAGGAGCTTGACCCAGACCAAACTTGTCGGTAAGAACCAAAGCTATCAAATTTGATCTATCAAGAATTAACTTGATGAAGATCGAGTTCTTCGCAAAGAACCAAA
>QAOC01028299.1:0-11667 GCA_003255005.1 Begonia fuchsioides | reverse complement strand
GGGTTTTGGGTGGTTTTGGGTGTCTTCTTTTAGCTTTTTAGGTTTGGGTTTCATGTTTTCGGTTTCGGGTTTTGGGGCTCGTGTTTTGGAGTTTTGGGTTTTAAGTTTTGGTATTGAGGTTTTTGGTTTTGGGTTTTAGGGTTTGAGTTTTGGGTATCGAGGTTTGAGTTTCAAGTGTTGATTTTTGGTTTTGTGGTTCGGGTTATAGGTTTAAGTTTTCAAGGTTCGAGTTTCAGGTTTTGGGTTTCGAGTTTTAAGTTTTGAGTTTCATGTTTTGATTTTTGGTTTTGCCTTTTTGGATTTTGGTTTCGGGTTTTTTGGTTTGGCTTTTAGGTTTCAGGTTTTTGGTTTTCGTGTTTTGAGTTTCGATTTATGGTTTCAGGGTTTCGTTTTTATGTGTTAAGTTATTGATAACGGGTTTCAGGTTTTTGGCTATGGGGTTTGGTGTTTTCGTAACAGGGTTTAGGTTAGGGTTGTTGTGTTTCGGGGTTTAAGGTGTCATTTTGGGTTCAGGGTTTGGGTTTTTTGTTTTGAGGTTTGAATTTGGGTTCAGGTTACGGGTTTTGGGTTTTAGGTTTTAGTTTTCATGTTTTAGGTTTCGGGTGTTGGGTTTAGGGTTTGGGGTTCAAGTTTTGCTTCTCGCTGTTCAAAGTTCATGTTTAAAGTTTAGGGTTCGGATTTGAGGTTTTGAGTTTAATGTTTCGGGATTTTGGTTTAGGGTTTGGGGTTCAAGTTTTAGGTCTCAGGGTTGAAATTTTGTTTTTTGAGTTCGGGATCAAAGTTCAATTTTCGGGTTTTTGGGTTCAGGTTTCGGGTTCAAGGTTTGGGTTTTAGGTTTCGAGTTTTGAGTTTCATGGTTCGAGTTTTACATTTTGGGTTTCTTTTTTCAGGTTTCATATGTTGGGTTTCGAGGTTTGGGTTTCAGGTTTTGGGTTTTGTTTCGAGTTTGGATTGTAGGTTCAAGGTTTGGATTTTAGGTTTCACGTTTTTGGTTTGAGGGTTCAATTTTTGAGTCTCTGGTTTCAGGTTTTTAGGTTCGGGTTTTAGGTTTCAGGATTTGGAGTTTGGGTTTTAGGTTTTAAGTTTCACGTTTTAGGTTTCAGGTGTTGGGTTTTGGGTTTGGGGTTCAAGTTTCGGTTTTCAAGGTTCAATTGTTTCAGGTTTCAAGTTTAGGGTTCGGGTGGGGTTTCGAGTTTAAGGTTTTGGGATTCTTGTTTAGGGGGGTTTGAGGTTCAAGTTTGGGTCTCAGGCTTTAAAGTTCATTTTTCGAGTTCAGGTTTCGAGGTTTAAATTCGGGTTTGAAGATTCGGGGTTCAAGTTTCAGGTTTCAAATTTTTTGTTTCGGGTTCAAGGTTTGGGTTTTGGGTTTCGATGTTCCAGTTTTAAGTTTTGGGTTTCAGGTTTTTTGGGTTCAAGATACATGTTTCAGTTTTTGAACTTCGAGTTTTGGGTTTCAACTTTTGGGGTTTGGGGTTTGGGATACGGGTTTTGGGATTTGGTTTTAGATTTTGCGATTTGGCTTTTTAGTATAAAGTTTTGAGATTTGAGTTTTATGGTTTGGGTTTTACATTTTTGGTTTATTGTTTCATGTTTTGTGTTTCATGTTTCAAGTGTTGGGTTTCGAGGTTTGGGTTTCAGGTTTTGGGTTTCGTTTTGGGTTTGGGTTGTAGGTTCAAGGTTCTGATTTTGGGTTTCAGGTTTGAAGTTTAAGGGTTAGATTTTTGAGTCTTTCGTTTCAGGTTTTTTATTTGGGTTTTAGGTTTCAAGTTTTGGAATTTGGGTTTTGGGTTGTTTTAAGGTTTTTGAGGTTTCGTTTTGAGTTTTTGGTTTTAGGTTTCGAGTTTCGGCTTTTGGGGTTTGGTTTTTGTTTTTTGGGGTTCAAGTTTCGAGTCTTGGGTTTTAGGTTTCGGGGTTCGAGTTTTGGGTTTTAGTTTTCGGGTTTTAGGTTTCGAGAACACAACCTAAAACCGAAAATCGAAAACCTAAAACCCAAAACCCGACAATCAAAACAAAAACCAAAACCCCAAAACCAAAACATGAAACATGAAACCGGAAACATATAACTGTAAACATGAAACCGGAACCCCGAAACCCAATACTCAAAACTAGAAACCAGAAACATGGAACCCTGAACTCAAAACCCAAATTTTGATTTCGAAACCTAGAAACCGTAACTAGAAACCCAAACCCAGACGATATAAATGAATGTGTACCACCAGAATCAATCAACACATACGCAAACACACTATTAATCAAAATAGTACCTGATATCACAGCTGGTTGATCCACATCTTCAGGTTCAATCATATAAATACTTTTGGATTTCCCTTAGGTTGCTCTTTCTTTACTTGGGGACAATCTCTAACCATGTGAATAATCTAATTTAACCACAAACGCAGATGATATAAATTGAATGTGTAGCACCAAAATCAATCAACAAATATGCAGGCACATTATTAATGTGTAGCCCTAAGTCCTAATTCTTTAGTCCTATGCCCTAAAACCTAATCCCGACGTCATAAGTTCTAAGCATGAATCTCTAAGCCTAAAGCTCAAAGTCATAAACCCTAAGCGTTAACCCCTAAGCAATAGTCATACCCCTATGCCTTAAGAAGTAGCAATACCCTAAGCTCTACTAAGCCCTAAGCCATATCATATAAGCCATACGTGATAATACCTAAGCCCTTTACGCCAAGTCATAGCCTTACGCTGTAAACCTTTTGCCCTTAGCGCTGAGCCTTGATGACACACTCCAAGATGCGGAGTTGTCGGGAAGAGAAGAGATGGCAACAATCTGCCGAGGGAAAGAAAGGTAGGCAGCAACAGGGGATTGGAGCAAGGAGAACTCCAAATGCATACAGGCTTTTGGGCTGAAATTTTGGGGACTTAGACTTTAGGGAAGGAACTGAGTTTGGTCAAGATTTAGAGTGAAATCACGTGTAGATCATAAAATGGCACGGGGACACATTTAGATGCACAAACAGACAAACAAGAAGAAAACAGTGCAGGGGTGATGGGGAAACTTCTACACAACTTCCAATTCAGGGAGATTGGGATGGTAAAAATAAGCAGACAACAACTTCAATCAAAGGGGAAGACAATTCAAGTGGTTTCATAGAAAAATCACGTGTAGGCTAGGAGTTATGCTGAATAGAAAATTAATGGACAGAATTGCCCGATTTCAGGAACTCGGGTGAAGGACAGAGGATAGATGCATGCACAACTTTCAATTGGGCAGTGAGATGAATAGCCAATACTTCAAGACGTGAAATCAGAACTCACAGCTAGATTTTGAGGATTTTAGCACGAGGGAAACAGAAAATAGCAAGGGAGACACTTTTGAGACTCAAATAGATTCTCGGGTAAATTAAAATGGTAGCAACCAATAAGAAAACAACCAAGAACCAAAATACATAAACGGGATGAAGGCTATATGACTTCCAAGCTTACCTGATCCTAAGCAAGTGAGGAGGAAGGTTGGAATAAAGGCTAAGTGACTCTAGCAAGGCACCAACACCAAAGACAACAAGGAATATTGGATATTACTCACCAAAATCCCAAGAAGCCGTGAGAAAAGAGGGTTTGAGAGCTTCAAAGCTTCTGCAAATTTTCCAATACTTTTCTACCTTGCAAATACAGAAATGGGAAGGTTAAAACCTTCCTTCCCACGAGCTACAAAGGCACATAATTGCTACCTAGAATTCTAACTACTAAACCAACAACAAGGCATGGCAAGTGGGCCCACCTTGACTTTAATCACCAACAAGGAGTGATGGGTCACTAAGGGAAGGTTTAACCCATCCCTTAGTGCTTCCTAAGACCTTCCAATTTGCAGCCACGTTTACTAACTTACAACAAAAGAATAGAGTAAGGAGCTTGCTTGGTTTCTACGAAAAACCAACAACCTAAAAGATGGGCCGAACCAGTGATGGAATGTCCATAATCAAATGGACTTGAACACTTGTATCTTTTTGGCTAATGGTTGGGCACTTCCTTAGGCTGCTAGCTTCTACTCCAATGGTGTAAAAAATTATGTAATTGGGCCTTCCTTTCCGTTGGGGCCAAACATGGCCATGGATCGGCCACCATGGGTTGGATGCTCCCGGGCCGCTCCATCTTCTGGATGCCTCTGTAATGGCATTCGTTGGCTGGGCAATTGTTGTCCAAATTTTATACTCCGCCACATTCTGGAAACCTTAGGATGTTGGCCACATATTTTTAGAAGCATGTTTGTCCAAACTAGGTCTGGAAGGTGGTCGAAACGGCTGCACAAGCCTCGAAGGTCAGCTTGGGCCGAAACCAGAAATGTTGTTTTCATCACCATGGATGTTTTGATCACCCTTCCATGCCACGGGTACACTAAGTACCCTTACATGTGCACAAATTTAAGCTACTAATTATCCTCCTAATAATTATATAAAACTAACTAAATTATTACACAAAGTTGTCAAAAGGAAAACATGCTTTCCCCTTCATGTTTTGGTGATTTGGGGCCACCTTAATGTGCCACCCTTGAACTCCTCTTCCTTCATCAAGTGTGGTTGGCCCACGAAATGCATCAACCCCACTTGACAACTAGGGCTCACCATGCCCTTCATCTTTGGCTTCTTGATTAAACCTTTATAAAACAAGCTTCCTACAAAATCAACAAACTCATTAGAAAATAGTTTGCTTCCGCTTCTAGATGTGCTAATCCGTGGCACATCATCCCCTCCGGGTGAATGAGGATTTGCCCTCAAATCCATGGGCTGCTCCTTTTTGTTGATAATTAGCACCTTCTTGGAAGAGTTCTCCCTCCTTATTCTCTCACGCTTGGCTATGTCGGAGGGTGTCAAAGGTGCTAATTTAATGTTCCGGTTCTCCCATTTGAATGAATACTCATTGGTTAATCCATCATGCATGGTGTGGCGGTCAAATTGCCACGGCCTCCCTAGGAGAAGGTGGCTTGCATCCATTGACATCACAAATTACAGCATCCTTATAATTCCCAATGGAGAACTCAATTCTTGCACGTTTTGTCACCTTTAGGTCTCCTTCATCATTTAACCATCGGAGCCTTTATGGTTGTGGATGCTCCTCAGTTGGAAGTTGTAACTTCTCAATTAGCTCGGCGGATGCGACATTGGTGCAACTCCCTCCATCTACGATTAGGGAGCATACTTTGTCTTTGATGAGGCAACGGCTATGAAANTCCAAAGCTACTAGCTGCAATTTAGACTTCTCCGAGTAATTGTAACAATCAAAGACTTTGTCTACTTTATCTACCCAAGTCAAATATGCATCTCCATCACAAGAACCATTAAATGGGGGAACACTTAACTTCACATTCCTCAAATCATCCTCACGGGGCAGCCTCTCCCGTGGTTCAAACTCATCATCCGAGTCTTCAACCTCATACAATCGAGTCCGAGCATTTCCGGCTCTTCTACCGGGAGTGAATGGAGGTGGTGGCCGTGGGGGATTAGGGGTCTCCATCCTCTGTAGGAGCATGTCCAACCTCCGGTTTATGCCATCAATTTGGTTCTGGAAATCGGAGTCATGTACTTGGGAGGGCATAGGAGGTGGAGGAGGTTCACTCGTGGAGGGGTGGTCTCGGCTTGGCTGCAAAACAGCCCCACTTCGAGTAGTCATACCACCACTTTTGTGCGCCATTGAAAACAATTGGAAGAAGGGTTAACAACAGGGGAAAGCAAGGGAAAGAAGAGCTGGGCTCTGATACCAAATGACACGCTCCAAGATGCGGAGGTGTCGGGAAGAGAAGAGATGGCAACAATCTGCCGAGGGAAAGAAACGTAGGCAGCAACAGGGGATTGGAGTAAGGAGAACTCCAATTGCATACAGGATTTTGGGCTGAAATTTTGGGGACTTAGACTTTAGGGAAGGAACTGAGTTTGGTCAAGATTTAGAGTGAAATCACGTGTGGATCATAAAATGGCACGGGGACACATTTAGATGCACAAACAGACAAACAGGAAGAAAACAGTGCAGGGGTGATGGGGAAACTTCTACACAACTTCCAATTCAGGGAGTCTGGGATCGTAAAAATAAACAGACAACAACTTCAATCTAAGGGGAAGACAATGCAAGTGGTTTCACAGAAAAATCACGGGTAGGCTAGGAGTTATGCTGAATAGAAAATTAATGGACAGAATTGCCCGATTTCAGGAACTCGGGTGAAGGACAGAGGATAGATGCATGCACAACTTTCAATTGGGCAGACCTGGGAGTGAGATGAATAGCCAATACTTCAAGACGTGAAATAAGAACTCACAGCCAGATTTTGAGGATTTTAGCACGAGGGAAACAGAAAATAGCAAGGGAGACACTTTTGGGACTCAAACAGATTCTCGGGTAAATTAAAATGGCAGCAACCAATAAGAAAACAACCAAGAACCAAAATACATAAACGGGATGAAGGCTATATGACTTCCAAGCTTACCTTGATCCTAAGCAAGTGAGGAGGAAGGTTGGAATAAAGGCTAAGTGACTCTAGCAAGGCACCAACACCAAAGACAACAAGGAAGATTGGATATTACTCACCAAAATCCCAAGAAGCCGTGAGAAAAGAGGGTTTGAGAGCTTCAAAGCTTCTGCAAATTTTCCAATACTTTTCTACCTTGCAAATACAGAAATGGGAAGGTTAAAACCTTCCTTCCCACGAGCTACAAAGGCACATAATTGCTACCTAGAATTCTAACTACTAAACCAACAACAAGGCATGGCAAGTGGGCCCACCTTGACTTTAATCACCAACAAGGAGTGATGGGTCACTAAGGGAAGGTTTAACCCATCCCTTAGTTCTTCCTAAGACCTTCCAATTTGCAGCCACGTTTACTAACTTACAACAAAAGAATAGAGTAAGGAGCTTGCTTTGTTTCTACGAAAAACCAACAACCTAAAAGATGGGCCAAACCAATGATGGAATGTCCATAATCAAATGGACTTGAACACTTGTATCTTTTTGGCTAATGGTTGGGTACTTCCTTGGGCTGCTAGCTGCTGCTCCAATGGTTTAAAAATGATGTAATTGGGCCTTCCTTTCCGTTGGGGCCAAACATGGCCATGGATCGGCCACCATGGGTTGGATGCTCCCGGGCCGCTCCATCTTCTGGATGCCTCTGTAATGGCATTCATTTTCTGGGCAATTATTGTCCAAATTTTATACTCCACCACATTCTGGAAACCTTAGGATGTTGGCCACATATTTTTAGAAGCATGTTTGTCAAAAATAGGTCTGGAAGGTGGTCGAAACGGCTGCACAAGCCTCGAAGGTCAGCTTGGGCCGAAACCAGAAATGTTGTTTTCATCACCATGGATGTTTTGATCACCCTTCCATGCCACGGGTACACTAAGTACCCTTACATGTGCACAAATTTAAGCTACTAATTATCCTCCTAATTATTATATAAAACTAACTAAATTATTACACAAAGTTGTCAAAAGGAAAACATGCTTTCCCCTTCATGTTTTGGTGATTTGGGGCCACCTTAATGTGCCACCCTTGAACTCCTCTTCCTTCATCAAGTGTGGTTGGCCCATGAAATGCATCAACCCCACTTGACAACTAGGGCTCACCATGCCCTTCATCTTTGGCTTCTTGATTAAACCTTTATAAAACAAGCTTCCTACAAAATCAACAAACTCATTAGAAAATAGTTTGCTTCCGCTTCTAGATGTGCTAATCCGTGGCACATCACTTGAGCCATAAGCGCTAAGCTCTATGCCCTAAGCCTTAAGTCCTACGCCATGAAACTAAAGCCCTATACCCCTACGCCCTATGATAGAAGCCATAATCCCTAATCCTTAATCCCTAAGTTCTATGCCCTAAACACTAAGCCCTAAGTTCTTAGCCCGAAGCTTTAAGCATATATCTTAAAGCCATAAGCCCTAAGCACTAACCAGCAACCCTAATCTGAGGCCTTATGTCCTGAAAGTTATGTTGTAAGAGTTACTCCCTAAGCCCTATGCCCTATGCCCAAATCAATAAGCATTATTATTTAAGCCCTAGCCATACGCCCTAAGCCCTAGGCCCTAAGCCCTTAGCTCTAAGTCCTAGCTCTACGCACTAAGCATAAAGCCTAAAGCATAGAGCTCTAGACTAAGTCATAAGCCCTACGCCCTATTCCCTAAGCCCTAAACACTTAGCTCTAAGTCCTAACTCCTAAGCCCTATGACCTAATCTTTAAGCTATAAGCTCTAAGCCTTAAGCCCTAAGTAAAAAGCCGTACGCATTAAATTTACCGAAGCCCTGAGCTCTAAGCTTGAAGCCTTGCACACTAAGCCCTAAGCATAAGCCCTCCACCAAAAGCCCTAACACCTAATCCATAAGCCCTAAGCCTTCAACTTAATGCTCAATCCACTACCCTTAAGCCGTAAGCCTTTACCCTTAACCACAAAGGCAAAAAGGCTAACCCATCAGCCCTAAATCCAAAGCCCTATGTACTTAACCCGAAGTCATAAGCCAAAAGCCTCATACCAAAATCACAATGGCCGAAGTCTTAATTCTTAAACCATAAGCCCTTAGCCTTAAGAACTAAGCCTGAGACCTAAGCCCTAAGCTGTAAGCTTACACCTTAAGCCATAATCTCGTAAGCCAATATTCGTAAGCACTAAGCCCATGACACTAAGCCCATGACCCTAAGCCCTAATCCTTAATCCCAATGTCTTCAGCCTTAAGACATAACCCTAATCCTAAAGATCTATCTTTTCAGCCATAATCCCTAAGCACTAAGCTCTAAGCATTTAGTCCGTAGCCTAAAGTACAATGTCATCCCTAAGTCCTTTCCCCAAAACCCAAGCCCTTACTTGTAAGCCCTATACCCCAAGCCCCAAGCAAAATGTCCTAACCCCAAAGACCTAAGCCCTTAGCTCTAAACTCTTAACACTAAGCTCTAAACACAAAGCATGAGGAAAGAAGGCCAAAGCCGTAGCCCCTATGGCAGATGACATAAGCCTAATCATCTAAGCCTTATCCCTTAAGCCGTAAGTCCTAAACCCTAAGTTCAAACCTTTTGGCCTTCAGCCATAACCCTAAACACGAAATCAAAAGCTTAAACCTAAATAGCTGAGCCTAAGCGTCAGGTTGGATGCTTTAAAATTGCAGCCCTAAGACATAAGCAATAAGCCCTAAGCCCTAAGTACTAATCAAAAGCCATGAGCCTTAAGCCCTAAGCCCTAAGCCCTAAGTCGTAAGCCCTAAAGTCTAAGCCAAAAGCAATATGCACTAAGCTCTAAGCCCTAAGCATTAATCCATAACGTTGATCCTTGAAGCCCTAAGCACGAAGAGGAAGAAAGGTTACTAGCAAGTTCCATTTAGCTCTTCCCTCCATTTAGTGATCTTTATCCTCCATCAAACTCTCCAAAAATCAGCCATAAATTCCTCATCCCTGAAAATCATAAATTCGTGTCACATTTTCTTGTAAAAATCATTCAAGGTATACATGAAAGATAAAGTTACTTAAAACATATTTAAAACATGTTAGGTTTCTTAAACTGTTTACAAGCTATATGTACAAAGATAAAAACTTCTTCTTTTAACCATTATTTACAATTGTTCAAAATCCTTGCCCACAGGTCACAACTCGCTCAAACAGCATCGACCACCCCCATGAACAAATCGATCCATCTTGTACACCTCTTAGTGTACGTCTTCCTCACCTACATTAGAAAGCTCATCTATGAGCATAAGGGTCAACAAGTAGTATAAACTTGAGTCAACCTAAGGGGACAGCCAACTCGATTCCAAGGGTTGAGAGACCACAAACTTGAGTCCACAGAAAGGGACAGCAAACTCAGATCCCTTCCCAATGGAATTTACATAACTTTCTATTTCTTTATTTTATCTTTTCTTTCGTTGTATTTTGAGCTCAACCAAAAAAAACCATTTCATATTATGTTTCATACAAAATTTCATTCATGTAAATAGTTCGTAACTTTCTAGAAAATATGATGCATGAGATGTTCGTGGTATGAACGTGTCAAGCAATTAAGTAATATTTATAACATTAAACACAACAATACATCATATCATAAATCAAATCATGCTTTTGTATATCATTTCATACGTGCATCTCATCTTAACATGTAAAGTATAAAACAACAGCAAAGTCCAATTGTTCTATGATGTAGACCCAATTAAGGGAAAAACACACACAATACTACTTACCTTGTCTATCCTTAGCAAGTATTTTTGGTAGTAGGTACTTTTGTGAATCACCTTCACCTCAATACCTAATATCATTCAAAATTTTTGAAATCAATGCCTTGTTTTGTGATAACTTCTAAATATCATAACTTATTCTATGCACTGTGAAATGCTATGATTCCAAAGCCTATAAGTCACTCAAGGTGTCTCATTCAACGTGCTATAACATATAGGGAATGGGATTAGTTTATCATTACTTTCAGATACAAAATCTTCATTTGTACAGAATTGACAGTTTTGTGGCAACTTTGATAAATTATACACAACTTCTACCAATTCCAAATTTCCATCATTCATAAACATATATATGATATTCCAACATGATTGGTTAACAAATAAACACAACCATGGTTTAAAAATTTTAATTTTCATGTATCACTCATAACTAACTTACAAAGTCAATAATCCCATAATTCTCACTTATACTTAATGTAATCATGTAAATAATTATAATCACTCTAAACCACGTAACATAAGGTCATACCTCTTGATTTTTAGCTCAATAGATTCCTCTTTATGAGAGGAACACTTCTCCTCAAAGGATTGGAGCCCAATTTAGCTTCTTCCTCTTCAACTTTCACTTTCTCTCTCTAAACCCTTTTATGTCAAGTTCTCCCTCTCTTCTATGGATTCTCTCCCTAATCATCAGTAATCCTCCAATATTTCTAGATGGTTCATGGGGTGAAACTACTATTTTGCCAAATTTATCCACTTACTTTTACCCTTTTACCATAACATGTTCTATGAATTGCTAAAATAACACCATTATAATTATTTAAATCATACTTAGCTTAACTAATTAATTCATGATTCTAAGCTAATCCATAGGATTAACTTAATTAATCATGATTAGTAAATCTTAATGTCCCCATAATTTTCACTAATTATATCTTAATCACGATTTGGTACTAGGACATCTGTCATACTCTGATTCGCCTTCTTTTCATACTCCTAATTCAGTATGTATCACTTCAGACAAATTTTTAATTGAACGATTTGATAGCGTAAAAAAATTTAACTTGTACACTGGTATTACACATAGGGTATATGGCTTAGTGCTTAGCGCTTTGTAGTTAGGGCTTATGGGTTAAGTCTTTGGGCTTAACGCTTTGGGCTATGAGCATTAGGTTAATGACTTAGGGCATAAGGCTTATGGCTTAGGGCTTACGGGTTAGGGCTTAGGCCGTAGGCCCTAGGCCATAATTGTTCGAGCTTATGTGTTACAACTTAATGTTAGACGCTTAGGGGTTTGGGCTTGGTGCTTAGTACTTTGGGCATAAGACTTAGGGCATATGGCTTAGTTCTTATGGCAAGGTTAGGGGATACGTCTTGCGCCTTAGAGCTTATGGTTTTTGGCTTTGGTACTTGAGCTTAGGGCTTAGGCCTTAGGACATAGGGCTTAGAGCTTACCAATTTGGGCTTTTTGATTTGGGCTATGAATTTAGGGCTTGGGGCATAAGGGT
>QAOC01028273.1:0-12341 GCA_003255005.1 Begonia fuchsioides | reverse complement strand
CATCAATATTTTTTGTTTGGTTTTAGTTCTTTCCGCCGGAAGATTTTCGGCCACCACCAAAAATGCCGTTACTGTTCCATTACATTCCGACCGATCCATCCACATGATTTCCTTCATTTTGGAGGACTATCACCTATCTTCCTCCCAGAGTTTCACTGAAAATTTCAGCCCTAAATTAGATAGCATCGTTCAGTTATTATCGTCCAAATTCCAGTCCCGATTCTGGAATTATCAAATTATCGTTTGTCCATTTAACCTAACCCTCTTCTCCCACTTCCTAAATCTAAACCCCCTCCATTCCGTGTCATTTGGTATCAGAGCCATAAATCCCTCCCCACCTTCCTCGTTACATCTTTTTTTTTGTGATTTTAAGATTGAAAAATGGCTTTGAGAAGTGGTTCTAGCCATCAACCAAAATTGGAACCCGGTGTTGAAGAAACACATCTGTCATTAGTTATCCGAAGAGTGCTTAGTACTCAAGCTCGAAAAGAGGAACTCCAACAAGAGAACATCTTTCATAGTAGGTGTTTGATCCAAGAAAAGGTATGCTTACTTATTATTGATGGTGGTAGTTGCACTAACGAAGCATCTCGGGATTTAGTTGATAAACTTAAGTTGAAAACTAGTTTGCATCCGAGGCCTTATAAATTACGTTGGATCAATGATGAGGAAGACCTCAAGGTTACCGAGCAAGTATGCATTGATTTCTCTATTGGAAATTACAACGATAAGGTGAACCGGACGATCATTCAAATTAGTTCCTCTCAAACCGGCTCAAGTGGCCAAGGATGAACTTATTAAGAAGGAGAGCTAGGCCAAAACCAATTTTTTTATGCCTCAAAAGAAAGAAGAAGAAGTTAAACCGGTTGTTAAAAAAGAAGCCGAACAAGTGGAAGAAATTGTCGGTATTGAGGATAATCACTCCTCCAAGGAGTCTGAAAACTCTTGTGCTATCTTGGAGCCCCATCACGAGGCTAACCAAGAAGAAAAGATTGTGGATCTTCCGTTGGCAGCAAGTATTGAAGAAGGAACCTCAATAAAGATAGAGCTCCAACAAGCCGGGATCGCCCACCCTATGTCTCGAACGACCGTGAACCAACCCTTCGGGTATGTAGATCAAATATTTACAGCAACCTCTCATCCTTGCATAGAATGGAAAAATGATTTTGAAGAGCTTGTAATGGAATACCATTGTATCCAAGTAGACCGAGAGGATGAAATGGTCAAACCGAACAAGGTTGTGGCCAAAAGGTATGATCCATTTAAGCAAGTGCTTAATTATCTTCATGAGATTGGCTGGATAGATAGTGGAAATTTTAGTGATGTTGACGTGAACTTTTTGAAGAAGAATTTCGTGGTTGTTTTCGAGCATGCAGATTTTGGAGCTAAGGAACTTTTCTTGCAAAATTATGAACTTGCTTTGCTTAGTTGCAAAATTGAGAAATTAATGAGGGACAACTTATTTGGAATTACACATGATGATTTTAGAAGCTTTTTGAATTTCGATACATTTTTTCTACATGAACCATGGTCATTGGATACAAAAGCTTGGTGTGATGAGATACTAAATACTCGTGATCTTGAAGTTGGTACAACGGCCTTTAAAACTATTTTGCTTCCTTGGAATAAGATTATGATTGATCATGTCATTGAGAACAAGGAGAAGTATACAAGTTCGTGGTTTATTCTCTATTTTAAGATAACCTTATGTTTTGGATATTATTTTTATCTTGGGATGAACGTTTAGTTTGGGAAGAAACACATGGACAAAATTGGGTTATCAACTTCTTTTGGTGGTTAAATGGTTTACAACTTCTCATCCTTCTAACAAGTGGTGATAATGTGAAGACTTGGTGCCCTAAAGGAGTGAATAGAGAAAACACCGCGCATGGAAAGAATGATTACTTTCGGAAATCACAATAGGCGTGCACCCGCCACGATTGGTTAGTAGTTCCATTCTTGCTAACTAATAGCTCCAAAGATTTTACAGTACTTATGCATATTAGATCCCATGAATACTTGGAAGAATACATTGCTGATTATTAAGGGAACACTATGGATTATAATGGGGATAGTGAAACTCATGTTGAACTAGTTATGTGGTGGCATAGTATAAACCAGATTAATGATTACTTTGGCTGAGGAAAGAATGATGTTGTTGTGAAATGCATAGAATCTTATGAAATACCAATAGAAATTGTTCATGGATGCCTCACTTTTAAGAAGGTCTCAAGCATGAAGAATTTTCGAGGTGATGAATTCAACCCAAGTACATGCAAACTCAAGTTATCCGGCAATTATGGACTTTTAGCCACATATGATGTACAAGATCTTTCTCCATTTGCTGGCTATGATGAATATGAACAAGATGGAGCTGACTTCCCCTTCGATTTGAGGTCAAATCCTCAAGAATCCGAGGAGGATGACATGCCACGGATTTGCATACCGAATGGAGCAATCACTCGAGCCCGATCTCGGGAATTTTCTAACATATTTGTTAATTTTGTAGGAAAATTAATTGATGAACTATACATTTCTAAACCAACTTTGGAGGATCAAACAAGGCCAAAACACGTGATTAATTGGCATGGAGAAAAGGTGGACTTACAACCAAGAACCGAGCCTCCCGGAATCAAGCCCGTACATGAACCCGGTTGAAGTTCATGTTGCATGGTGAGTTAAAGTCACATGCAAACGTGACCAAATGTCCCACGACTCAACTCATCAATACTTCAATGGAGTGAAGGAATTTTATTGCATTTTTTAGTATAATTTTATGTTAATTATTACGTTACATTTTAGGAGAACCCGAGAGGGTTTCTCGGCTAGATACATTTTAGTTATTTTGCATGCTTTTGCATGGGGTTTTGCATGAGGGATTCTTGGCTGAAAGAATGGTATTTTTGGGCCAAGAAAGAAGGGAAAATTGGCTGAAGGGGTGCAAGATCACGTGGCCATCACATTCTTGCATTCTCATTGGTCCAATTTTCTCTCCTTTTATTTTCATTTCCAGCATGCATGATGCATGACTTTGGCTCATAATTTTCCCTCCTTTTTTCCTCTCTTTTCAGCTAATAAAACCTCCCCCAATGCTTGCTTGTAATTAATAATTTGAAATTTGAATTAAAGTTGCTTTGAGAATCTCCCTCGCATGGGCATTTCCAACTTAAAACCGGCAGCCGGCGTACCTCCGGCCACCGTAGGTTATCTCAAAGGAATCCTCCCTCCGAGCTGGAGATTTCTTGGTGCTTTAATACTCCAGCCTTCTTCAACGACTTAGGGTGAGGTTGAAGGTCACAAGCTCTTCCTTCCATCAATATTTTTTNCTCTTTCTAAGAGATCCACCCACTTCCAAAACTTTGTTAAAATTGGATAACATGAGAATAAGGGCTTCACAAATCTCGAGTTTGATTAACTAAAAACTTTCTTGACAACTGGGAGTCCATGGAAACTTATTTCCTTTCTTAGTGCAATCGGTTAAAGGGGCGACAATAGAGCTAAAGCCCTTTATAAATCTTCTATAAAATTAAGCAAGACTATGAAAATTTCTAACCTCGGTGATGCTCTTGGAAGTAGGTCAAGCTTTGATAGCTTCAATTTTTTAATCATCCACCTCCATGCCTTCTTTAGAGATGATGAACCCTAGAAAGTGAATTTTCTCTTACACAAAGGGACACTTCTTCAAATTTCCAAAAAATTTAGTAGCCCAAAGAGTATCGAACAACATTCTAAGATGATCAAGATGAGTATTCAAATCAGAGCTATAAACTAAGATGTCATCAAAATTTACCACCATAAGGTTTTCTAAGAAATCTAAGTAGAAATGCATCAATCTCATGAAAGTACTAGGAGCATTAGACAATTTGAAAGACATCACTAACTATTCAAAGAGTCCATACTTTTTTTAATGCGGTTTACACTCGTCTCCTTCCTTCATTTGTATTTGATGGTAACCACTCTTTAATTCCACCTTAGAGATGGAAGCTGCTCCACTTAGTTCATCTAACAAGTCTTCAAGTCTAGGAATCAGATACATATACTTGATAGTAATTTGGTTGATGGCTCGACTATCCACACACATATGGAAACTCTCATACTTCTTAGGCACCAAAAGAGTAAGAAGTGCACAAGGACTCATGGATTCACAAATATAACCTCTAGATAGAAGTTCTTGTACCTGATTTTGTAACTCTTTTGCTTCCACGGGGTTCATTATATAAGAGGGCTGGTTAGATAACACCGCACCTAGTTGGAGGTCGATTTGATGTTTGATACCTTAGAAGAGTGGCAACCCTAGAGGTAGCCCTTCCGGAAACACATCTTGATACTCCTCAAGCAAGGTTAAAACCTCCTTATGAATCTTTCCAATCTCCTCAACTCTTTTCTGGAACAAGATCATCACAAAGGGAACACCATTTTAGATAGACTTAAACAATTCCTTTTTAGACATAAGAAAATTTGTTTTAGCCATACCTTCTCTCCTTGTAACCTCATCTTTAGCAATTTGCTTTTGATCTAGTGGTGCTTGTTTCATGCCTCTCCTTTCAAATTTGAATGAATATTGATTGGTGTAGCCATCATGCATAACTTTTTGGTCAAATTGCCACGGTCAGCCCAAAAGTATGTGGCTAGCACTCATAGGTACGACATCACATAATACCTTGTCCTTGTAGCCTCCAATAGAAAACTCACATTGCACTTGCTTAGTTACTTTGATGTCTTCCTTGTCATTCAGCCACCTCAATTTGTAAGGGCTCGGATGTGCATAGTTTCAAGCCGTAATTTGTCTACAAGATCATGAGAGGCTACATTAGTGCAACTACCTCCATCAATAATAAGAGAGCATAAATTTCTCTTGATGAGGCATCTACATGTAAGATATTCTCCCTTTGATCTTCACTTCGGGCATTGAAGTCAATACCCAACGAATTACCATAAGTACGAGGCCCTCTTGAGCAAAACATGTCTCTAGTTCATTCTCTTGCTCTTTTTCTATCTCTTCTACATCTTCATCTTCACTTTATACCTCATTAGTGCCTTCCATTAGGGTCATTTCCCTTTTGTTCAGGCATTGTAAAGAAATGTGGCCGAAACTGAGACATTTGAAACATTTGATTTCCCGTGCTCTAGGCCAAGTGTTCTCTACAACCGCCTAAACTTCTCCATCTATCTTTTGAGGCCACGACTTAATAGATGAAGATTTATCTTCCACCTTTGCTGAAAGTTTGTAAGAACTATTAGGTTTAGGGGTGTACCGATTTAAAACACCCTTACCTTTCCTCTTTACTTGTCGCTCCACTTTCATGGCAAGTTGTATGGCAACATCCATTGAATCTAGTGTTTGCAACTCCCCTATAGCTTTGATTTCTTTATTTAAGCTTCTCAGAAATTTTTTTATAATTTTCTCTTCAGGTTCATTAAGATCTTATAAGAACCACGGGTATATCAAACCCGAGACCCTTCAACAATGCGGAAAAAGACACTTGGATAGCCTTTTAATCAAGTACGAGG
Organism: Begonia fuchsioides; assembly: GCA_003255005.1. Classification (NCBI taxonomy): domain Eukaryota; kingdom Viridiplantae; phylum Streptophyta; class Magnoliopsida; order Cucurbitales; family Begoniaceae; genus Begonia; species Begonia fuchsioides. The sequence continues at coordinate 6,830 of QAOC01028273.1, read as the reverse complement.
AACTTGACCCCAATCGAACCTTGCCGACGGAACCTAAGTTATCAAACAAGGAGCTTGACTGACACGAAATTGAATGGGAGGGAGGAAAACTGGGAAAACCGATTAGGGTTTGACGAAAATCTGCAAAAAAAAACAGAATTAAGGTTTGGGAAGGAATGCGGATATCTCAAAGAATAAACGGATTTAAGGGCTGAAATTTGAAATAGACCTTTACAAATGGGTGTAACGAATTACCTCAAAAATTAAAGGCCATCCCTTCAGCCAATTGTGAGATATTGAATCAAACAGTAGCTAGGGTTTGACTAGGTAGTTCCGAAAAATCTGGGATTTGGAGGAGGGAGAAATTGAATTCAAAAATTGGGTTAGGGGCCGAATCTGGGGCTGATATTTGGAGGAGTGACAGAGGGGTAAAAGATTATGATATCCTACAAAATTTGAAGAGGAATGATTGTGGGAACAGGAATATATTTTAAATAAAACTCGGAAGGTCAAGGCAGAATTTCAGGGTTTCACCGAATAGAGAATTCCAAATCGGGAATAATTTTGAATCACTCTTCTCAATGAATGGGGGCGTATTTTTGGGCGAGGTTGAGGATGAATCTTTACAGATGGATGAGAAAGATATCTCTATAAAATTGAGAGAATTCCTTTGGGTAAAATCGGTGGTTTGGTCGGTACCCGAAAACACACCAGAAAATAAACCCGGGGTGCTTGGATTTAGGAGAAATGATTCTCATAATGAGAATGGGATGGATGAAGGAGCTAGGATCCACAATCTCACCCTAAGACCATGAAATGGCTGGAGAAAAGTGGTAAGCATTAATCGTTTGCTCAGAAAATGATCAACTCTGGGGTTTGTCTCTGAGTGGCCGGAAAACAAGTTTTCGGAGACCAAGTCTTTGAAGCGGCAAACTTCAAAGGGGAGAGATCAAATTTGAAAAGATAAATCTTTATTCAATCAAATCTGAGAATTACATTCAGCATATGTAATATTAAATAGGAAAACTAAGCAACATCATGTTCTTCATCGGACGGCCAAAAACATCTCCAAGAAGCACAATCCATAGCATCAAAGATGGACCAATGAGGAGCCTTCATGGGATTCTCTCTTTTTGTTAGCTTTAGTTGACTAGGAAAACGGCATCCAATTTTAACGTTCTACCTTTCTTTGGAAAGCTTGAGACGTTAGCTATCTTTCCTCAGAAGACGTGGTTTTGATTTAATGGCGCCAACATCATCAAAAAGGCTCAAACAGCTTCAGAGGTCAAACTGAGCCGAATCCAAAACGTGGTCCCCATTCTTGGTTGCTTTGACAACTAGCATGTGGTCCCTTCTCCACCAAAAAAGGTAACCAAGTTGGCGCCTACATGGGCCTTACATGGCCATGCACAAAAGTTCAAATATAAATCTAAATTTTTTTTGCAAAAGTTAAACCTAAAGCTAAGTGTTACTTCTATTATTTCAACGAGAACATGCTCCCTCCTTCATGGACCAATTGGTTCGTGTCTTGACATCAAAATTGAATGGATTGGGCTTTTCTTTGTCCTCCAAGGTAGGTTCCAATATATTTAGTACTTGTATTGCCTCCCCTGCAAAAGGAACAAACTTGTTAGAAAATACCCGAGCCCGAGCTCGGGTTGTGGCCCCTCCGGATTGGCGATGGATCGTTCAACTCATGGCATGTCATTGACCCAGACCAAACTTGTTGGCAAGAACCAAAGCTATCAAATTTGATCTATCAAGAATTAACTTGATGAATATCGAGTTCTTCGCAGAGAACCAAGGAGAAAATCTCTTCAAAACACTCAAGGTGAATTAATCATAAAAGTTGTCCCCTATTACAATAGCTTAAATGCCTTTAAATAGGCTACACACTTTCTAAACTAACAACAAGGAAATTAGGAAATAGAAAGGAATTAGGAAACTTAATAAAATAACATTCCGATTTTTGGGCTCTTGGGCTTGTGTGTTTTACCATCTTGTATGATGTCAATATCTTCTTCAACACTTAACATAATATTTATTCTGATGTTGAATAGATTCTTTCATTTCAATTTCTTCCACTAAACAACATAGCGCTTCATGCTTTTTCTTGGTTCTTGACCTTGTCATTGGGCCTCCAATTCCTTGCAATTGGTCTTTCTTCTTGGGATTGATTTGTGTCATCACTTGATTCACATCATTCCCTCCTTCCTTGAAAAGATTCATCCTCAAATCTCCTGTATCATAAAAAGATAAGTCACTGACATTGAAAGTGGCACTTACATTACCATATTCACTTGGAAAATCATCTTTGTAGGCATTGTCATTGATTTGCTCCAACACTTGAAAAGGACCATCTCCTCGAGGTTGGTGATGCAGACATCAAGCAAGATTTAAAAGAGATGACGGAGGAAAGCAAAGCTATGACAGGGCCAATGACTTGGGCTCGGGCAACGAAATTTAAAGATCAAATAAGTTTATACACAAAGGATTTTCTCAGCTGCAGCCCGCACACGATCTACCCACCATCAAGATGGAGTTTGTCACAATTATTGAAGTACACAAGTAATTAACTTGTATTAATATTTACTTGTCAATATGTGAATTATGATACAAGTTCCACTAGTAAAAGTAGGTAGGAGCTGAGGTTGTAAACTTATACACCTCACTCATTTGTGGTAGGTAGGGTAGGTAGGGTAGGTGGGAGTTTACAAGATTAGAAACTTGTACACATCACTCCTTTTGAGTAGGTAGAGTATGAGGTAATGACTTGAACACCTCAAACTTTTGGTAGGTATGTTGTAGTATAAAAGGAGGTGAACTTGTACATTTGGGACAACTTGAATTGAATGAAAGTGTTATCCTTTGTGAGAGATCTTCTCTCAATTAACAAGCGTTGTTCGTTCTTTCATCGCTAAATCCAGCAACGTTATTTTCTGACTTATCAAGCGGAATTCCTCTGTTTGTAGCGTCTTCCCCAACCAAGGTTCTTCGTCGCGTCGTTGTTTCGGGTCTGTAGTTTTTTCTAAGCTAAGGTTCAAATACTCGTCGGCTTTGGGTCAAAGTTTCATACTTATCTTTTCTTTATTTCAACTCAATATCCGATCACTGATCAATCCTATTCCGGGAAGGATCATATCATCTGGTACAGAGCTTTGTTCTCTTATTTTAAAAAAATAATAATAATCTTAAATTTCGTGCTACTTTAAAGTTTGCAGGAGCCAAGTGAAAAAAAAAGAAGTGAATTATCATCTAGCATTTGCAATATCCTGCAATTGTGGTATCGTTTGATCAAAAGATTAGACTCCTCTATAAAAGCCTTTAAATCATTTTGGGCTATATTTGCTCTGCTTTGCATAATCTAAAACGTTTGATTATTGGTTGTTCTATCCAAGCGGGTAATTGTGCTTTATTGTTGTTCTTTGTTTCCTGTTTTTTTCATTTTCCCGTCTTGTTTTTGAAGTTGCTTCTTGTCGTGTCTTTTGTTTGTCGTTTCCTTCATTTTCTTTTCTTTTGTCTTGAATATTTCATTTTGTTTCCTATTGGTAAGTCGGTAAAATGATGCTTTATAGTACCGTACAGCTGTTGTAGAAAAACAACTTGGGAAAAGCGAGTGGAAAAAGGCAAGAGAGGTGAGATTGTTAGAAAAAAAGCCAACTAAATAGAGTGAAACACAATGGACAGACTTGAGCGTCATTATCCGAGCAAAATAAGTAAGGGAGTGCAAGTGAGATCCTTTTACATTATATTAACTAAATTTTTTGTGCAGGTTACTCAACCTTAAACCATGTCAAATTCGGAGAACACTCCACCACTACAGGGCATTGACAATCTTCAATTTCAAGTGTTGATGGCTGAAATGATGAAAATGATGAGAGATGAACTAGGCCGTATAAACGAGCGACTGAATACTGTTGAAGAAAATGCTAGGAGACAACAACCGCAACGTTTACAAATCAACCAAAATAGAAACAACTGAATCCACAGCGAAGAGAAAGAACTGAGTTTGGAGATATGAATCGTGATCGAGAAGATGATGAGTCAGAAGACGATATTAGGAGGAATGAAAGAATTCCTAGAAACTGGATGGATGATAGTTTAAACAATATCAAAATGAAAATTCCTTCTTTCCAAGGAAAGAATGATCCAGATGCATATTTTGAATGGGAAATGAAGGTTGAACTAATCTTTGATTGCCATAATTATTCTAAATAGAAAAAGGTAAAACTCGCTGCTATTGAGTTTTCCAATTATGCTATTACTTGGTGGGATCAACTAACATTGAGCAGGAGAAGAAATGGAGAAAGACCTATTAATATATGGGATCAGATAAAATCTGCAATGAGAAAAAGGTTTGTACCCAGCCGTTACTATCGAGATTTATGGCAAAAATTGCATAAACTCAAGCAAGGGACAAAAACCGTGGAAGAATATTTCCAAGAGATGGAGGTTACAATGATTAGAGCCAATATTGAGGAAGATCGAGAAGCTACAATGACTAGATTTTTAGAAGGGCTTAATCTAGAGATACAAGATAAGATCAAGCTGCAACATTACGTAGAGTTGGAGGATATGTTGCATATGACCATCATGGTTGAACAACAGCTTAAAAGAAAAAGTGTCAACCGTTCCACATCGAACAATAGCTCTTCAACATGGAAGCTCAACTATGCTAAAAGAAAAGAAAAACAAAATGCTAAAGCCAAGCCAGACCCAAAAGTTGCAACTACTAGTTTAGGGAACCAAGGTAAATTTGATCCTTCTACTTCTCACAATTGTGACATTAAATGTTTTAAATGTCAGGGAAGGGGTCACATAGCTAACCAATGTCCAAACAAGCAAGTTATGGTAATACAAGACAATGGAGAGATTGAGACAGATGGCGATTCAGAAGTTGATAGCATAGACGAACCAGAAGAGGATGAGTATGCAGTTGAAGGGGAAATGTTAGTTACCCGAAGAGCTTTGAATGCTCAGCCAAAGCCGGTTGATGATGGAGTACAACGAGAAAACATTTTTCACACTAGATGCCAAGTTCAAAACAAGGTATGCAGTATGATAATTGATGAAGTTGTACTAATTTGGAAAGCACTATTTTGGTAGAAAAATTAGGTTTGCCTATGAAGAAGCACCCTCGACCTTATAAACTACAATGGTTCAACCAAAGTGGTGAAGTTAAAGTCAATAAACAAGTATTGATTGCTTTCCGTATCGGCAAGTATGAAGATGCAGTGTTGTGTGATGTAGTAACTATGGAAGCTGGACATATCCTTCTTGGTCGACGTGGCAGTATGACAGACGAGTGGTGCATGATGGGTACACGAACAAGTACTCATTTTTGTTTAACAAAAGGACAGTTAATCTTGTTCCAATGTCACCAAAAGAAGTCTACGACTACAAGAAAGTTTCAAAGAAAAGAAATCAAGTAAGAGAATAGAAAAGAGAGAAAAACAGAGTGAGAGAAGAAATTGAGAGAGAAAAAGAAAGAGAGAAGCTGTGTGAAAAAGAAAGATAAAGAGAAAGAAGAGGTAGAGAAGAAAAGAAGAGAAATGAAAATGATAGAGAAGAAGAAAAAGAAAGAGGGAGAGAGAGAAAAAGTTTCTTTATGAAAACGAGTCAAGTGAGCAAAGCCCACTCGAATGAGATTTCAATGATTCTTTTGTTGCACAAGCAACAAACCTTGTTGACTAACACCCCTAATCATGTTGTGCCAAGTTTTGTGCAGACTCTTTTACAGGAATTTCAAGACGTGGTGGCAGAAGAAATACTGGCAAAATTACCACCGATACGAGGCATTGAACATCAATATGATTTGGTACCAGGGGCTACTTTACCAAATCGCCCAGCTTATCGTAGTAGCTCAGAGGAAACTAAAGAACTCCAGTGACAAGTTGATGAGCTACTTGCAAAAGGTTACATTAGGGAGAGCCTAAGTCTCTGTGCAGTTCCAGTGCTACTAGTTCCTAAGAAAGATGGAGCATCAAGGATGTGCATTGATAGTCAAGCAATCAATAACATCACGGTAAAGTATCGTTTTCAAAAATAGATTTGAAAATGGATATCATCAAATTCGCATGAAAGAAGGTGATGAGTGGAAAACGGCATTCAAGACAAAACATGGATTGTACGAGTGGTTAGTTATGCCATTTGGCTTGAAAAACGCTCCTAATCAATAATAATTGAGCATACCTTATCTTGGATTAGACATCTACTATGGAATAAACTTTCTCTTCGGAGTTCCTCTTCTTGGCTTTGAGTACCAAGTAATCTTCGGATAACTAATAATAAGAGGCCTTCTTGTGCTCGGCATTCTTCCCCTTCGGATTCCAAGCTCATATCCAATTTTTCCTTCACTTCATCTTCACTAAAAACTTCACTTGTTTCCTCTCTAATAACCATCACACATTTGTTAGGGCATTGGGATGCAATATGCCCGAGACCAAGGCACTTAAAACACTTGATCTCCCGTGTTCGGTTCTGGTTATTTTCTTCCTTTGGTTTAGGCTCATTATCCTTCTTTTCAGCCAAGGTTGAACAAAAGGAATTTTGTTCTCCACCTTTGTATTACGCTTAAAAGGAGTAATAGCCTTAGGACTTGCTCGGCTCACTATTCCCTTGCCCTTTCTTTTCATTTGCCTCTCCACTTTCAAGGCCATTTGAATAACCGAATCCATAGAGTCGATCGATTGCAACTCCACAATATCATTAATGTCTCGGTGTAAACCTCTAATAAACCGAGCTATAATTTGTTCCTCTGGTTCTTGTAAGTCACATCTAAAGGATCAAGATTAACCTAAGTGGGGGGGAGCGAATTAGGTTAACTAAACTTTTTCATTTACTAAGTCAAA
>QAOC01028244.1:34431-186247 GCA_003255005.1 Begonia fuchsioides | reverse complement strand
ATTTTTAAACTCTTCATCGATCAAATCCGGTGAAATCTTGAAACTTGATTCAATATCGTTGAAAAGTGTCGCCATTCCTGTAATCTACTGAAAGAACAGACCTTAATGCTCGTCATTGTCGCTCATCTGTATAACTTTCCTGCCTTCTCTGTCTCTCTCGAGTGCCCAATTTGGCTGAAAAACAAGTCTTCGTCGATATCAATATCTGGGTAGAGTGCCATTTAATGTTCTTGTTGGTGAATGAAGCGTCTTTCTTGATCCATTGATCTGGAAATGCACTTCGCTCAATAGTTTAAAGGTTAGAAAAATTGTGGTCATGTTGGATTAAATCTCGGACAGCTTAGGGTTGCCGCTGCTTAGTTCAGTCGAAGAAAAGCTTCAATGGAGGATATGAGTATTGTCGTTAGAGAGAGGAGATACACTGTCAGGTTAAGGTCGTCAATCTTGTTCACAAACGACAGCAACTCAATCGGCGACGGAACTGATTCTCGTTTCTGTCTTCTTTTTATGAAGAAAAATTATGAAAAAGACATCAATAAGAACTATCCAAGCATTTACTGCACCAGTTAAAAAACTAGAACCTCCATAGCTAAAATCTCTGACTGCCCGGACAACGCCATTGTTGGACGGAAAGCAAAGGCCCAAGAACAGTGAAGAAATCCACGGCAACAGGAAAGATCGTGGAAATCACCATCGTCATCATTAGTATCTCAGAAGAAAGTTCAAGGAAAATTGAAGCAGGCAATCCAGGTTTGAGTTTCGACCCAGTTGCCATTTTCAAACAAATTTGTGAACTTTTAATTCCTAAAACAATTTTTAACCCAATAAACTGTTACCTTCGTTTGATCTCTCCAAGATATGAATGGCTCGAAAGTTGGAGCGTTTGTAAAAAGAGCATCTCCTTCGCTTTACCATCAATCCTCCATACCCATTATCGTCTATGCCTTGGATAAAAGAAAGAACTGGAGGCTGCGCAGCAAAGTTTCTAAAACAAAACATGAACTTCCCATATGACCTTCTTGGAACATTTGGCTATTAAATGAAACTCTGTTTTGGTTTAGAACGTGGAGCAGAAGATCAGACAGTCGCTATATCTGTTTTGGTTTATAACTGATGTACTTATCACAATATAAGTTCATTGGATCTTGAGATCCAACTTTTAAATCCTTTAGTAATGTTTTTAGTCATAACGAATCACATACTCTGAAAATCATGCTTCTTTGTTCTGCATTTGCACTGGACCTAGAAACATTCCGTTGTTTTCTGCATCACTGTAATTTTCTATCCTTAAGTGACCATACTTCTTAAATAATACATATCATGGTGGAGGATCCATGTATTCTTCTTCAATAAGATCTTCGTGAAGAAATGCATTCTTAACATTGAATTAGAAAAGTAGTCATTTTTCATTAATAGCCAAGGATACAATACCCAGACGGTATCCAGTTTGCAACATGTGCCAATGTTTTTTTACAGACGGCTCCATAAAATTGTTTATACCATTTTGCAACTAATCTTACTTTGAACCTTTCAATTGTCCAATCAGCTCTGTGTATAACAGAAAACACTTATCTACACTCCATTGTTTTCTTTTCATTAGGAAGCAATACCAAGTTTCAAGTAACAGTTTTTTCAAGTGAAGACATCTCTTCTACTGTAGCTTGAGTCCACCTTGTTTCTCCTAAATCTTCTTGTAATTTATGAGGAATAGAGATATATGATAGTTACAATACATAAGATGCATATGACTTTGATAATCAATGATAAGATACATGATTATTGATACGATATTTTACTCTGGCTTTAATGTCAGGTTCATATCTAATACAAGTTAGAAGATAAAAGCTAAATTTACCTCAGATGAAGATTGGCATGGTTCTTGAGATGTAAGAGGATTAGTACTATCGATGCAAATCTCTTCTTGCAAGTTATCAGATTCATTCAACTCATCGTTATTTCTGTCACTCTCTATGATATCAACATCTTCTCTAATAGTATCTACCATTAATGGAAGAAACGTACATGCTACACTATCAATATTTGTCACTTCATTATGTTTTCTTCCTTGAAATGAAGATTTTGTATGATAGCAAAACTCAATTTCATGAAAGATCACATCCATAGAGACATAAAAGTTAGACATCTCGTACAAGTTTTGAGTTTATGTTTTAAAAGAAAACATTTTTGCTACCAAAGAATATGTTATATTAAGAGCTATTAATAGAAGAAATAGTTTGACAAACACATAAAGTAGCGCATTTGCAACTTCGGCTAAAGTTTAATTTTTGCGTAGTTATAGTTGCAATCCAACAATTATTATCACGTGAAACTGATTACTTGTCTGCTATTTTTCTTCTTATACCAAAACCAAGTAGTGAATATGATGAGAATGACCAAAGAAAATTAAGCTTAAATGTCAAAGCAATGAACACCTTGTACTGTGCTCAAACTAGTGATGAATTTAATAGAGTACGAGGTTGTGATAATGCTCGAGATATTTGGCGATTACTTGAAGTAACACATGAAGGAACTAACCAAGTAAAAGAAAATAACTAAGTATACTTGTACATGAGTATGAACTATTTACTATGCATAGCGACAAAACGGTTAGTTCCATGTTTACACGCTTCACAAATGTTACTAATGATTTGAAAGTGCTAGGCAAGATATATTCAGATGAAGAGTGTGTTATAAAGATTCTTCGAGTTCTTCCAAGAGCATGACAACCAAAGGTTACAACAATACAAGAGGCTAAAGACCTCAAGGCTCTTAAGATTGAAGAACTCACCGGATCTCTAATGACATATGAGATTACGTTGAAGGCTAGCGAAAAGGATGAGATTAAGGAGAAAGAAACATCAAGGAAAAGAGACATTGCCCTTAAAGCATCCTCCAGCAAACAAGCTAATGTTGTGAGTGATGAAAATGAGGATGAAGATGTTGTCTTCATCACAAGAAAGTTCAAGAGGTTTCTACAAAGGAAAAAGATGCAGGGAAAAAAGTTACCTATAAGAGAAAGGCAACTCAAAGAAAAGGAAAATGAACTCACATGCTATGACTGTGGAAAACCAAGTCACTTTAAATCTGAATGTCCTCAAACGAAGAAATTTCCCAAGGCATACAAGAAGAAAGCAATGAAAGCTACGTGGGATGACAGTGACTCATCTTCCTCTTCATCTGAAGACGAAGAACTAGCAAATACGTGCTTCATGGCAAAGGAGAATAAGGTAGAAGTCTCACTTTCAAAGAATCTTTGGTATATCGACAGTGGATGCTCGAGACATATGACGGGAGATCCTTCAAAATTCTCCTCCATCAAGCAAAAGAAAGGAAATGTCACTTTTGGAGGGAACCAAAAAAGAAAAATAATTATGATTGAAAGCATATGTAACATTTCCTCTTTTATCATTGAAAATACATTATTAGTTGATGGTTTAAAATATAATCTTTTGAGTATCAGCCAACTATGTGATAAAGGATATAAAGTTATTTTTGAATCTAAAACATGCATAATATAGGATAGCTCAAGTAGTAAAATTTTATTCATAGGTTATAGAACTGAAAATATTTATACTATTGATATGGATAATGTTGCTTGTTTTGATGAAAAATATTTTAGTGCAAATTCCTCTATTGATAGTTGGTCATGGCATAGAAGGCTAGGCCACGTTAGTATTGATACCTTAGCTAGGATATCAAAGAAAAATCTTGTTATGGGCCTTCCAAAAATATCTTTTGAGAAGGATAAACCTTGTGATGCATGTCAAATGGGGAAGCAAACAAAGAGTTCTTTTGCTTCAAAAAGCGTTGTCTTCCTCTAAACCTCTTCGACTCCTTCACATGGACCTCTTCGGTCCTTCCAAAGTAGCAAGTCTAGGTGGTAAACATTATGTTTTTGTGATTATTGATGATTTCTCAAGATTTACTTGGATATTCTTTCTTAGATCTAAGGATGAGACTTTTGAGACTTTCTCATCTTTTAGGAAGAGAGTTCAAAATGAAAAGGATCTCTCCATTGTAGTTATTCAAAGTGATCATGGAGGAGAATTTGAAAATGAGAGATTTGACCTTTTATGCCTTAAGAATGGTATCAATCACAACTTCTCTTCCCCTAGGACTCCTCAACAAAATAGAGTTGTTGAGAGAAAGAATAGATCTTTCCAAGAGCTAGCTAGAACTATGCTTAATGAAAATGTTCTTCCTAATTATTTTTGGGCTGAAGTCGTTGTCACGGCTTGTTATATAATTAACCGAGTTACAATTCGCCTAATCTTAGAAAAGACCCCTTATGAGCTTTGGATGGGCAAAACCCCAAGTGTCAAATACTTTAGGTCATTTGGATGCAAATGTTATATTTTGAATACCAAGGATAACTTACGAAAATTTGACTCAAAAATCGACTTTGGAATTCTTCTAAGATATTAATTGTCTAGCAAAGCTTATAGGGTGTTCAACAAGAGAACTCTAGTAGTTGGAGAATCAATGCATGTATCATTTGATGAATCCCCTTCTTCATCAAGTAATATGGACAAAAAGGATGACGTCGTAAAAGAACTAGATTCTTTGACTCTATAAGAAAATGAGAAAGACTCTCTTGAGGTTACTCCGTCTGAAAATCTTCCAATCTCTCTAGAATCGGATCCGGTGAGCCATTCTACAAGAGACCTTCCTAGATAGTGGAGATATTAAAAAAGTCATCCATTAGAAGATGTGGTTGGTGATCCCTCATTAGGGATTAAAACTAGAGTCTCTCTTAGGAATCTATGAGCCAATGTAACATTTTTATCTCAAGTAGAGCCTAAGAAGTTCGATGAGGCCATAAAAGACGAAAATTGGATAATGACCACGCAAGAGAAACTTAATCAATTTGAGAGAAACCAAGTATGAGAATTAGTTCCTAGACCTAATGATCGCACCATCATTGGAACTAAATGAGTATTCAAGAATAAACTAGATGAACATGACATTGTCATTAGAAACAATGCAAGATTATTAGTTGCATGTATAGATTTTATTCTAGTTGGATAGGATTCTCACTAATTTTTTGGGTCAAATGCTGGCTTGGCTCAAATAAAAAGTAACATTATTTGGATAAGGCCCCGCAATTGAGTCTCAGAAGGCCCAATTGGGCCCAATTGGATCCTGTTTATGCCAAATTGTAAATTGAGGACAATAAGAAGGGCGTTGAAGATGAAGAAACCCTTTGTCTGTACCGCTCTTTCTAAACGACTCACAGCTTCGCCTCGCGTGCGCAAGGAGAAGAGTGACAGCGGGAGAGACTCTGAGGGCCGGAGTAAGTTGTAACTCAGTAAATTATAAGCCTTAATGGCCCGGCGAGAGCTTTCTAGCACTTTGAGAAACTTGAAGGTAATTTCGTGCTTCAAATTAGCTTCCAGTTTTGATTTTTGTTTTTTGTTTTTTTTTTTAATTTTGGGTTTTGTTGGTGATGAATCTCAGTTCTTACAATGAAATTACGAGATAATTTTTTTCTAGATTTTCAACTCTGTCCTCGCGAGGTCCTAACGAGGTGCTATATTTACCTTCTGATGCAGTTTATGCAAAGGGCGGGCCTGCAAGAGGAGGAGCAACCAAAGAAAGAGGAAGAAGCCAAACCGGATGGAAAATTTTCTTCTCCTGGTATCGCCAATAGAAAATGGTAGTTATATCTGCTTTCGTGAGTACTAGTTGATGATCTTCAATTTCTCAACTCAAGCACTCAGCTTCTTTCTTTCACGAGCACTTCTCCACGAGGAAAATTTACTTTCCTAATCTTGATGAAATTCTTTACAGATTTTGTGTTTTAATGGAGTTTGTCATTTGTTATAAATCTATCTGATGATATTGAAGTATTTCCTTCGCTTTAGTTTATCCAGTACTAGGATAAATTTCATGGTCGCCGTATATTAAGGAATGGATAGTTCCCGGATGAGGGATCTTTTTTGTCTCGCTTTGTGTTCACTTGCTATTTTCCTTTTCTTTCGAAAGGGTGTAAAAACATACGTTGTAATTGGCATAGCTTCTGCACTAGGCAGATTAGCTGGTTATTATGATTTTCTAAAATACTTCTGTTATATTTTCCACTTATTCTATCTGGAAATTTTTAGTGTCGTCATTATGGAAGGGGACCCCCACCCAGGAGCAATTAAAGGCCGAATGTCATTTCAAAATTTTAATCCTTCTATTGATGTGAGTATAAAGATCGATTGAGCTAAAGCTTTTTGTAATCATAGCCTCCTCTGTTCTTCTCTTTTGGCTTCAATTCTCCTCATACAACAGCCTTGTTATGGTAGAAACTGAATGAAGAAGCAGCAAACCCCCATCAGCCTACAACCTCTGGCAATCAAAGTGAAAAAATATCTACAAGGTAGGTGGTTTGGATATCCCATTTCTAAAACTTTCACTTTCATGTTTTAGTAGTACTCTAATGAATTTGTTTTTCCAATTTTTGGTAATTTCATCTGGGCTACAAAATTAAAATGTAACTGAACATTTTGTCCCATGAGTGTTATACTTCCGATATTCTGTTTTCCCCCGGCTTATAGATTTTTCTTTTTCTTTTTGGCTTTTACTTAGAGAAAACGACTGCCCGGATAAGCATGAACTAAATTGCGCAACTAATGGAGACCTTAACCTTAAGCGGAAACAATCAGATTTAAGGTCTGAAAGTCAGACTCAACCATTCGATGCCTCTCCAGGAAATCCTCAGGACGATCGATCATCAACACATAATACAAAGAAAGGCTCTTTCAAGAAACCAAAGAATGAAAGGCTGGACTGGAAAGTTCTTCGACCCCCAAAGAATCCAAGTAAGAGAAGTTGAGGTCATACAGGTGAACTCTTCTCAAATGGCTTCTTAGAATCAGTTTTCAGGTTGCTTTCAGGTTCAAACGTAGACAACTGTATTCTTCTTATTTAGCATAAATTGATTTACATTTCATATCAAATGTTGGATTTTCATTTCTTCCCGTGCCTCCCCTCTTTCCTCTTATTTATTTTGGCGACTTGTGTTGTATGCAATTTTGAGGATCTTATTTTGGCCGTTCATGCATTAATTAATTGTTACTAAGTCAATTTTTTGATATGCGGTCTCGATATATTTGATTCTCCTGATGATTGGTCGAATAGAAGCATATGTATTTTCCAGTACATCACTATGGATTGGATTAGTGTTTTTTTGTGGGATATCTTAAATTCTCTTGTCGATTGATTCTAACCTGTTTGGAAAAAAGATACAAGAATCTTTGTTTCCTCATGTAAGATTGTGTTGAATCGTAAATACAATAATTCTGGGTGTGTCCAGTCCAGCTGAAACAGTGGAAAATTTACTGAATCTCAAACATCCTTCCATGATTCCACATCCGAAATAATTTAGAATGTCTCAAACTGCAGCAAGAAATGGACATGTTCCTCCCGACATAAGCGTACTAAGTTTTGCGAGGCTATTGTTACGTATGAGCAAACATAGATTCATAGATAATGTTTTTTAAAATACCAATAGAATGGAGGCTGCCAAAAATACAAACAGAAGCTGGAAACAACAAGAACTGGAAGGCTTATATCATTACTAGAAACTAATAAGCAATCTACTTAAAGACTCATAATTCTGACAGGATATGAGTTTCATCACCTAATCTTACACTAAGCACAATCTGCTGGGGTGCTCGGGTTTTAGGCCGGTACCCAGCAACTTGAAGCAAAAACAATCCTACCCTTCCATCCTTGAAGCATCCAATCGCCGTCTTCATCGAGTCCAAAATCTTTGTGATACTTCATGTTCAACTTGCTTCTTAATTTGTCGATCATCTCCTTGTCGAGAGGAAGCTTTCTGAAACCCGCCCTCAAGGACCTCGACTGCCATTGTTTATACGTTTCAGGCCTCTCGACTCTTTCAAGGCCCTCACATGCAATAACGTTCATGGCTTCACGCCCAAAGAACTCTCTCTCGAACATCTTTCGTTCTTCGCTTTCCTGAGATATATTGGTGTCAAACATATCGAACAAAGCTGAGTAGTAGAAGAGCGCTTCTCTGAACCTTGTGATGAAGAATGGGGCGTTGTAGGATCCATTGACAATCGAATGCACAAAAATAGTAGGATTGATGTTCCTGATCAAGCTCAGAATAGCAGTCTTCGGGCTGTTTTCTTCGACTGTCTCGTCAAGTAAGTTCTTGAACCTGAACATACAGTTCACAGCAATGACCTCGTCGCTTCTGAGCTTAAGATCCTCGATCTGAATAGTTTCCCAATTATGCGAGGCTATGGCATTATACTCAAACGGGACGTTGAAACGATTGCAATATTTTTCCAATCGAAGTCCAGACTCCTCGATCCTCTCAACCGGGCGGAAGCCAGGCTGTGGAAACTCTATACCCGTTATTCTCAACTTAGGAGGCCCATCAGGAAGTAATGACAGCTGCTGAATCAGGATTGGCCATTGAAATCCATACAAAATGCCGAAGTCTATAATGTGAAGGACTTTCGCTTTCTCTGCAAACTTAAAAATCATTTTGTTCGCGAAATACAATGAAATCTTCTTGAAAGGACATGCCGCAAAGACGACTTGGTAAGATTTCAATACATCAAAGGCCGAAATCTTCTTGGAAGCTAAGGAAGCAAAGAACAATTTTGTTCCAGTCCCGGTCCCTGCCAGCCTGGCCTCGAGAGCGTTTGCAAAGTAATGAGCTATTCTTTGGGAGGCATCCCCATTGGGCGACGAATGCTGCCTTATCTGCTTAATCAATTCGTTAGCTGTCCTTCGATCATCGTTCGATACAGATTGAGCACATTGGATCAAAAGGGTAGTCAAATCCACATTTTCCGTTTTCTTGCCATGTCTTTTTTCTCTAGCTCTCCCTCTATTTGCTGTTTGAGGCTCTTTTTTTATGAGACCTTTCTTACATGCTTCATCTTCCTGCTTTTCATTTCCATTACGCAGCCCTTTATATTTTTTCCCCTCTTCATCAAGCAACACTCTATCAAACATCTCAGATAGATCACTCTCGTCGACATAAACTGCTGATTGCTTGTTACTTCGTCTTTCTTCAGCGTACACATCCTCTTCTTCCCCTTCCCGATTCTTCCTCCCCTTTGATTTGTTCGGAGAACTTTTCTCTTCTGGACTCTTTGCCGAATTCTCCTTCTCGATATTAGCCTTCTCTATAGTGTTATTCATCTGTGCAGCCTCTCCATTTGTCGACCTGCTCTCCAAATTTAGAAATAGTTTATTACCTAATGGCAGAAACTTACTAGCCTCTTCTAAGCCTTTATTGAACTGTAAAACAGATTCACTATTGCTATAAATATTATGTGCCAACAGCTCAGAAACTAGGTCCTCGCTGTTGAATTCCAGACTTTTTTTATCATGACCAAGAACCGGCGGTGAACTAGAATCAACTTTGGGAAGAAAGACTGATTCGCCAGCCAAAGTCGTCGGAGATCCAGAATTACTAATCCATTGGCGATCAGCATAGTCGCTGAGATTAGAAGAGGTACCATTACTTCCATCATCATATCTCATTCCAGAGAGAGCATCTTCTGGCCTCTCAGAAGACAGACAAGGCTGGCTTGGGGAAGAAGGGTAGCTTTTGTTCAGAACATCGTAGAACGATTTCTCCGTATCCTTGAGCCCCAGAGGATCATAAAACATGCAGGGCTTCTCCTCTATGTTCTCTTCCATTAGTATCTGGTATATGTACTTGTGAACACCTTCGGAGAAGTCGCTATCGTCTAAAGGAGAGTCAAGACTAGCGCTGGAGCCTGCAGACAAGAGGAAAGACCCTCCGTCTGAGTTTGAGCTCCCCAATGTAACTGGAGATAGCTTGGCAGAGCTCGCGCTCACGGCCGGAGCAAACTCGCCTTGATCCAGCTCGTGGTGAAAAAGGGAGTTTTCCATGAAGTTCAGATCCGGCGATGGAACTTCGAATTTGAAATCATTAGCCGAATTCGGAAAATAGGATGCGAGATTATCGTAATTAATTTCAAACCCACTAACCGAATCAGAGAAGGAAGGAGTTTGAGGATCCATTTCAACCTAGCAACATCGAAAATCCACAATATTATCCCTATCCAGCTCCCCAGCAACGCATAGGCATGGAGGAGGAAGAAAAAGTCAAATCTAAGGTCATAAAAGCAGAGCAAATCAAAGAGATTACCAGCAAAAGATAGAAATCAACACCCAATCCTCAAGAGATCAAGAAAAATGTCAAGGTTTGGAGCAGATTAGAGCGAATTAGAAGAATCAAGTACCCATGGAGAGAAGAACAAGTGATCGAGAACCGAATGCTAGGAACTTTTTATAAGCTGACGACGAGGGTTCTTTCAGGAACCTTCCTGGAACAAGGCGACAAGATGGACGCTGGGCTTTGGGGTTGAAAATTCCAAACTTCGTAGAGATTTCGTGAGTCATCTATGTTCTTGGACTACACCCATTTGCTTTCCCAATGGCAGACAGCAAAATCTTCAATGCAAACGGTGGGAAGAATCCAGGCACGACGAGGGTCAAACCGGAGCAGGTGGGAATGCTTGCTCTCCAAGCCCAAAACCTTGTCGTTGGTCGCCCCTTCCTCAAGCGAAGGCTTGGAACCTAGACAAGTATATGACATTAGTAAACTCGTTAATATTTCATGTTGTTGAAAAGTATAATGTTCATTCATACACATAAATGCACGTGTAAAGGGCAATTTCTTCNATAATGTTTGGCACAATGATTGCATTGTGCCATATTTTCTATTTTTGTTCCTACGTTCACTTCTACGATTTCAAAATATTTCCATACTTTCGACGTGTTCGATTTCTTGGCTCGAGGGGCAGACGTGGATGTTTGTGCAGATGTGTGTGTCAATCCGATTGAAAATGCCAGATTCGTAGGTGCAACTTCTTGCACCTTATCGTCGGAAGACGAAAACGTTTTAAATTCTACGTATTTCAGCTGTGAATCCATAACAAACAAATAAAAAATGCAGTATTTTAAAAAATATTTCTACTTTGATACTGTTCACCGATTTGTTGATGATTGTTAATGGAAGCACAGAGTGTCAACAATTAGAAGACTTTTGAGCGCGATGACTTTACAGCGATTTGCACAAAGAGTTTTAGGTAAGAAATTCTCGGCTAACTCCTACAATTTATAGAATTCCCTCATAACAGCTACATCCGGTCGACCTGCAGTATTTCCAAGGTCGACCAGATGTTACCGTTGAATATGGAAATTGTAGCCGTTACATTATACTGGTCGACCTTTTTTCCAATGTCGGTCGACATTTTGTCGTCTACCGGTCGACTCTTTGCTATCTGCGGTTGACACTTTGTCGTCTACCGGTGAATTAAGTGTCGACCGCAATCCAGGTATTCCGAGCCTACTGAGCCAGCTCGAGCGAGCCGACATGCCGGGCTCGGTACGGGCTCGAGCCAGGCTCGGCTTGACACTGTAGCAAAACGAGCCAGGCTCGGACTGCTACAATGTCGAGCCGGTCGAGCGAGCGAGCCGCTCTAATGCCATTACTAGGCCAAGTTAGTCAATGTCTCCTTTGGATCATCAGATAATACTACCAATAAAATGGTTTTTAGGGCGATCACTATGTGGTTAATAGCTCATAATCTTTCCTTCTACTTGGGCTAAGTATCATTAGACGTGGCAAGGCTATAAAGAGATTCTCTTATTCCTCCGCCGTTAAACACCGGCGAAGAAAAAGAGAGGATGAGCTCTTTATCCATGGCCGCCTGATCCAGCTCAATCGAAGGGGGTTTTCTTGTTCGAATGTCGGTTGAACTTGACTGGCATGCCACCCTCTGCCGTCCCGGAATCTTTCAGTCGTCTCTCTCACTAATCTCATACTCATCGCCGGATTAGATGAAGATCAGTAAGTCGTCTGAAAATTTACGACGAACTTAAAAGGAATTAGAATGCTAATCACTTAGATTAAAGTATATTAACGATTGTAGAATGGGCTAAACTCGATTGGGGAATATTTGGGCCTAGACCCATCTTCTGCAACTTCTATTTTCATGATTAATTCTCAGATGCCTGCAATTCTGTTCTGCACATTCTTTAACTAGCCTTCGTTGAGCTCTCTTCTTCCTCGATCGGACCTTGTACTCGTATCTCGCTCTGAAACCCACCTTTAGCTGCTGTCAATTTCTGCCACGCATTTTGTTGGGTTCACTTTTTTCTCGGCGGAGAAGCCACTGATTTTGGGGAATGAAAGAAGGAAAGCATGCGAAGGCGAATCTCTTACAACAGCACGGTCACTTGCCCTCCTTCAAGTTTTCAAAATTGCTCGATCCGGAAGCTTCCTGGGATAAGGTACGGTTGATGATATTTTTGAGATTTAGTGTCTCTTTCCGCTTCTCTCCCCTTGTTTGTTCGATAAACTTGACTGAGGCTGGTGATCCGAGATGTGTGGCAAGTTCTCTTCGATGATTCTACAATTTTGTATGGCTGGGGAAAAAATACTTGGAATTTTCAGATATGATTTTTGGAATTTTTGGAACTTTTATTGTATGCCAGTAGGATTTAGATTCAGATTTGATGGATTTTCAAACTAAATCTTGTAATTCAATAGAAACGAATAACAGCTTGTCATACATCTCACTTCCCGGAAACTGGGCAGATAGTGGTAATATCTTCTTTATCTTTCACCTACTTAGCTAAATTCATAGTTTAGCATATTGGTATACACCTTCAGTTATGAACGCTTGCAGTCTAGATGGGGTGGGTTGTGTTTAGTGCAGAGTTTATACAAACGTAGAAGTTGTTGAAAAACAGAGATGAACAGAGAGTTATTGTTCATGGTGTGAGTTTCTTTTTTCGTCCGCATTAGCTATTCTTGTCCCTTAGTGAATTGAGTGAAAGCGGCTATTGTACTCGTGGGGACGCAGGACTCTTCTTAATTGCAATCTCACAAAAGCGCAGAAGCGTTTTCTTCATTATTATCATTTGCATTCACATGGATATTGTACAAGAACCTATCTATGCTCAGGCTATGTCTACAAAAAAATGTCTTTTCTTTTATAGCTCATCCGAATTTCCTTTTTTTTGGAGTTCACAGGATCAGTTAGGAGATGTCTTGCATTGGATTCGACAGGCTGTGGCCCTTGCGTGTGGGCTACTCTTTGGTGCAATACCTCTTGTTGGTGGCATATGGTTAATCCTGTGAGTTATTATTTGATTATCTTCGCATTCTTGGTAATCTGCCTTGGATGTGTTATTTTATTTCCTTATACTATTCTTCATCAGCAGCAGCATCATCTCTGTCTACCTATAATAATTATAAAAATTTAGGAAACCAATAATTGTAAAAATTAATTCTTAAAGAAGCTAATACTTAAAGAAATAAAATCCTAATTCAATATAAATCAAAGCTACCTTATTAGAAAATTATCAATCCCAATTCTTAACTGTTAGGATCTTCGTCAGAGGGTTTATCCCTGGAACGAGTAACCACTTATTTTTCTTTCATCAAGGAAGCAATTGAAAGAAATAAGAAGAGAAAAAATTAACTAAAACAGGAAAGACTTGATTTTTACTAATGCCTTATTAGTTAGGGTTAACACCATTTAAATAGACTTCATTGACTTAATCTTTAACCTAATTAAATATAATTAACTAAAATGATCATCTGACCTAATTGAATATAAAAAGACTAAACTGATCCTCTAAATTAATTAAAATATCAATTAAAGAAATACCTAGGAAATAAAAAATAACAATAGATAACTACACCAGACGAAAATAATGTTTCCCGACAAAGGCATCCTGAGGACTTAGGTCCGTAACGTTAACACTTTCTCAAATTGGAGAAAAACCTAGAGCAACTTCAACCTGGATGGGAAAAGACTAGGGCTGTGAAAACCGATGACAAACCAAGCCTACCAAGAGAAATGGGTGGTGACACAGAACAAGAAATTTCCGATGAGCCACAAACTCGCTGAACAAGAAAAAGCAACGCAAACAGAATATTTGGTTGCTGAAATTACATCTAAATATGGAATATGTACAATTATGAAAATAAGAATAACTCCTATTATTAATATTATAATTATAGGAATATTTTAGGTATTTTAATTAGGATCTATTCTATATAAATAGTAGTAGTATGCTTGTATTAGGCTTATCTTGAATATTATCTTTGAATATGAAAACTTCTATTGTTAAGAGTTCTCAAACGAGCTTTAGCTCGTGGCTCCGATCGGCTACCGGCACCGTAGAGTTCTCTTTTCCTTTTTATTCATCTTTTAGTTTTGTTATCAGAGTTGGCAGCATTCGTTTCACATTAGTATCATAAAATAAGTCCACCAAGACATTATTTCAAATAGTTCCATCAAAGCAACACATCAAAAACAAATCTTCTAGAAGAGAACGTGTTACTAAGATTTTCTTGTGTCTCTTCTTTCGCAACTTTGCTCACTAGGGCAGAATGAAGATCAAAAGAATAATATAATAACTGTTTCGCACTTTTGTGGACAGAGTTAAGAACGTGAATAATACCCAAAATCATAACAAGAAGACCGAAAAATGAAATTTAGTGTCTTTTAAACACGTCCAGAATCTCATCTTTCATTGAAATCAACTCAAGATATCCTTCAACCGATTGCTCACTAGGAAAACAAAATAAGAAAGAACTTGCAAGAAGATGAAGGTTGTGTGAGCAGTAAAATCACCAAAGGTGATTAGACGGTGACCAAAAAGAAATCAATATACAAAGATGAATGAAATTGCTAAAAAAATGAGGAGATGCAAGGAACAACGAACACAAATAACATCAGAAGAAAAGTCGTTGCAGTATAGTTGAACTACGAAAAAATAGATGCTCGGAAAAGTAACTAAACTATGGCGCCAAAAATCGTCGATGCATAAGCGGAGCACCAAGACTGTGGGCATAGAGGGCGAGCACCACGAGTTCATGGACACACGTCTTCTGCGTCCTTCCTATCCTACAATTTTGCTCAGTAAGAAAAATTATGTGGTAAAATGAACTGGCAAATGATTAAATTTAAATGATTGGAACAACCACAAATCCATGTAAACTTGAGATTTAGAAATAACAAATTACAACCAATTTTCTTAAACAACGAAATACATATCACACTAGCTGAAAATCCCCTGTAAATAGCTAACATCCTATTCGATACAAATTAACTACTCGAAACTACCCACTACGAATGAAGTGAAGGTGGTCATGGTGCCCATAATATCCAAACTACTCACTACTAAAAACGGTTTTCCCCTCTCTCTCATAATTTCCATAAAAACTGTTATTCCATGTTGGCAGCTCATTATTGCTCCTCTCCCTAAGAGAGACCTTGTCCTCAAGGTCAAATTCTAAAATCCTTTAATGTATGTCAGCTAAGGGCTTCCAAGTAATCACTCTTCCTCGTTTCTGTGGGTTCTATTTTCAAATTATAACTCTTTTCCATGCTTTGTTTTGATTTAAATTTGCAGCTTTCTGGCAATATCGACAGGGATCGTATACGGATACTATGCAACAATTTTGAAGGTTGATGAAGAAGAATTTGGTGGTCATGGAGCTCTTCTTCAGGAGGGTCTTTTTGCTTCCATAACTTTCTTTCTGGTAATTCACCATCTCTTTCATGTGTCTTCTTTGATTCTTCTTTCATTGTTTGAGAACCAATACCCTGAAACAATAATCCCGTTTTATCGATTATTCAGCTTGCATGGATTCTGGTCTACAGCTTGGGACATTTCTGATTGGCGATAGAATGTGATAATTTCAATATCATTCTGCAAATTCCACTCGCTAAAGCAGTTCTAGTTGTCAGCTAATAGCTCAAGGTATTCATTTGCCATTTTTATTAGTTATTAATAAATTGATAAGTATGGAACTGTGAGGTTTTAAAGATAGTTGGAAATATAGTTTTTCTATTTTTGGCCCGAGGTATTCAAACTCTGCTAGTTTGCTTCATGAGTTCGCGCAGTCATGTATTTTATTCATGATGTTTAAATTACCACGCCAAAATGAACTCCTTTCTGGAAATGATGGTTGTTTGAATTTTTCTTTGAAAATGTGAAATTCAATGTTGTCTTAGTATCTGGCTTCGTTTTCGTAGTCACACGCACAGATATTGAATCCCGACATGTGTGAAAAAACTCGGGATAGTTGAAAGAGATGAAAATCATATGTAAACATCTACTAGTTCACGTTAATTTCTCCAATCGTGTGTGAAACTAAATGTGACTCTTTGTTTGCACCAACTGCATATGCTGTTACACATCTTAGTCTGAGAATATTACTTCTGCTTGATAATGAGCTCTACTATTTGATTTAGGCTTTATAAGCTTTTTTATTCTATTTGAGTTTAATTTTTGAAATTTGGATCAGGTTTGAATGCCGGTTTAGGATGGAGTCAGATTTTCATTAGTTTTGAACAGGGTATAACCAGGTTTGGGTTAATTATTCAACTTATGATTCGGTTCGGCTTCCGTTGTTTTTGACACTCGAAACCGAAACCCGGCCATGAAACTGTAATTCAGAAAGAATTAGACCGCTTTCTAAAGTGAGTTCGAGGAAGGGAGCTTTGAATGAGTGGAATTACCCACTTTGGGTGACAAGCTCGTCTCATTCTCCAAACTTGCACCTAAAGCCATCTCTCTCTCTCTCTACTTTTTCCATGTTTCCCAGCTTTATTCCGTTATCGCAGTCCTATTCCAGAATTGTGCAACTCAAAAGCCAAACACCCCTAATAATGTAATCCAAATCACGTGCTTGCTAGTCAACCACAGTACCTCTGCAACCTCATCTGTCTGCACGTCAATCATTTCTTTCCCCGTCCATCAGTCGGCAGCTTATTAAATTACGTGTAAATATAGTATAGGCTTTGAGACTAAGCTAACTACTCCCTTCAAACAATTAATGAATGCGCGAGTAATGGCTAGTTCTCGCAGCATCCGAAACAGCCAAACGAAAACGACGTCGGATTTCTTCTGTCGTTTCGTCTGTCAATGTCGAGTCTCAAGTCATGAAGGTCAACCATATCATACATAAAGAGCGTTCGTGATCGAACAAATTTTTCGAAAAATAAACCGGACCATTAAAATTCAAGAACTCAACTTTAGGTCTAGGGTGTGAACTGTGAAGGATGGGGATGATTTGTGTGGCTCGAGATTGTGTCTGCTATACCCTGGCCCACCTCTGGTTGAGGATAAAAGCAACTGTGGGCCAGGGAGACCGATGATCACGGGAGGGAGTGGGACCCAATCATCGCATTGGATCCACCCTACTTGGATTTGGTGGAGCTTTTTCGGTCTCTGTTCTTCTTCCTCCCATCACAGCCGCTCATCACGCCTCTACTTCACTCTGACGCAGAGCTGTCGCCATTAATCCATCCATTTTGCATATTAGAGTTGGAAAGTATTTGTCTGCCAAGGCGCGTTGATGAACACTTGCTCTGTTTTTAAATAACTTTTGAAGGATTTTACGACTGCAATCTCTACTTAAGCATTCCGCCATCTTCTCCGGAATCCCAACTCTCTTTCCCGCCCTCTCTGGTTGCTCGTCTGACGGAAGATCGAGAGAGAGAGAGAGAATGGCGATCCTCGTAGCATTCCTAGCTTGCATTGTTTCAGTAATGTGGGTGGCTGAAGCCAGAATTCCAGGAGTTTACGGCGGCGGAGCATGGGAAACAGCTCATGCCACCTTCTATGGAGGTGCCGACGCCTCCGGTACAATGGGTATGCTTCTCTCCCTCTTCTTTTCTCATTTCCAATTTTCTAGACCTAGTGAGAGAGTTTTTGTTGGAGTACAGCTAGAATCTAGAGCGAATGTAGCAACTGTTCCGACCTTTTTTCGTGTTTTGGAACAGGGGGAGCTTGTGGGTATGGAAATCTGTACAGCCAGGGCTACGGTGTGAACACGGGAGCGCTCAGCACAGCGCTGTTCAACAGCGGCCTGAGCTGTGGCTCCTGCTTCGAGATAAAGTGCGCTAACGATCGACAATCGTGTCATTCCGGAAGTCCATCCATCTACATTACTGCTACAAACTTCTGTCCCCCCAACTTCGCTCTTCCAAACGACCACGGCGGTTGGTGCAATCCACCTCGCCCCCACTTCGACCTTGCCATGCCTATGTTCCTCAAGATCGCCGAATACCGCGCCGGTATCGTTCCCGTCGCTTACCGCCGGTGAGTTTTAGATTCTCCAGTACGAGCCCAATTTACTAACGTGTTTACTCTGCGAAAGTTGACTTGATAGATTACGTGTTTGACCAAGCTGTAACTTGAATTTACTCAGAGTGCCATGCCGGAAGCAGGGCGGGATGAGATTCACGATCAATGGATTCCGGTACTTCAACTTGGTTCTGATAACGAACGTCGCAGGCGCCGGGGACATCGTGAGAGTGAGCGTGAAGGGGACGAGGACGGGATGGATGAGCATGAGCAGAAACTGGGGTCAAAACTGGCAGTCAAACGCAGGTCTGATTGGGCAGTCATTGTCGTTCAGGGTGACAGGCAGTGACAGAAGAACCTCCACCTCCTGGAACATCGCCCCGGCGCACTGGCAATTCGGTCAAACATTCACCGGCAAGAACTTCAGAATATGAGAGAGCAGACATAACTTAGGCAAACTTACAATTTCAAGATTTCCAATTTTTGACCTTGAGTTTGAAGAAGCTTGTTCGGGTGGGGCATTATGGGTATTGTGAAAGTTACCAACTTTATTTTAGTGGGAAAATGTTGGGATTGGTGTATATTATTGTGTATTTTGTAGTATGGTGGACGAATTTACCAAAAGGCTTTGACCCCATGAAGCTCCACTTTATCGAAAGAATATTCAAGAGTGAGAAGAACCCAATGAGTGAAGGTCAAAAAAGTAAAAAAATTTAGGACTAGTACATATTTTGGTAGTGTGATTGCAACGAAAGTAACAAAGAAAAAGAAAGGGGAGATCGAAGTGAACGAGAATGCCACCACTCGGCACATGGTAGGGTTTGTGCACTAACTCATCATTGCTTGTTACCATAAAATTGAAATTTCTTGCACTCTTATATCTCGGTCTGACCTATCTCGGTCTGACAGACTGTGAGGGGATAAATTACGATAATTCAACAGTATAAAAATGAGAGACCTTCTTCCTGATGTCTCAAGGAATTACTCAAACATTGGAGATAACAACTCTCATACTAGGATAGCGCATGATTCGAATTCCGACACTTGTTACCAGATCTAGCATCTCTCGACCACTTAAGGACGGGCTCGACTCATCCTTCCTTGTACTCGATCTAAGTGCCATTGGTAGAATCTATTGTACGTACTACAATACAGTAGTGGTCGATGTCTTGTTCCCCCTCGAAGCTAGAACCAGAATTGCTGACCGCTGAAACTCGAAACGAAAGCCGAACAGATTGTGTTCAAGGTCGTTGTCTTGGTTCGGTTCCGAACTTCTTGGTTAGATTTTTGGAATTTTTATTCGAACCGTTTTCTTTTGGTGGGCAAACCGGAATAAATTGGAACAGAAATTTCGGATGGGGTATGATCTTGCCCAACCATGCTGGGATCAAGAAAAAATGATTACTTAGAACTAATTATGTTTAATCAACAGAAATAGGGACAAACAAAATTAACTGGTCGACTTGGGATTTTTTATAGCGAAAAGAACACGGGAATTTTCAGGTGTTAGCTATTCGCCAGCGTCGGCGTCACTCTAGATTCTACATCTGAGATTCAATCTCAATCCCTAATTTCCCTTTCTTTCCTAATCAATAGTTGCTCTCCTGCTCTAGGTCTTCAGCCCATGTCTGACGCCTCATTCTTTGAACTGCTGTTATGCAGCGCTTTTGCTGCCTGTTTCGCGGAGGTTATACACGATCTTATGTATTTCTTCCGACTTTTATCTGTTACCCTCGCTTCAGCTCATCAATTTCTCGATTCTTTCTAGAATGGGCCACAATGTCCATCCAATTTCATTCGAACCTAATAATTCGCTATTTCTACAAGCTTTTTTATATGATTTCTGCGATTTCACAGCTCTGTACTATCCCCTTGGATGTTGCCAAAGTAAGGCTTCAGCTCCAACGGAAAACAGCTGGAGGCGAAGGGTTTGTTTCGTCCAATTACAGGGGATTAATGGGTACTATCATTACCATTGCTGAGGAAGAAGGTATACTAGCATTGTGGAAGGGCATTATTCCAGGATTGCATCGCCAATGTATTTACGGAGGACTAAGGATCGGCTTATATGATCCAGTGAGTTTCATTCATCTTTGTTTGGTGCTAATTAGTTGATCATTATTTGATACTTTTTGCGTTCTTTAAATTTGTATAACTATAAATTAGTCATACAACAGGTGAAAAGTTATTTAGCCGGCAATGATTTTGTTGGAGACACTCCTCTACGCCATAAGATTTTAGCTGCTCTGTTCACTGGTTTGTGAATCTCTAAACATTTGCATCATAGAATATTGACCTGATTTGTTGTTGGTTCGTGCTTGATTTCTTCACTGCATTATGCTTGAAAAGGACTTTAAATCATGTAATATTCTCCGGCAGGGGCTCTTGCAATTGCAGTGGCCAATCCTACTGACCTTGTCAAAGTTCGACTTCAGGCCGAAGGAACACTACCAGCCGGAGTACATAGGCGTTATTCTAGCGCAATAAATGCTTATGTCGCTATAGTAAAGCAGGTTCGTATTCTTGTTTATTTCATTTCCTACAATATTCTAAGAGTATACGTAGTAAATATTTCAAAATGAAGGAAGGATTGGGGGCTCTGTGGACTGGTCTGGGTCCAAACATTGCTCGAAATGCAATTATTAATGCTGCTGAATTAGCAAGTTATGATCATGTGAAACAGGTGAACTAATGGGGTAATTTTTTACATCGAGTTTCTACTGACTTTTTTTTTTGCTAAGTAGCTTTACAATCCTGGAGTTGTATTAATGACTTATACATACTTGTGCAGACGATATTGAAAATTCCGGGATTCATGGACAATATGTTAACTCATCTTCTAGCAGGTCTAGGCGCAGGTTTCTTTGCTGTTTCCGTTGGCTCTCCTTTTGATGTGGTAATTCCTCTATTTTTTTTATAACTCCGACACTGATGATCATAAAAGAGATGTCTCTACTGTTCTACTTAATGAATTTATCATACAATCCTCATGGATTGGGCTTATTTTGTCAATGTAAAGACCAAATTATAATATATTGCTACTTGGCCGATGTTCAAGGTTTGTTGTTGACTGTGATATTAATCTTGAAATTCTTTGATATAAAAGCTGCATTATGTAAGAGCCATCTCCTTCCGAGGAATGAGTAAAAATGTCGAAGTGAAATATTTATCATTAGATTAAATTATAATCGGACACTGCTAACATATGTACTGAATCAATGAAATACAATTCGTGCTGATATCTTTGATCCTAAAGTACTCAAGTATTCATTTTTGGGTTTGAGAATGGTAATTCAACTGGTTTTTTAAGGTATAGTTAATATTTTTTTGTCGTTGTCACTGCTAATAACAAACACTTCATTTTGATCGATTCAGATTTCGTCTATAGAGAGCCAATGCTTGATGAAATTTGGACCTTTAGTAGAAATCTAAATGGGGGTTTAAAGGGGTCATCAGTACTCAATCAGTCATTTTTGGCTTGGACGCCATTGTTATGTTCACAGGTTAAATCAAGAATGATGGGAGATTCAACCTATAAAAATACACTTGACTGCTTTGTCAAAACCTTGCAAAACGAGGTACGCTCATTTCATTTTTCAATACTTTAGCCCTCCACTACTCATGGTATGAGCAATTAATCTGCTGCAGGGAATTTTTGCCTTCTATAAAGGGTTCGCCGCAAATTTTAGCAGGCTCGGGTCATGGAATGTCATAATGTTCCTCACTCTGGAACAAGTGAGTTTATCTTCATTTTCGGGCCTCTGTTAAATATCATCAATACCGTTTTCTTTCCATTTATGTCAGGCAAGAAGGTTTTTTGGAGCCTAACAAAGTTGAAAGAATTCCATGGATGCTTCTTCTGGGAGGAGAGATTCGATCCTTCTAGCCATGGCTCGTGATATATTTAATAATTGGGTCCCCATTTTAAATGCATATCCTGCAGGGTTATAAAAATCTAGGAGATTGTCACTTGTCGAATGGTCTGTGCCAATTGACATTTAGCTATCTGATTCTATTACTAATTAAGTAATTATAGGTTTAATTCTTGATTGTACATTTTTATTCTGTATGTTGAATCGTTGGTTGAACTAAAATAAAAAATTTCTAGACTTACAATTATTAATTTGGATTTTTTGTCATTTTTTCAATGATTTAATACATTTTTTACTGAGCTAACTCGATACACTTCATATAATGAAATTAAAATATGATCATTACCTTACCATTAGCTACAAGGGCTGTCAGGTTTGGCATGAATGGATTTCTGAGCTAACACGAATTGACTCGATTGGTTTTTAATACTAAATACACGAACACTGCCGGAGTTTTTTAAGAAGATTTCGAACCAGGAACCTGAAGTGAATGAAGTCAAGCAAAGGAAGTGGATCAAATTCCATAGCGCGGAAAGAATATTGACTCTCTTTCGAGCCCTCTTTCGTATTATTTGACCAAACAGCGAAAAAGAAAAAAAGGAAAAAGCTTAGTTTTCAGAGTGAAAATGGCGCCGGAGAACTGAGATATCGTTTCCAAAGCTGCCCGGAAACGACGGACCTCACCTTCATCAAAACATGACCAATTCAAAGCTCCAAGACGCAGTCATGGTCTGAACTCTGAAACTGAAGATGGTTGAATTTTTCAAAAAAAAAGCAGTTGGGTTGAAAGTGTCCAAATCAAGGCTAAAGCGCTTAGTCAGGGGTGGGCATAACCGATCAAACCCGAGTAACTGACCCAATCTGAACGGGTTCGGTCGGTTAGAATATTTAAAAACCCTTCACGGGTCGGGCAGAAACCCGATGTGCGGGTTGCGGGTCGATGGCCCAATAGGGTCAAACCCGATTGCCCAACCCGTTGGGTTGTAAACAAAAACCCTAGTCTGAAGTCTCTTTCTCTCTTCTGTCTTCTCCCGACTCCCGACTCTCGCCTTTGCGATTCCCGACGACTCCTGACTCCCGACCCTCGATTCCCGACTCCCAACTCTGCGATTCCCGATCTTCGTCATTCGTTGTCTTCTGTTGTTGTTCGAGCTCGACCGATAATGTTTTTGTTTTTTTTAATTTATTCCGAGTTTTCATTTATTTGTTGTCTTCTGTTGTTATTCCGAGTTTTCAATTTCTGTATTGAAGATTAGTTAGTCGTAGTCCGCACTGCAGTAAAAATTCATTTATTGTATTTGATAATCATATTACTGTACGATTTTGTTGAGATTTATTGTCTTTATCGTGTATATTATGGTACTGGATTTAATTTGATCAACTTAAATACATTACTAACTCGATCAAATATGGTTGCGTTTGGAAATAATAAAAAGACCACTGAGATAGTTCCCATCTGGCTGTAATTTTCTGTATTATGTCGTTTGTTTGGTTGTGAGGGTCCGATGTTGTTTGTTTCTTGAATTTTGTCGTTCATGCTATCTATATGCGGTCGTGCTTTTATATGCTTGAATTTGGTCGTTATAAGAAAATCATTTTCATAAAAAGAGCATGCAATTTCCTTAATATTTGGGTTGACATGGCTAGGGGAAATCACACATTGCATTTGCATCTATCTTTTATTCTTGTAAATAATTTTTATTTATTTGTATCCTTTTTCAGGTGTACAAGTAAATTTTTGAATGGAAAGTATGTCGAGCGAGACAAATAATAGAGGAAAGAAAAAGACTTTAAGTTCGGATGTTTGGAACCACTTTACGTGGGTCGAAGATAGTGATCTCGAAGATCATAGGGCCAAGTGCAACTATTGTGGTCACCGATACGCTTGTCATACGAAGAGAAATGGTACATCTAATATGTCAAGGCATTTGATCACGTGCAAAAAATATTTACGTATCCAAGATGACAACCAACGAAAATTATCATTTATAAAGAAAGAGGGAGAATGCTTCAATTCGAGTGTTTCAACTTTTACTCAAGAAGGCGAACGGAAGATTCTTGCAGAAATGTTAATCACAGATGAATTGACTATGAGAATGGTAGAGTGAGAAGGTTTCAAAAGATTCTGTGACTATTTTCAACCTTCTTTCGTTGTGCCTTCTTGAAAAGCAATTGCGAGGGATATCAAGACAATATACAACCAAGAGAAAAGCCGACTAATAGAGTACTTCAAAAAAAGTAAGCAAAGAGTTTGTTTAACTACTGACACTTGGACGTCGACTCAAAATATCAATTATCTAGTTTTGACTGGACATTTTTTTTACGGAGATTGGAAATTACACAATAAAATTTTAAATTTTCGTTAGATTGACAACCACAAAGGGGAAATAATTGGAAAGTTATTGGAGACGTGTTTGGTTGATTGGGGCAACGACAATGTTTTTACTATCACGGTAGACAATGCTTCGTCAAATGACGTCGTCATCTCATACTTAGTAAAGAGTTTGAGACAATGTGAATGATTAGTTTTAGATGGAGCTTACATTCACATAAGATGTCTTGCTCATATCATTAATTTAATTGTCAATGATGGGTTGAAAGAGCATTAAACTTCAATTGGTCGAGTTCAAAAGGCCGTAAAGTTTGTCAAATTATCACCAGGACGATTGCAACATTTTAAGACTTGCATTGATATCATGAAAATTACATTCAAAGGAAATGTAACATTAAATGTGCCTACTCGATGGAACTCAATGTATTTGATGTTAGAGCATGCTGAAAAGTATGCAAAAGCATTTGAAAAAATTGAAGGAACTGATAGTCAGTTTTTGTCGTCCATGGGAGACGGATGACCTCCTACCGATGAAGATTGGACAAACATTCGAGAATTTTCTAAGTTCTTGAAACTGTTTTACGATGCAACGATCGCAGTTTCAGCTTCGTTGCATGTGACTTCTAATATGTATATTAGTGAGGTTTGCAAATTGAAGTTAACTATCCAAAAGTATGTTGACAGTGATAATGAGTTGTTGAGACAAATGATTGTTGGAATGCAGAATAAGTTTGATAAATATTGAAGCAGTTTCGAAAAGATAAATTCTCTCGTATTTGTAGCTATTTTATTGGACCCTAGGTGCAAAGCAAAGATGTTGAAATATTGTATGACCATTCTGTTAGGTAACGATCGAACTGCTGAATTTATGCAAGAAATTGATAATGTCGTTCAATGACTATATGCGGAGTATAAGGGGGATTCAATTTCAAACTTATCAAGCCCAACCACTGAGAATATATGAAATCCTTCAAATTCCACTGATATTCTCTTGCAGACATTTTTGGACAATTCAATTGATGGTGAGACTAACGTCAATATGTCGGAAATGAATGAATACTTGAGTGAAAAACAAGAAAAATACAGTAACAAACTAGACATTTTGACTTGGTGGAAATTGAACGCTCATAAATGTTCAATCTTGAGTCAAATAGCAAAAGATGTGTTGATAATTCCAATTTCGACTGTCGCTTCAGAATCAGCTTTCAGTTGTGGTGGGCGAGTTGTTGACTCATTTCGGACATCCCTATTACCGAAGACCATTGAAGCTCTTATATGCATACAAAGTTGGATTCGTTCCAATACTCCAATTTTGTCTGAGCCCGTTGAAGATTTTGAGACCATAGAAGAATGTATTGTCTCTTAAACGACTATCTCTCATTGTAATATATAACTCATTAAACCTATTAATTGTGAATTCCATGTATTTTTATTTCAGAAATTGCAGCTAACAACGCAAGGATTGACAACGAACCCGAAGGCTTTACGACGATTATTGATTAATACTTTACTTACTAGTTAATTGTTAGTAGTTTGTTGTGTTCTTACTTGATGAATTGTTTACTTTGAATACATTTATTTTAAATGTTGAGTTGATGAAATGTTTTAGAATTTTAATGTGTAATTGATGCATATTATTAGTATGTTCTTAATTAGATTGATGAAATAATTCATTTTGAATGTTAACTCGATAGATTATTTTATATTTTTTATATATAATTAATGTAATATGTTATTATAGAATTGTTGACAAATCATTAATTTTTATGGAATATATTTATTTATTTTTTTTGAAAACCGATTAACCTACCAATGCCGACCTAATCCGAACGGGTTGGGTTGGGTTCGGGTCATCTCGGTAACCCAACCCGAACGGGTTACCGAGGCAGTTATTATCGGGTTCGGGTCGGGTCGAGGTTCGCGCGAACCCGACTTATGCCCACCCCTAAAAGTGCTTGCCAAATCGGGTTTGATTGGATGATTCCTATGCAATCCGCATACTTAAGACGTAAAATGATCGAAAGACTTCTTTCTTTTGACTGCAAAGCTTCCCGACCCAAGTGCTTTGCTGACTGAGATTTGAACAAACGACATGCTGACATAAAAAAGGAGAATCTACATGTCGAGTGATGTCGTCGAATAATCCAAGCATCAGACTCCTGTGTCTATCGTCATCGGCTACAATATCTTCTTTATCATCATCATCGTTCACCAATCATCCATCATCCGCAGCTGGCTTCACTTCAATGCTTCTCTTCCTCAAACTCCGGCCATTTTCTCTCTCCTTCTCTGTAACTTATCCACCATCTATCCTCTCCAGCCACCATTCAAGGTCTCTGTGCAAAGCTCAGAGACCCAATTGCAATGGCGGCACCTAATTTGGCTTCTCTAATCGTTGTTTGCTTCTTTGTTTTCTGTCCGGCCCCCATTGTTACCCTTAACGTCTCTACCCTTCTGTCCTCCTTTCCCGAACTCTCAGCTTTCACCGCCCTGCTTTCGCCGTCCATTATTTCCGATCTAAGCTCTCGTTCCTCTCTCACCCTCCTCGCCGTCCCCAATTCGTACCTCTCCACCGCCTCCGACCTTACCCGCCGCTTCTCCGGGACTTCTCTCGCCGACGTCCTCCGCTATCACGTGCTCCTCGAGTATCTCTCTTGGTCGGACTTTGCCAAGATCCCTCCTTCCGGCCAGCTCGTCGCGACTCTTTTCCAAACCACTGGCCGCGCAACCAGTGATTTTGGCTCCGTGAATATCACCAGAGACTCGTCGAGAGGCTTTGTTTCGATTCGCTCCACTGTTCCTTATTCTGGCTCTAACGCCACTGTTCTTTATCTTATCAAGAATCTTCCCTACAATGTGAGCATCTTCGCTGTTGATTCGCTTCTCGTCCCCTACGGAATTGATCTGATGGCGTCGGAGACTCGGCCTCCGCCTGGTCTGAACATCACCAGGGCGTTAATTGACGGCCATAACTTCAACGTCGCTGCCTCCATGTTAGTGGCCTCCGGTGTGGTCAGTGATTTCGAAGCCGATGAAGGTGGAGCAGGGATTACCCTCTTCGTTCCGACTGATTCTGCGTTCGCAAACCTTCCGCCCACCGTCAGACTACAGTCGCTGCCGGCGGAGAAGAAGGCGATGGTACTGAAGTTCCACGTCTTACATTCGTATTATCCATTGGGTTCCTTGGAATCGATTGTGAATCCAGTTCAGCCGACGTTGGCGACGGAGGAAATGGGAGCAGGGAGCTTCACCCTCAACATTTCTAGGGTTAATGGATCGGTCGGAATCAACACCGGCGTCGTTCAGTCGGCGATAATACAGACGGTGTTGGATGACAATCCAGTTTCCATCTTCGGAGTGTCGAAAGTCCTCTTGCCGAGAGAGATTTTTGGGAACACCCCTATGGTGACCCCCAGCAAACCCAGCGCTGATATCATCACCGGCGCAGCTCTCCCCCCTGATATTGCTCTCTCACCGGCGATTTCCCCTGCATCAAACGACCCCCAATGGCGACTATCTTCTCCACCAGAATTTGCCGGAGAAATCCGATCAGGGGCCGCCGTTGGCCCCCGGCAGAGCTTCATCCACATCCTCAGTTGTATAGCATTATTGTACTTCATGATCTGAGCCCCATTATTGCAGATTAATCCGGGCTTAAAATTGGTTTCTGGGTTACACGACGAATTGAGTTAGGCTACAAAGCAGCCTTTTTTCCCCCGTTGATTTGATTTCTTCCATTGCTGTTGATGTCCAACAGTCAAATTGGGCAAAAAGACGAACAGAAATCTCCATTGTTGTTTAAATCTGTAAAGTTTTCTGATAGTGGATTCTTTTCTGCGTGATGAATTGGATAAAGCTGGAATTTTTCTGTAACATTCTTGTCTCAAATTAGCTCAATAATATACGAACTCATAATTGGGACGCTGCTGAACCAAGGTCGGCGTTTGGGTTATTCTGGCAGATTCGCCTTCGAGTGTTTCCAGTGAAGAGCGTCAAAGGACCACAAAGCCCCTCTGTTACCGATGGGTGTTGCCGATGACCCGATCCTGTTGTTTTGCGGGTGGGCTGGACAACGACCAGCTTCAGTTACCGGGTCTCGGTTCATGGCCCTAATCCAACATGACAACATGCAAGATCGAGGTTTCCTGGGACTATTTGGGCTTGGAAAGCCCAATAAACATTCAAACCGGTTTATTTATATTTTCCTAATTCAAGAACAAAGATAGTGGAATGTGAATTTATTCATTAGTTGGTCAAGTATTTGACTAATTTGTCACACGTTTTGATGAACCAAGCTCCGACTTTCAAACCACGTTACTGTGGGTTGCATTGATATTTGGTGGACCATTGATTTTCGGTCGTGACATGAGTTCCTCTTACGACGTCGTTTCTTAGAATGACTTCATCGAAAATGGTGGCTTGGGTTTTCTACACTTTAATTAAGAGAGAAATTCAATTCAACGGTGATCACTTCACCTCTTGTGCATTTGGAGTTGGACTTTTAACATTTGTTCAACGAACTAAAACTGCCACGTGGAACCAGGTGAAGGAAAGATTTTAGTTATAATTGACTTTAATAAAAAAATAGTTATTAATAATAATCACAAAAATGTAAAGGGGTTTGAACGGAGAAGAGTCTAAGCGTCGCCATAAATAATGACAGCCAAAAGTCAAGCTTAGCTGCGACTGGAGAGGGTGGTGGGGCCCCTAGTTGATAAATGACGTAAGCCCACTTGACAGGTGTCACCCAGTGTTTCCATAATCCGACGGTGAGCCTGGCTCTTCTTCCTATACATTCATTGCCCTTCTAATCTTTGAACTGCATCGAGGCCGTCTATTTTACCAAGGCCTTTTCTTTATTTATTCGATTTTAAAAAAACGAAATTACAAAACCTATTTTGGATCTTCTAAAATTAAAATAAACTTTAACCCGTTTGATTATTTCTGCAATACGAATACTTTCTCGATGGCAAATCAACGCGACTTGTCGTCTTGGTTTAAATGGTTTTTTTTTAATTACAATCTAGGTTGGACAATTAGAACTAGATCAACCCAAATTGAAATTGATTCTTATGATTGCATTTTTCTTAGACTTTAATTTTAGTCAACGTAAAAAAAAGGAAAATAACAAAAAAATATTTTGTAGAATATATTCCATCTTTTTGTCGCTTGAAAGTCAACGCCTCTCAAGTCTATCTCGATATCTGCTTCTACGTCCTCCCCTCGGCATCCCTCTCACCATCCCTTATTACCATTCACTTCTCCTCTATCTCCCTCTCTCTCAGCAGATTTGGTTTAGAAATACCGATATTGGTTCTCAGGCTTTACCTGGGTTTTCGTTTTCCGATGGGTAACGGCGTTGGAAAGTTCGGCGCTTGTTTTTCCGGTGATGTGGAGGGACGCCGGAGCCCATACATATCTGTTTTGTTATCGAATCCTCTCGATGAGGGCCTGGGTCATTCGTTTTGCTACGTTCGACCCGATCCCTCGCCGCTTTCTTCTTCCAAGGTCCATTCGGAGGAAACCACCACTTTCAGTGCAATCTCAGGGGCTTCTGTCAGTGCGAACGCGTCGACTCCTCTCTCTACGTCTTTACTTGATCTCTACTCGACCCATGCTATTGATCGAGCTGCGGCTTTCGAGAGCTCCGATTCTTTCGCCTCTATTCCTCTGCAACCGATCCCTCGTAGTTCTGGCCCGATTTATGGCAACAGCTTTTATGGCGGAATTCATAGCTCTGGCCCTCTTGAAAGAGGCTTTCTATCGGGTCCGATTGAGCGAGGATTTATGTCGGGTCCGCTAGATCGTGGTATATTTTCGGGTCCGCTGGAAAAGGGTAGCTCTATTGAGTTTCAGAGGAGCTTCTCTCACGCGGGTTTTGCTTCTAGATCCAGATCAAAAACTAGGCGACTGATTCGGATTCTTCGGAGAGCCCTTTCGAAGACCGTAACTCGAGGGAGAAACTCCATAGTCGCGCCGATTAAAGCAACGAAAGAACCAGACTGGATTCTCGGACCGGAGAAATACAACGAGAATTTGACGGTGAGGAGTGTCAATTTAAGCTGCGATGGTAGCTTGGAGGACGATAATTCAAAGGGGAGCCAGAATCTGCAGTGGGCTCAAGGGAAAGCCGGAGAGGATCGAGTTCACGTCGTCGTTTCGGAGGAGCACGGCTGGGTTTTCGTAGGAATATACGATGGATTCAACGGACCCGATGCACCCGATTATCTCTTGTCAAACTTATACTCCGCCGTACACCAGGAGCTTAAAGGGTTATTGTGGGATGAAAAGTCTGAAACATCCGGAGTGGCGGTTCCTATCATCTCCCCTCCTCAGCCTGAAAACTCTCATTCAGAAATGGCGGATTCTAAACCAGGCAGCAGCGACGATTTTGTGCGTAATCAGGCAGCAGAGGCTTGTTCTTCATGTTTTGAGCCAGAAAATTCTCCTTGCCCAAGTGGTGCAGGGCAGTTCGATTCGAATCCAAGAAGAAGAAAGGGTAAACCTTCTCATGGAAAGTACCGCGGATCAGTGAACAAAAGGGAGGATATTCAGAGAAGATGGAAGTGCGAATTCGATCGAGAGAGGGAAGAACTTGATCGAAGGTTAAACGAACAGCTATATCTATCTCATTTTGACAACAGTAGTTCCGTCAATCACGCCGACGTGTTGAAAGCACTGTCTCGGGCGCTGAGGAAGACAGAGGAGGCTTTCTTAGACATTGCAGATAAGATGCTTGTGGAAAATCCTGAACTAGCTTTAATGGGATCATGTCTGCTCGTGATGCTAATGAAAGGGGACGATGTTTATGTAATGAACGTAGGCGATAGTCGGGCTGTTTTAGCTCAAAATAAACCCGATCGTTGGCTGGGCAAAATCTCAAACGAATTGGAAAAGATCAACGAAGAAACGATGCACGATCTCGATGGAGTAGATTCCGATCAAACCTATACAGGGTCCAATCTATCCGCGATGCAGCTTTCAACTGATCACAGCACAAGCGAGGAAGAGGTATCGGCTTAATTTCTTATTCAAGCTTTAGTTATTGTGATAGTCTTGCAATTCATACATGGCTCATTTGTTTTGTTTCTTTTATTTCTCATTTCAGGAAGTTTGGAGGATAAAAAATGACCACCCGGATGATGCTTGTGCTGTGATGAACGATCGGGTGAAAGGCTCGCTGAAGGTTACTAGAGCTTTCGGGGCTGGTTTTCTCAAACAGGTAGAGATTAATAATTGGGCATTGAATAGCTCAACCTTTGCTCTAGCTTTCGTATAGAATGGGAGACCATTGATTTGTTTGTTAGACTGAGAAAAAGTGTTAAACATATTCGATCCAAGACAAGATCATTTTGTCCAGAGCCATCGTAAATTTATCTTACGGGGTCTTTCCCACGTAAAATATCGGATGACTGTTGTTCTGATGATTATCTTTCGATTCTCAAGGGTTCGAAATCACTAATACTAATTTTTTTTGCAGCCTAAATGGAACGATGCGCTTCTAGAAATGTTCAGAGTGGATTTTGTAGGAACATCTCCATACATCACATGCTCTCCCTCTCTCTACCACCATAGACTTGGCTCCAAAGATAGGTTGATAATACTATCTTCTGATGGCCTCTACCAGTACTT
Organism: Begonia fuchsioides; assembly: GCA_003255005.1. Classification (NCBI taxonomy): domain Eukaryota; kingdom Viridiplantae; phylum Streptophyta; class Magnoliopsida; order Cucurbitales; family Begoniaceae; genus Begonia; species Begonia fuchsioides. Next base: position 154,291 of record QAOC01028244.1, on the reverse strand, counting down.
CACTAATGAAGAAGCTGTTTCGGAAGTTGAACTTTTCATCCAATTACAACCCGAAGGAGACCCCGCTCAGCATCTCGTCGAGGAAGTCCTCTTTCGAGCTGCAAGAAAAGCTGGTATAGTATACATATACACTACCCTTTTCCGATCTCTTTGCAACCGAAGTTTTTCTGATTTTTTGTTCGCATTCTTCAATTGCAGGTATGGATTTTCACGGATTGCTCGAAATCCCTCAGGGCGATCGGCGGAAGTATCACGATGATGTTTCGATTATTGTTATTTCTTTAGAGGGAAGGATTTGGAGATCTTGTGTTTGAAACTTGTGTAGAGCATTGTAATATTTTCGAATAAAAACACATGCTGTTGGAGAATTTTTGTTCTAACCCACCATTGTTTTCTGCAGTTTTTCTTTATGGTTCACATGATTTCTTTCTTCTTTTTATCAATGCGAGTCCAATCCATTTCATCTGGGGAGGCAGTTTTCAATCCTAGCTACATACACAAAATTACTTAGACCTCTGTGATCTGTTAATGAAATTTAGTCAAACCCCAGAATTACAGTGCAAACAGGAAGGATCGACAAATCATAAGGCTGGAAATTAAAAAAAAAATAAGAAGAAAGAAATCATTTAGTCGTTGCCAAATGACAACTCTCTGCCTCCGGTTTTGTTTCTTTAGAAATCATTTGACAAATCAAAAGGCGGGAAAATTAAAAAAAAAAAAACAAGATGAAAGAAAATGGTACTTGCAAGTTACAGCTTAGAGTAGCGAAAATGCATCATCGTTCTTGACCACAGCAATCCAGATGAATCAGAAGCATTTTCGGTGCACAATCGATGGGCCGGATTCATCGTACTCAGCCTTTGCAATCCACATCTGCATTTCATTGGCAGGACAACAAGTGCATTAGCTCCATGGATTTTTGCAATTGAACTTGTAATTTATGCCAGCACAAGTTATAATAAAAATAGGGATACTGAGCTATAGGCAGAAAATTTAATTCTATTAAAGCAAGCTCTCATACCTGTTGAAAGGTGCTAAGAGAAGCCAAAATGGAACCACCAATCCAGACACTATACTTTCTCTCTGGTGGAGCCACGACCTTGATTTTCATACTGCTAGGGGCTAAAGCAGTTATTTCCTTGCTCATTCTGTCAGCGATACCGGGGAACATTGTAGAGCCGCCACTGAGAACAATGTTTCCATACAAATCCTTCCTGATATCCACGTCACACTTCATGATGGAATTATATGTAGTTTCATGAATCCCGGCAGCCTCCATGCCAATCATGGAAGGCTGGAAAAGAACCTCTGGACATCGGAAACGCTCAGCTCCGATTGTGATGACCTGTCCGTCGGGTAGCTCATAGCTCTTCTCAACAGAAGAACTAGTCTTGGAAGTTTCAAGTTCCTGCTCATAGTCAAGAGCAATGTATGAGAGCTTCTCCTTCATGTCCCTAACAATTTCACGCTCAGCTGTGGTGGTGAAGGAATAGCCACGTTCAGTGAGGATTTTCATCAGGGCATCGGTGAGGTCGCGCCCTGCCAGGTCAAGACGAAGAATGGCATGGGGAAGGGCATATCCCTCATAAATAGGGACTGTGTGGCTGACACCATCTCCAGAGTCCAAAACAATTCCTGAAAGAAAATGGTTTGAAACATTAATATAAGCAAAAAAAAAACAACAGGCAGAAATCATCATGATTGTACATGCAAAGTTCACAAACCTTACGTTGAGTAGAGTCTACAAATAGTTCAGCCAACGGAACACAACTTTAAATTACTAGATGACAGTTACAAAATGATAAACAACAAAAAGAGACAACAAGTGACTGAACAAGTAATGCGAACTACTACACATTCTATTTGCATATGTTTATGAAAATGTTCTTATTGATTAGTTTGTTTCTTCTCAACCTAATCCTACAATAAGCTTCATCAAAATCTATTAAAATGCTAGAAGTTAGCAAGCCATGAACTTAAAGAAACCAAAACCTTAACTAAACTTCAGAAGAAACTGGAAATGCTTATACTTGTCATTTCAACTACATGTACAAGAGTAATCATATAGTTTGCTCATCAAGTTACATACCAGTTGTGCGTCCACTGGCATAGAGAGAGAGAACTGCCTGGATTGCCACGTACATTGCAGGAGTGTTGAACGTCTCAAACATAATTTGGGTCATCTTTTCACGATTGGCCTTAGGGTTTAGAGGTGCTTCAGTGAGCAGAACAGGATGTTCTTCAGGAGCCACTCTGAGCTCATTGTAAAAGGTGTGATGCCAAATTTTCTCCATGTCATCCCAGTTGCTGACGATTCCATGCTCAATGGGGTATTTCAATGTTAGTATACCACGTTTGGATTGAGCTTCATCACCAACGTACGCATCTTTTTGGCCCATTCCAACCATCACTCCTGTGTGCCTTGGACGACCCACAATACTGGGGAACACAGCCCTTGGAGCATCATCTCCAGCAAAACCAGCCTATCAGTAGAAAAAATGTAATGATAATACAATAACAATTCAAGATTCATCAATGGTACAACACTTTTGTTTCTATGATTACAAGATTAAAGAGGGTTTCAATTTCCATAATCGAAACGATCCGAACAGAGTACCTTAACCATTCCTGTTCCATTGTCACAGACAAGTGGCTGAATATCCTCTGCGTCTGCCATCTTCAATCACTAATCAAACTTAAAACTTGATCATTAAACTCATCAGTAGAAGAAACAGAAGCAGAGAGAGAGAGAGAGATGCATTTGATAGGTTTTCAATTTTCAAAGATGCTCAAGTTTCTAAATGAAGATTAAGTAAAAAAGAAGGAAAACAGATCCACAAAAACAATATAGCTATCAACAAAAAACTCTATATATAATCAATGAGGCTTATCTCAAGCAAAAAGTTTCTGATCAACGGCTTCCCTTTTCTGGGCATGCTAATAATATATTTAAAAGGAAAAAAAGGGTGAAGAGTACAGATCGAATTTCGATCAATTCCAAAAATTCGTAGTAAAACTGCATCGATAAAACAGCGGAGAAGCACGACTATTAATTTTCAAAGTGGATTCGCATGAAGATGTCGCCATCAAATGATATAAAAATATCAAAATAAGAACCAACACATTCATTCATCGACAGGGTAACATAGTTGATTTAGACATCCAGTGGGCTCACTTTCAAAAGAATCAGATGCATGAACAAGTGAAATTGACTTCTACGACATTTCTCTTCGAGTAAATCATCCACAAAAAAAGAAAAAAAAAGTACGCTCTGTGACTCGCGCCAACTAATGGAAAACCAAACAACTTTGATACACAATTCGGTCTGGAATCAGTAGAAAAACGATAAAAATGAACAAAATGGCAGATCACATGCTTCATTTCAAAGCCAAAAAAGATCAAATGACGATCAAACCGGAACGTATCTAACCTGGAAAACGAGAAGAAAAGCCTCAACAACCGACGCCGGAGAAGAAGGCGACTTCCGATCTGAGGTTGAGACAAAAATGGTAAATCGATTAAAACCGAGCCTCGGCCACTTAAATTGAATTCCCCTCCCAAGCGTTCCCAAATCCTTCCCCACCGTTGGATCTTCTTTCAACACGAAATTGACGTAAGGAGAGACGCGTGTCATTGCCGACCTGGGGTTCCTTGGATACAGGCTGGTAGAGAATTGCTTTGCAAAGAAGCGAGAAATTACATTATTGCCACTGCAGTGCATGGCTATGAAACTTGTGCAGGCATGAAAGCGTAGGAGATGGAAGCGTCTTTCTCACTCATTCCAGGGCCCTTCTGAAGTGAAAACCATGACTTTGCTTTTACTGCAATGGACGTCAATCTCATCTCTCCACCATCGGACTGCATTAAAACTTTGCTTGGTTTTCAGTTTTCATGGAGGGAGAAAAGACGAGAGTAGAGAGAGAGAGAGAGAGTATTTTCATTTTCCGCATTGAATTTCAACAGTTTCTCTCTTTCTCTCTCGTAATTCAGAACCTTCAAGAAGAAACATTGTACAGACAGAGAGAGAGAGGGAGTATTTATCTGCTTTTACTTTTCATCTTTTGCTCCAACAACGAGTTTTCTTGAGAACTCACTCAGATTTCATAACTATTAATTGAAATGAGTTCATTGAATCCAGGTGTCTCTCTCTCTCTCTCTAGAAATAAGGATGACAAAAGGAACCATCCATTGAAGAGTAAGAAAATCGCCATGTAAAGCAAGATCAAGATCAGATAGGAAACCCATCAGGCGTCTTCCATGGAAATCAAACCCTCTTCTGCAGAAATGATGACGACTGCAAGAAAAAACTAGATCAAGGAGCATTTTAGCTTAGTATCCTACCCGAATAAAATTGTGGGCCGAGGTCGAACAAGCTAGTGGGCTTGGAAAAGAACTGCAATCAATGAAAGCGCGAAAGGTTTGAAACATCTAAAAAACTAGTTTTAGAAATCAGGCTTCAGAGTTTTAGCTGTTAATGTGTTTTGAGAGTCGTGGATTTCTCAGTTACAGGTTCAACAATGGCCGGAGACTGTAACAGTGTTTGGCCGTGTTTCGATTGCTCAAAGTCAAAGAGGGTAAAAAAAATGGCGGTTGGCTATAAATGACAAATCTGTACTGTAAATACATAAATCTTCAAGTCTGCAATGATTCTGCTTCACTTTCTGGTCAACAGAATCATGATTTAGTGGAAAAACGCTGCCAAATGAACAGGTTTCTGGCTCATTTCCATTTTTCCCACCATTTCAGATTTTTTTACCACCGACACTATTCCTTCGCCACCCATCTCCGGATTATGCTTATGCAGAACGAAGAACAGTTCTAAAAGGTCTTTTGGAAAGCATAGATGATCAATGAAATTGGTTTCTTCTATTTCATCTGAGGTCTGAAAGCACATGGCTGAGCAGGTACGTGCTTTGTCCTGTCCTCCCCTCGTTTGGATTTTCCATGGTTTCTGTGTTTTAAGGTTGATCTTCAGTGGGTGTGTTTTGGATTTATCAGATCGTCGTTGTCTCTGAATCTAACGGAGTCTATGCTCTGTTCTTGTCTTTCTGGTTTATTTGATTTCAGAGAGAGGGATGGCCAATGGGTCTGCAGCCTCTGAATACTCGAGTGGGTCTGGTTAGAGGCCGTGATTTTTCTGGATCGGTGTCCTTCAACACTTTAATCACAGGCTCCCCATCTCCCTCCGCAGATTCTTCGTCAGATTTGGACACCGAGGTCAGTCAAATCATCGTTTTCTTCGAAAATTACGAACACAAATCTCTTTTGTTTCTTCAAACAGTCGGACACAGTCCGCAGGATCATTCTTCCACGACAATAGCATTACGCTCGGAAGCCTCATTGGATTGTCGAGCGGGTTAAAGCTATCCCGGAGATCGATCGGAGGACGGAAACCGGAGGGGGGAAAAGAGAAGGAGAGTAGGGAAAAGTCGAGAAGATGGTTTTTGTGTCTGTGCTCGAGGGATAGAACTGACTGCGAGAGTGTGGAGAAGAGCAACGCTCCATCTCTGGCCCAGTTTCTGGCAGTGGAGAGAAGAGCTGCAAGTGAATACAGAGAAACTCAGGCAGTTGTTGCAGAGCCCAACTCGTTGTTCGTCGGCGGCCGCGTTGCTCCTCCTCCGACGAATCATGGGTCAGAGGTGGAAAAGAGCAGCAATGGAGTTTTAGAGCTGTTTTCTTGCGTATGTGCTCGATCGCAGCACTCTGGCTGCCTGTAATTCCTCCATTTGTTTTCATTCCATTGATTGGTCTGAACGAGCAGAGCAGAAAATCCTTCCTTTTTTCATGATATCAAATTTAAACTTGGATTGTTTCGGAAAATGTAAAATCATTCTGCCTGGATTAACTGGATTATCGGTTCAGTCACGAATCTGGGAATTAGGACCGGCTCCAAGATCACCCCAAAATTAGAAAATCTAACCCAATTACAATAAAATATTATAACAGATTCTGGGTTTGCGGCTTAAAGCAACTGCATACGGAATTCCCCAACACAAGCTCCAAATAAATTCATCTGTTAATCTGAATTTGTAGAATCTCTGCCAAAACAAGAACGAATTTCGAGCCATGCCCGGACGAATCTCTTTGCAGTCGATGGGCGCCCCAAGCCAACAATTCTCCCTCTTGCTGCTAAGTGGAGAGGAGTGCTTCCTGGGGAGCTGTATCCACCAGTTGAAACACAAGCCAAAGCTCCATTTCGCAAGAGAATATGGACACATTCAGGCCGCCTTTGCTGCTAATATTATCGTTGTAAATATTAGTCCAAAACGATGATGTACATGATTTTGTTTTTTGGATCAATCTAAAATGCGTTGTATTAATTAATAAGTATCAAATTAATAAATAGACTACGTCGACCCCTACAAGAAGAGAAACAAAATAATCCTAGTCAAATATTAGTCAAGTTTTTGGATAAATTGTTTGTGTGACAAGTTCCAAATACAAGGGCATAAATAAAGTCGATCGTGAAACAATGTAAATGTAGCCAATTATCATACACGTAACAATTGTTTGTTTTCAAGTGAATTCTGATTGTTTCAACCTGTCCAAGGCTAGAAATTAGGATTTTTATTTGATTGCTACGATCATTTTAACATCGTAATGGAATCTTATCCTCAGTCGTTTTCCAACTCCTGTTCTCTACGACTGGAAGTTGCGAATACATTTCGAGATGCTACTCCCAGAGGCCAGAAATGCTGTTGTGGATCAGGATCAAGAATTTTGAAGCTTGTTGTAGCATCTGAGTAGGCTTCAAATCCAGGCTAAACTCATCTCCAAGTTTAACTCATACCAACCTCGCTTCTTTTCTTTTCGGGTGCAAATCAATGTCAAACAAAATACCAACAAAGCCTAGCTCGGCTTCACTTGGTTGACTAGCCCTGACAACGGCACCTTCTTCCTGGCCGTTGAGGTAACGACTTCGGGCATGGTCAACTCCCATAGTGTCACGGGTGGGCGGTCACTAGCGATTCCAGTCCAAACACGTGATTTGCACGGCCTACAAACCGAACTGATTCTCTTTATTCTCTTGATACCAGGAACACCTTAATGTTGGAAATAACACCTTTAGAGTATGGATTTACAAACTTTGTCTCTCTGTAGCTTTGCCCTGTAAAAAATGAAAACAGTGTTTAAAACTTCATTATACTTAGTACTCATAGTTTAGATTCGTATGGCTTCCATGGGGTGTCCGTACCTGGTTGGGAATAGATAAGAACTTGAAATTCTGGATATTTTTTTCCAATTTATCTGGACAAACAGCAAAATCATCTCCATGAACATCAATAACTGGAGCAACAACACTCGTCTTCTCTACTGCTTTTGATCGTTATATTTAAGCTTACCCACTCGTCTGTTCGAATGTTCATGCATATGCAGTAGATATGCCACAAAAGGAAAATCACCTGCGTCGGTAACACGATAAGATCTCGAACAGAACAGGGTATCAAACACATTACAGAAGCTGTATAATTTACAAACCTGCCATAGCAATTGCAGAATGGAGAAGATATAGGTGCATGTTGCTATAGATCTAGAAAGACTATTCTGCAAAACTTACGAGGAAGATGATGAAAATAAACCTGATCCATTGGAAAAAACTACTAAAACCATATGCAAACAAACACCACAAATCTGGCAAAACTCCAGCATGACAAACAACCACGAGTTCGAACACGAAAAAGCAACTCTAGACTTCAGAGAATTGGGATGGCAACCAGATCGGTTTGACCCACAAACCGACCCGAACCAACCATCTGGGTCAAATTGGATCGGACTTGATTTTTTAAAAAAAATCGAGGTGAACCAAAACTGAAACCGACCTGAATTTTAGGTTGATTTCGATTGAGTTGAATTCAAATAAAATTTTTAGAAGTTAACCTGGTAGATCAGGTTAGTTGACCAACCCAACCAAAAATTTGTGAAGAAATAATTAAAGTTTAGTATGCTGGATTAGAGGATCGACTCGAACTCGCGAGTTTGAATTTTACAAAATTAAACTTCAACCCTACCTATGCAAATTGAATATTTATGGGAACCCGAACTTGAAACTAACTCAAAATTTGAGTCGACTGCGATTCGAATAAGTAATCTGATTTGAATTTGAATCCAATTTTATGAGAACCAATCTACCGGATCGAGTTAAATTTTTCCAAAAAACTGACCCGACCCATTGGGTCTTACTCCTACTTGAGAGTATTATAAAAGTTAATATCCAACAATCATCCCCTGATATTCTTTATTTCTATTTCTCAAAATACCCCTCTTGTTATTTCGGAACAGAAACAATATATGGTCTCATTTGCAAATGTATGACAGAACTTGCATTTACACAAATAGTATCAGTGTGAAGATGTCATGCAAATCTAAAGATAGGATTTTGAATACCTACCTCCAATATAGTAGTATCTAAGATCTGAAAATTAGTCCCAGTTGAATCCTTTACCAAGAAATCTGCGGTGAATAAAATGTTTAAATAGATTAATATTCTGAAAAGGAGCTTAGGACTATGATAAACCAATTCATGTTTGTTTTTCATCCAGTTCATAAACACTTGTTCATCGGTGATTCCAGGCATAAAGCATGTGTAACACCTCAATTCCAATTCATTTATCAGCAAGGCAGGCAGGTTAAGTGTTTATCACGTGTGAAATCAAGATCAAGAACAAAATATTATCCAGTAGACACAATCATGGGCAACGAAAAGCTCTTATCAAACATAGTTATAAGAAGAAAGATGTATATCATCAAGTGTTGTCTTACATTGAGATAAACACACGACATAAGTAACTTCAGTGCTGAGAAATCCTACCAAAAGAATGATGAAAAGACGATGATTTTTATCACCTGCATTGAAATTAGACAATAACATAACCTACACGAGCCTGATTTCATAAAATCATTAGATTTAAAACCTTTTTGCAAATACCCAGATGAATTTGTTCATGAATTACTCCTACCTATGCAGTTTCCAAATGCTGGGCAATGGTGGTCAAACCCCTTTACCAATCTCTTGCATATCTTGCAGATTCTGGCCCTATCAAATGGTGTTGAAGCACAGGGCTACAGATAACAGCATTCTTAGAGGCTATCAAATCTTTGAAAAGTGGAAGTACGAGTCAGCAAGTTTACAAATTAACCTGATCAAAATCCTCAGAAACAGAACCAGATTTCTTGGCATTTTCTTCGGAGTTTGGCAAGTTGTTTGTCACAAGACCAGGATCACTTGATAGAATACTGCCATTAGTAGATATACGATGATCATTACATAGACAAGATAAACAAATAAAACAACTAGAAAAGTTCAAGTAGCCATTCTCCCCCACTTAGCAGAGGGTAACCTACTTGATCAGACCGATAACGAGCAGGACAAACTGTCCAGTTAACAGGATATTGATGAAGTTCGATACTGCTGCAAATCAGGCAAAAAAGAGAAAGATTTAGAAAGCAAATCACGCCAAAGTTCAATAGAATGGAAGGCGATAAAAAAGAGGTAAGATAAATTACCCGGTCGAACAACAGCTGCGTAAAATCCACAAACGAAGAATATACTGAAGAAAACAAAAGCCGGAGCGGAGGCACGGATTCTAATGAGCCGCCTGGTCCATCTCCCGAAACCCGCGACGCCAACGAGAATCAGAGCTGAAAGGAATTTCTTCAATTTCCAGACTAGTAGAATGAAGTTGAGGAGAAAGAAGAGAGAGTAAAACCTGAGAGCGGGAGTTGGAGGAAAATGGTGGAGGAAGAGAAGAATCGCGAAACCAAAGTTAGTGCTGACAGAGTGATCAAAACGAAGACGAAAGAGACCACAGTAGGACCAATTAACTTACGGAGTTCCAAAAGTTTCATCCGATTGTGATCTGCCATTCCATCTTCCATTTGAGGACCCAGATTGGCGTCGAATTCCGCCATTTTCTTCCTACGAGCAAATCAGAACCCATTAAATCAAAAAGTCTTCTTTTCTTGCTTTATGAATTGATTTAGTCGATCAAATAGCCCAGAGATTGAAAGCCACGGAGATTTTAAAGTTTTTCTTTTCTTGAAAGAGTGATATTTATGATCGTGGAACTAAATGGTGGCTCAATCAACGGTTCCGATTAGACGTCCTACTCGTCCTCAAAAGTGTACCTACACAGCACAGGCCCCACCAGACAAGCTTGGTCGGGTTCATAAAGCCCAATTCAATATTTTCCTGTGCCACAACTGCCCTTGTTTTTTAATCAAATAATAGAATCCTTAAAATAAGGGCCAAAACCAAAAAATGCTTGAGTTATGGGTAAATAGATGAAAAAAGCCCGACTTTAAACAAAATTCTAAATTAGACTTTGCAAATTATTCAAGGCAGCTGATGCCAGAACTCTTATTTTTCAATCTAGACGTCTTCCAACCATATGCAAGCTAAATATTAATGACATTTGTTTAGGTATGTGCTTATCCTGGGTGTGCATTCACAACTATTTAGAGTGAAAATTCTGACTATATAATTTGAAATGTTAATGGTTGATTGAGAAAGTAGATCAAAGTCCCTCTAGAATTGTTTACTTCTACCGTGAAGTAATTTACAAATGAATTCTGTCAAAGCTTTATGATCAACTCTGATCTTAAACTATTTGAAAAAACAATAATTAACATTTAATAGCATGACTGTGAATTGTTTGAAAAAATGATTACTTGAAAAGAAAGATAGCCAAAAAAAATTAGGTGCTTGAATTTAGATTAGAGTAGTGATTACGTGGAGAAGTGCGTGGGTGATGCCACCACCTTTATCCTTTTGGTTCCCACTTCCGCCCATGTGAGCTGCTCGTCTCCTACCTGTCCTGGATTTGCCTATTCTTCACCCTCCGCTCTCCATTTCTTATTTCTTAATCTCCATTTTCTTCGTCAAACAATGGCTTTTCAGAGATTACGACTCGAGGAATCACAGCTTTCGTGATTCCGAGGTAGCTTCCGCTTCAAAAATAAGCTATTTGCAGGAGAAGCGAGTTCGAGTTTGACCGGAAGTTCTGGGTTTTGTTTGGGGATTTTGATTGCTTTTTTGATCGGCGGAAGGCGGACGGAGGGGTGAAATTTGGATGAACAATGAAAAGTTTCAGTGGGTTGGGAATTGGGTTGAGCTTAGCTTTTGGGTGTCTTCTCCTTGCTCTTGTTGCAGAGCTCTACTATCTGCTATGGTGGAAGAAGAGGGCAGTGATGAACAGCGCAGAGATTGGAGAGGAAGAGACTAACCACGCCAAAGAATTCTTTCAGTTTATTTGTTGGAGGAGGTCGTCTTCTTCGCTCATGAGTTCAAATCTGGAAAGCTCGAGAAACCTGTTCTCCGATGGGGATGAAGCAGAAGACCCAGAACAGCATCTGAAAAGCTTCGGAGAAGAAGGCGTAGAATCTGAGCTAATGAGGCTGCATAATCTTGCAGGCCCACCGAGATTTCTGTGCTCCATTAAAGAGGAAACCAAGGAAGATTTAGAGTCTGAAGACGGGAAATCAAGATGCTTGAGTGATCTCGTTATGGCGGCAGAAACTCCATTGTTTACTCCTCTGGCTTCTCCGCCATTAATGGCTTCTCCATTGATCTCTCTGTATTCGTATCAGCACCATGGATTCAATCCCCTCTTTGAATCATCTGCAGAAAATGAGCTGATAAGGTTGAGATCTTCTCCACCGCCAAAGTTCAAGTTCTTGAGAGACGCAGAGGAGAAACTATACAGGAGATTGAAGGAAGAGGCGCAGAAAAAAGCTCGCCCAAGCTCAGCAATGGCGGGCGACGAAAAAGATGGCTCTTTCAGCATTGCGATACAAAATCACCCAACACTCCATTCGAGCTCCTCCCAGGTACTTCCATTATCTTCTTCTCCACCACCTCTCAAACAAGTGGACAAAAAACCTAGTTTCTACCAGATCTTATGATTTCAATTCATCTGTTCATCTTGGATATCACTGCTTGTTCACTGTATTAATCGATTGGTTTGAAGAATTGGTTGAGAATCCCATCTGGGTGTGTTTAGATTAGTATAAACAGAGTGATCATCTGTACCATAATTATAATCTTCACGGTTGGATCCCCTGGGAATAAGTGTAGAATCTGTCAATGTCTGGAGGAAGAATTTAATTTTGTTTGTTAAATTTTGGAACTTGTGGGCTAATCTCTCCGTTATTATTTATTTCTGCATTTGTTCTGTTCTTGACCCACTCCTCATTTATGCCATTTTAATGCCTGTGGAACTCTCTCTCCCTCTCTCCCTTTCCCCCTCCCTCTCCCCACCCTCTCCCCCTCGCTCTCTCTCCCTCTCCTGGGCCGTGACGGGGGAAGTGAGACAGAGTTGAAAATGGGAGATGAGGGACGCTTTCTTACCTACAGCAAGAAGAAAATCATCATTCATTGATCGATTTCAAATATAATGAATACATCAATTCCCACAATCTGCAATACCCAAAAGTTCAAAAGTTCAAAATTTGAAAAAATTCAAAAAGTTCAAAATTTAAAAAAAAATTCAAAGTTCAAATGATTGGCAACAATCAAATAACAAACCTACAAAATAATTCTCCAAAATCTTATATCTAAATGAGAATATTAAACTCAATTCAATTAATGTCAACTAAAATCAAGTAAATGATTAAGCAATAAATAAAAAAAAAGACATTAATATTGTATTTAAATCAAAGATAAAAACTATGGGCTATGAACAATCGAATCAAAATTTCACTATGTCAATATAATGAGCATATCAAATTCTCTCTAGATCATGAAACTAGAGAAAAATATAATAACATATCAAAATCAAATAACAATTTCGAATTCAACAAAATAAAAAGAGAAGATAAACTAAGTCATATTTTTATCCCACAAATCCTGCCAACTGATTAATTAATCTTACAAAATCGCTTGCATGCTCAATCATATTTTTTTCATCATTAAATTTCAAATTCACAAGTCTTCTAATCAACCGCATTTTATTTCTAAAAGTCTAACTTTTTTCACAAAGTATCTATTCTAGTCTCTTCGACGATATGATGAAGTATATTGGTATACCCATTGCCTGACAGTAATTAAAGTCTTCATGTGCAATATTTCTAAATCATCACTCATTTTTTTTACCTAACATCGACATAAAAAGATCTTCACAATAAGGGAAATCAAACATCTTATTTTTACAAATAGCTTAAATTTTTGAGTTTAATTTCATCATCCCAAAAGAATTATGTACTTCTATTAAAACACAGACTTTCTATCTGTCATTTTCGTTATCGAACTTGTGTTCTAATACTAATTATTGGGAACAATTAGATAATAACTTAAAAATAATTCTCTAAATTCTTGTGTGCTAAATGAGAATATTAAATCCAAGTCAACTAATGCCAACTAAAATCAAGCAATCAACAAAAATAAGACACTGATATTTTAACGTGAAAAATTCTCCAAAATAAATGTAAAAATAACAGGCAAAAAGTTACTGAATCAAAATTCCATTATGTCAAAATGATGGGCACACCAGTTCTCTGTAGATTATTAAACTAAAAGAATGCAATAACACATCAAGATCAAACAACAATCTTAGATTCATCAAAAAGAAAAAAAGATAAACTAAGTCATGTTTTTACCCCAACAGACAGTCTTATAAAGCACGAATATGATATTCACCTTCAGAACGTATCTTTTTGTGTTACAAAGTTACTATCAAAATTTCAAGACAATCTAAAAGTTGAATATTGAGAAAAAAGAATTCAAATTTTTCTAGTGCAGAAAAATCTAAATTATTTTTCTATCTCTCTCTTCTTTTTGTTTTCTCTTTGACAACTGTTCATACTCTCATTAAATAACCTAAATATTTTTTTTATTTAAGTTAAAATACCTTAATAGGCTAAAGTGGTGAAGTCTATAAAAAAAGCTTGACCCAACACAAACAACTGAGATGTCCATTCGTGACGAGAGATATAGTCCAAACCACATTATCTAATGCACCCAAGAAGGTGCCAAGCCTTGAGATGGGGTGGGATCCCCAATTCATTCCTTATATATTGAAACCAACTTGTTTTTACGTGTTTTTGTTTACTTATATCTAATAATTCAACCAAGAATGGAGGGTTATATAGAATTTTAAGCTTAAAGGCATTGATATCTTCGCTTCTCTATGAAAGCTTCACAAAGTTTGGCTCTTGACCCTTTTTTTCTTCTCTATATGGGGCTCCCACAATTGTTGCGGACTGCACATTTTGATGATTGGTTGTATTTAGGATCATGGTTTAACAATGAAGTTGTAAGCTATCATAGTGTAAGGGCAAATTTGTCACTAACATGATTTAACTTTTTTCTTAAGTACTTTGTTTTAACTAATAAACATGATACGATTAAAATCATAATAAACATTTTTGTTTATGTAATTATACAACTTAAAATTAATAACTTAAACTCTGACGACAATTTATGTTGAGACGCAACCACATGCTAAAGTGATTTTTGAAAATACACGTCTCAGCAGGACTATTTGCATACATTTTGAAAGAAAGCCACCAACCAAGGTGTATGCGCAATAAAAAAACTAGCAATTCAAATGTATTATGTTACATTAGGAGAACGTTGAGAATTATCTAAATGAACTAGTTGTGAATTTCTATATTTATAGTCAATTATATTGAAAATAGGAAAGACTAAAAGTCGTCTTGGTCTTTTAATTGTTTGATTGTGACCAAATTTTAATGGTCTAATTTTATGTTTCAAAATGAATTAATTTGGATTACGTACACCCTTACATTTACATTTGCGAATCGGTTTGAAAAAAAGTCCAAATTGAGATTGAAAATAAAAATAAATGATTGTATGGGCTTCTTACAATGTGACTAGTAGGTCAAAGCCTGTTATTGGGCCGGTCTATGAAAGTGGGCCGTCGTAGTAGCTGTAGGGCTTTAAATTCCTCTTCTCCCCTTCATCCCCGGCGACTTCTGCTGCCGGGAAAAAAGCACGTCAGTCGATCGAAAGGTGTCCTGGTTTCTCATTTTCCATCCCGTTGTAATATCTTAACATCTTCTTCTGCTAGTATTTGTTCTTAGAGTTATTCTTTCGTTTAGATTTTCTGCATCCTGTGCAATATAGAAAAAAATGCTATCTACGTACTGTATCTTTTTTGGGCGGTTCTTTCTCTCGTCGGAATGATAAAATGTTTTGATGAAGTTCGTATTTCTCGTCTGGTTCACGTAGATAGAAGCAGAATTAGATTGCTTCAATGAAAGATTAATGGTAGGAGGATTTTGATTGGCTCAATTTGTTCCGTTCTGCTTCACTAATTGCTCGAAATTCGTAAATCAGCGTTCAAGTCCGTAATTGTTTTCATACTTCACATTTTCTAGATTTTATGTGGTTTCACAAATGATTAGCTTAAATGTGTTGAAAGGTTTCAAATTATGGAACTTTTTGGTCGTTCTTCTTCCTAGTTTTCCCAGGTTGTTTTTAGTGAAAGGTATTGCTTAATCACCCACACATCTGGAGAGGCATTTTGGACGACTTTCAGCGTAAAATATTATAGGGGTGGAGACAGTTCAATCTTCTGTTTGACGCTAACAGAGGCAATTCAATTATCTTGATTCATGAGCAAATATTTTCATACTGTTTTCTATGAAACACGCATGTAGTAGCTAAGTTGTTTCCATAACCGTGAACATGAAAACTTAAAACTTTGGACTGGGCAAATCAAGGAAGATATTTCTCAATACAACAATTGCTTTAAAGAGATTGACTGTATTGGCTGGTGAAAATCCAATGAATTTGTGTGCTGAATAGCCATAAAAGTGGAGTTGTTAAACGAATTCCTAGAACAAGTGCTTGTAGTAGTTGTCTAACTTTTCCATCCCTTTAATTTTCTATTATTATATTGTATTTGTGATTCTCCTGGGGAGAAATTTATCTTACGAGTGTTGAAGTACAGTATTTGCAGTTTTAAATTAGAGAATGGGTCGCAAAGCCGGTACTCTTTACATCAACCCCAAGAAATTTGGGAGTCTTAGCAAGCCTTGCATGAAGGAAATGTTAACATTTCTGAATTGTTTAGCTCTCAACCAAAATAGTGATGATAAGTGTAGTCGAAATAAGGAACTTTTGAATAGCTGCATGGATGCTCAGGTGATTCCTGTCAAGGGTTTTTGTCTTTTGAATTCCTTTCAATATGAATCTCAAACACCTACTTATATCTAATGCAGGCAAGCAAAAACAGGAAGCCATGGGGAAGTATTAATTACCATTTGCAGAGGCTCAATAGGGGAAGAAAGTAGCTTAATCTTTTGATAAAGCTTTGGTTCCTTCATTGTTCTTCGGCATCTTACCTTAATCGAAGAGGTATGGGAGTCATTATTGCCATATTTGAGTTGTTTCCTTGCCGCTTTGAATTTTGTGTTTCTTTCTTCTTTTGTTTTTTTAATTTTGCATCCACCAACAATTTCTTCTCTGTAGTTTTAACAAGAGTTATCAAACTATTGAAGGAGGCATAAACACTAAAAGTGATGAAGAGTATGTTAACACGATTTAAAATTTAATGAAATTATGAAACATTTATCGAAAATCATATTCATCGTGTCCATTATGTGAAAATCAAAATATTCACTCCCAACAATTAGTGTTTTCTTATTCTAGTGAAGACCTTAGTTGAACCATGATATCACCTTTGTGAATAGTTCTTGTATTCATTGCACACTCAATAATTTCATTATACACCTTGAACATTGAAAGTGATTTTTTTTTACCTTGATATTGATGATAATCTCAATGAACTATTATTAAGTTAAACACATAAAATAGACTTGACCCAACACTCCAATGACAAAAATGGATTCATGGCTATGAATTTGAGAAAAACCGGCTAGATTGAAGAAAAGTGTGCAGAATTAAAATATAAAACCAAGAAAATTGAAGCCCTAGCACACAGAAATGCAAAACCACGAATCAAAATTACATTTAAATTCAACAAAATAAAATGAATATCATCCCGAAGAAATAATAAACTATACAAGCAATTAAACAAGAGTTAGGCGGAGAAATCATTGGAGAGCGCTTGAGTTCTATCTCTAAAACATGTTAGGGAAGACGAGAGCCAAATATCCTGAAATAAAAAACCCATAAACAGCGCCGTCATCGACGCTAAAACCCAAAACGAAAACAAAAAAAATGTTTGAATGGTAAAATGGTGACTTTAGTTATAATATTTCTTCATTTTAAGATAAAAGTGACTGAAATTTTCTCTCCATGGTAATGAAAGTGGTTTCTTGTTTGAACGTCAAAACAGTATGGATTAGAAGAATGAAGTCGACCAAAGAAATCATGGGGACTAAGCAAGCAAGAGTGATGTTCTCAATCAGTAAATAAAGAGACGAATCCTATGCGTTTAAGGGCCTGTTACTGCTACCAAAACTATCTACGAGGACGACCATGGATATCTGATTGTAGTCAGCTTGGCTTTGGCTGATCTTACACGGGTTAAAGTCAGTTGGTGGAACAATCTTAAGCATGGGCTGATCCTGTTCTCCGTCAATGAAAAGGAACGAATGGACATTCAACCTGGCTGATCCATCACCGGAGCATTTTACTCCCGGAGAATTCATCAGAGAAATCTTTTTGTCCAATGATGCAAAGCTATAATCTCTTGGCGGCTAGGCTAGACGGGAACTAGTCTTCAGATTTTGACCCAAAACCCCACCTGGGACCTGAGGAAAGCGAAGTTGGCGTTTGCCCATGGCCTCATCACAGAGCGAATGAACTTACGCTGTCTTGAAGAGACCATTGATAGCCTGGAGGACGGGGAAACCTTTACCAAAGAACATTTACTTATTTCTTGAGATTTTTTTACTCTTCTGCTGGGAAGGCTCGTGCATCATTGAACAAGACACGACATCCAAATAACTATCACTTGCCATTTTCCCTATGCACATAAAAGTCCACTTTAAACCTTGAAGTATATTAAATTGAGTCGTTTGAGCATTTAAAAGGGGGTTGCAGAGGGTTGCAGAGGGCCTTTTTTTCTGGAGTATAAAATTTCATTTTGGGCTAATTGCATTTCCAACATGATGATTGTGTGTAATTCGGCTAATTGTGTATCGTACGACCTTAAAATCGCACAATTTGACAATAGCTTAAACTGAGACAAGTTTGATTTGAATTGTAGACTGGTGCAAGAGTTTCAATGAACAAAACTTGGAAAGAAAATCACGAGACTAGGAAAGTAAATCCGATGTTCCCTTAATCCACCTCCTCAATCTTCGGTCCAGCTCCGGCCCCAGCTCCAGATCCGGTACCATATGACGGTCCATCTTCATCCATTCCACCTGCGTCTCCACCTGCGCCTTGGTACATTTTGGCAATGATTGGGTTGCAGATGCTCTCCAGCTCCTTCATCTTGTCCTCGAACTCATCCGCCTCCGCAAGCTGGTTTGCGTCCAGCCACTGGATGGCTTGTTCCACTGCATCCTCGACCTTCTTCTTGTCCGGGGCAGGAAGTTTAGACGCTATCTTTTCGTCCTTGATTGTGTTCCTCATATTGTATGCATAATTCTCCAACGCATTTTTCGCCTCCACCTTCTTCTTGTGCTCCTCGTCCTCCGATTTGTACTTCTCGGCTTCCTGAACCATTTTTTCTATCTCCTCCTTCGAGAGCCGGCCCTTGTCATTGGTGATGGTGATCTTGTTCTTCTGTCCAGTGGTTTTGTCCTCAGCAGAGACATTCAGAATACCATTAGCATCAATGTCGAAACAAACAGTGATCTGGGGTACTCCTCTAGGAGCAGGAGGAATGCCAGAGAGCTCGAACTTTCCGAGCAAGTTGTTATCACGGGTTCTAGTTCGCTCGCCCTCAAACACTTGAATCAGCACGCCAGGTTGGTTGTCTGAATAGGTGGAGAACACTTGCTCCTTCTTGGTGGGGATTGTAGTGTTTCTGGGTATCAACACAGTCATGACACCTCCGGCAGTTTCCAGACCGAGGGATAAGGGAGTGACATCAAGCAACAACAGGTCCTGAACCTTCTCATTACCCTCTCCGCTCAGAATAGCAGCCTGTACAGCTGCACCATACGCGACCGCCTCGTCAGGGTTAATGCTCTTGCACAGCTCCTTCCCGTTGAAGAAATCTTGTAGCAATTGCTGCACTTTTGGAATTCTAGTGGACCCACCAACCAATACCACGTCATGGACGGTACTTTTGTCCATTTTGGCATCTCTCAGACACTTCTCGACAGGCTCCATACATTTCCGGAACAGGTCCATGTTCAATTCCTCAAATCTGGCTCGGGTTATGGTTGTGTAAAAATCAATACCTTCGTACAAAGAATCAATCTCTATCGTTGTCTGAGCAGTCGACGAGAGAGTCCTCTTGGCTCTCTCACAAGCTGTTCTTAACCGCCTCAAGGATCTGGGATTCCCACTAATATCCTTCTTGTTCTTCCTCTTGAACTCTTGTACAAAGTGGTTCACCATCCTGTTGTCAAAATCTTCACCTCCTAAGTGAGTATCTCCTGCCGTAGCTTTGACCTCAAAAATACCCTCTTCAATTGTGAGGAGGGAAACATCGAAGGTGCCACCACCGAGGTCAAAAATCAAAACATTTTTCTCTCCTCTACTTCCAGCCTTCTTATCAAGACCATACGCAATAGCAGCGGCAGTTGGTTCATTGATGATACGCATGACATTTAGACCAGCAATAACCCCAGCGTCCTTTGTGGCTTGCCTCTGAGAGTCATTGAAATACGCAGGAACAGTAACAACAGCATTTTTAATAGTAGTTCCGAGATAGGCCTCCGCAATTTCCCTCATCTTAATCAGAACCATCGAAGATATCTCCTCAGCAGCAAACTGTTTCTCCTCGCCTTTGTAAGTAACAACAATCATAGGCTTGTCACCAGGACCGGGAATCACCTTGAAAGGCCACAATTTCATGTCACTCTGCACCGGAGCATCACTAAAGCGCCTCCCGATCAGACGTTTGGCGTCTGCAAAAAATCCAACAACGAGTTAAGATCAAACCTAATTGATGTACGATGACACGGCCTACTTTAAGATCTAGCTAATGCGACTTCCAGATATCACTCTGGCTAATAAGAAAAAGAAAAATAACAAGGCCAACGACATAAGCTTTGAACTGTAATGGAGGAACTCGATCGGGAAGTGGATAGTAGCAAACTTCACTGCCAGATAGAATCTCATTTCTTAATCCCATAAATTAGACACCAGATTTACAAGAAAATTAAAGGTATAACAGGAAAGAAACCAATAATCGCAACATCCTGTTAACTAGGCAGTACATTACGGACACTGAACAGCTCAAAGGATCATAGATCTGACAACTGAAACTTACCGAAAACAGTGTTGATTGGGTTCATGGCGACCTGATTCTTTGCGGCATCTCCAATCAACCTCTCCGTGTCGGTGAATGCAACATAGGAAGGAGTAGTTCTGTTTCCTTGATCGTTGGCTATGATCTCCACACGATCGTGTTGCCAGACACCAACACACGAGTATGTCGTCCCCAAGTCGATTCCAATCGCCGGTCCTTCACCTTTTCCAGCCATAGCTAATCAAAAACTCGTAAAAAATAAAAACTGCACAATCGAGCAAGAGTATAAATCGCTGAGAATTTCGCAAGAAGTTGTTCAGAATGACCATGACCTGAAAGAGGCAGGGACTTTAAAAAGCTAGCTTAGATATCTGGAATGTTCATCGAGACGGTTATGAACCGATGGATCGCTACATTTGGACGGCAAAGATTGCTTCTCTTATCTTTCTTCTTCTTGAGGTTCTGGCTTCCTTATTATTAAGAACAGTCTAGGCGGTTCCAGAATTTTCTGATACTGTTCTTGTGACGAAAGAGAAGCGCCAACGCTGCCGCGGCTTCGATTTGATTGGCGGATGAATATGACCTGGCATATCCAGGTCATCCACCGAGTTTTTTTTTCTTTAAATTAAACTTTGTTCCCTCTTAAAACTCTAGTTTCTAAATTTGGCCCAAACATTCTATGGGAAATTTTAAGCTTGAATTTTAAAAAAATAAGCTAAATCGGACATGAGTTTTCAAAAACTAAAATTTGAGCTCGTCGGAGGCAAGAATTTTTGACTCATTCGTCTAAGTGAGGCATGATCGGACCAATGAGCAAGAGCACTAGGACGCATCATGTCTCACACAGACGCAACATTAAAAAAAATTTAATTTTTTTTATTTTTAATTAATTTCACTTATCAAAATAATTTGAACTTTTTACCACACATTTACGACAATAAAAGACACTACTCTTGAAGTTTTTAAAATTTTTTGACAACTGTACGATTTACTGTAATTTTTTTAATACATAAACAAAAATATTTTGTTAAAATTACACACGACAATAAAAATTCTTGAAACTTCTATCACACACTTATAGCACTGTAAGATAATATTACACTTATAGCACTGTAAGACAATATGCCCTCGAATTAGGTAGGTCGGACAAGAGAACCCCGAATTCTCGGGCATGGGAGCGGCGAACGGAGCTGCAGAGCCTAAGGCGGCCGGAAGAATTGGTGTCGGGTTCGTGACCAGTATTGGTGACACGGGCAAATAGGCGCCATCGGCCGAGGAGGCGTGAGCCAGTTGCGTGGGAAGGTACGGCGTAGGCAGGGCAGAAGCGGTGATCGCTGCGCGCGCGGGGGTGGGCAGAATCAACACGGTAGGCACAGAAGACGATGTACTGAATCCAAACGTGTGAGACTCACGCAAGTAGTGCATTAAGGTTTCATGATTCCGCTGTGCCTGTTTGTCACTCCCTCGCGCTTGTTCTTGGGTTGCCCTAGCTAGTTCTTCCATGAATTGTAACAAACACTGCATTAATGGACACATCATCGACGAATCTTCTCCCTTTACCGAAGTTGTTGGATAATCGGATTCCGAAGAGAGATTTGGCTCTGATACCAATTTGTTAAGATCGGACTCAGGAAAGTTTATCCTAAGATCGAGTTATCATCTCTCTTCCGGCATTAAGAGATAAGGTTATATAAAAGAAGAAGAAATAATTAAAAGATACTTGATTGATAGCTTTCAAAACTCTAAGAGTTAAGGCTCTTTAAATAGGCTTCATTGACCTAATCGTTGAGCTAATTAAATATAAAAGATCAAACTATCTTTTGACCTAATTAAATGTAAAAAGACTAAACTGACCCTCTAATTTATTTAAAATAATAATTAAAAAAAATAACTAGAAAATAGAAAATAATTATAGATAAATAGATCTAACGGACCTTAGGTCTGTAACACTATACGGCTGCAAATGGTGACTATGCATGCTTATTGTCATCTATAAAAAAGAAAAAAAACATTAGTTGGAGAGACTCTTATCATATACTTTGATTGGGAACTTGAAGAATGGACACACTTGGTCTTTTGGCATGGATTTGATGTGAAGCATCGGCCTTGCCTCATAGTAAGGCTAGGATTATCTTGCACTATCTTGCCATCTCATGAGAGACCTCAGTTTGCTCAAGCAGTTAGTATGTTTCTTTACTTTGTGAGAAGTTTTTCTTAAGATTTCAGGTTGACCCTTTCCAATGTATACATATGTATGTGTATATGCATACATATATATACATATATACATAAACATATATATATACACATACATACATATATATATATTATAGTGAGATTTGGCTGTAGAGGTACTCTGATGTTATTTGAATCGACAAGTTTCCACCTTTTCTGAAATATTTGCTTAGTGCTTTGCAAGCATCTTACTCTTTGAGCACTTGTTATGCATCCATCCACCCTGAAAGATTCATTGCTTTGGAAAAGTATTTTGTGATACAATGATTGGATCTCCTTATTATGGATGGTATTTTTGATGAGCACGAAACATGCTCATAGAAAATGATAACACTAATATTAACACCTTAAAATATGCTCAAACCTTATTTTTTGTGTACCAATCTAAGATCGTCGTGATAGGGAAATAGAAATCTATGCAGCATTTTGTTGTTTTGTAGGGTTTTTAGATTAAGAAGTTCTGTTTGGTTTAGAATGGCGTTTTGTGTGAAATATTATGATACTCTTCGCATGTTATGTCAAAGTGAATATGGTGTGGAAGCTTAGGCTGTTGTCTATGAGGAGGAAGCTCAATGATGGAGTCTTTCATGGTACTGCAGTTTCTCAAGTAGAACATGGAGTCTTTCACTTGGTTGGCGAAGCAAACCCTCAAATGGTAGTGTTACTGGATTGTGAAGGCTCATCTCCTTTCAGATTTCCCGTGAAAATGTTGAAATCATGTTCCTACCTTTTGCAAGATCACTTCCCAAGCCATCTTGGATGTTTGTCCAACAGACGGCTTCCTTCAGTTGTGAGAGTCCTTTCACAAACTTTTATTCAGGAATAATCATCATTTTCTCCGCCAATACTTGGATCACCAGCCATTTCATCAAATCTTTACTTTTCCTGGCTAACTCCTCGACATATAGATCATAGTCTAGACTCGTTTTCAGGTTCTAAAGCCAGTTACGAGACAAAAGCTGAAATCATAGTCTTTTCCGCATGATAATTGTGACATGGAATCAAATGGGTAGACCTGGGGGTTAAAATGGTGGAGGGTAATTATCTTGCCGTTAGCCCTGTGGCTGAGTCTTTACTAGTGCAGGTAATGCTGGGGATAAAAAGAAAGAGCGTGCACTGTGGCTGCTGGGATTCGAGCCCAGGTCTCCACGGCCACAACGTGGAATTCTTACCACTAAACTACAGCCACCTTGTTGTACTGTTCTAGGCCAGTCATTAAATAACCATAAAAATACTAGTCGGACTGTTCATTTTAATTTAATCGACGGTTCTGATACAAATTGGGATTATTTTTCAACTTATACCAACTTCTAATTTATTAATTAACAAGTTAAATGTTTAAAACAAGTATCAATTGCACCTCCTTGTAATATTATGTTAACTTAGTCTTTTTTTTACAACTTAATGAATTATTATATATTTTCGATTAGGATTAGGTCTCGACGTAGTTCGACTTAGTCTGATTTTTAGAGAAAATAATATTATTTTAATATATTGTGGTTCTGAAATTTTAAGATCAGAACCAAGACTAATCGTTACCCGGACAAGAGCAAACTAGACAAAAAATTTGGTCTTTGTTAAGTCCAGCTTTGAGTTTTTTCATTAAAATAAAAATAATAATTTCAAAGTAATAAAATATAATATATCTAAAATAATTTAAATTTTATAAAAATGCTTAACAATTAATTATGAGAACATATAATACCAAATTAAAAAAATAGATTAAAATAGTCAAAAGATTAAAACAATTAATAATTTTAATATAAGAAAATTTAAAATGTATATTTATAAAAAAATTTCTAATCCATCATTAGACATTAATTTTAATTAGAGCAAAACATAGTCTGGTCTGGTCCAGTCATTGGAACAACATATCTTGGTTCTAAAATTTTAAGACTAGAATCAAAACGGACCAAAATCAAATAAAAAAACTATGGTCTCGTTGATCTATCAGCTTAGGTCAGTTTTGCCTATCTCTAATTAGGATGATAGAAAGTGAAAAACTAGAATGAACAAAAGTCATAAGAAGATGCATAATTATAAAAATTTAATTATATACTATTTGTTTATAAAATTTTGAAGTTTAAGGTCTCAATTTGAAAATACACTCATTTAATATAGAGTTAATTAATAAAATAAAATTTTAAGGTGTTAGTTGAAAAGTTCTCGTACTTGAGGGTATGAATAATATGATTGAAAGTTGAGATATTACTTAATATATATTTCTAATTACAGGGTGTTCACTAATCTTTATTCTTAAGGTTTGAAATTTAATTTTATCTTTTAATACTCTATGAATTATGAAATTTCTTTTAAATTTTTATTTAAAGTTGATGTCTTAGTCTTTGGATTTCGAATGCCTGGACCTGATCAAAATTGTTGTCTTGCTACCGCTAGATTGTTGATTTTTTTTTTTATTGTTATTCTTTAAATTAAATTCTATTAATTTATGAATTGTTAATGAAAATTTCTTGTATGATCTTTTAGGAGGTTTGTGTAATTTATTGATTATCATAGGTGAATATTTTCCAGCTAAGTACTCAGCTCAATCAAATCGACACATATTTTTTTCATGAAGTATTCGATCGGTAGTCATTCATTCAGAAGTGATATTAAAGGAATTAAGTATCCCTTAAATAATTATATTTTCTCAAGCAATCTATTTTGTAATTTAAGGTTTATTGTAGTTTCATTTAGAATTTGTAGTTTCTGGGTTGTTGGATTTTATCAATTAACAGTATTTGAATGTCTCAATTGGACTTAAGTAATTGGACGATCTGTTCTATTTCAAGCTTGGTATTTCTCTGTTTTGTCGCGGGTCTCTTTCGAGTCGTGACAACCATTATTCTTAGTAATGTCTGAACATTTTTGAAATTTTCATAATTTCAATGTACACTTTATCACTATGTTCTCGATTAAATGAGTTGAATATTTAGCACATAAATTATGGAGAGGATTGTGCATAATATTTAGCACCTGAATAATATTTAGCTAGAGATAAGTGAAGACGAAAGAACATTAGACCGAAGAAGTATATATGAGATTTCATGGAAGGAAATTTTTGAGAGAATAAGACCAATAGTCATATTTAGAATCAAGTGAGAGAGGGGAGGAGGTAGATTTCAATCGAGAGAGATAAAAATAATGGTCGCTGACATGGACATAAAACCGATTTTGTAATTGGTGACCCTCGAAAAAGAGGCACTTTTTCTTGGTGTTGAAAGAAAGGTGAACATATGGAAGACTCGTTTCTCTTGGGGTTGAGATAGAAGTAGAGAGAAAATTACAGATTTGAAGCTCTCATTTCCTTTGAAAAGAGAAAGAGAGATTTATCTACAAATAAACTTAGTCAGTGAGACAACTTAGGAATTGCTGCTTCATAATTCCCACAGAACATCGAGACCAGAAAACGAGTGATTAAGTAGGCTTCATAAGTCTGTAATTCCAGTTAAAATCAACAAGATTCTATCAAAGAAACATCTCTATTTTCGTGGAATAGTGAAATTAGATTGAATAGATAAATTAACATGTTATTCTCCCAATGACAAAAACAAAAACCATTTCTCTTTTCCCGTGTAGAATTTGATCTACGTGAGAGATTAAGAGGTAACTAAGGCCTAAGTGATAAATTATAAGTATTTTCACAATGAAATTTAGATCTGAAGGTGTAGAAATAAAAACAAAAACCATTGTTTGTGAGAAATATGAAAACCGGGTAATCAAATTCTAAGTGACGTCATTGCTTCTGTGATGTAAAATACCAAAGCAATCAAAACCAAATCTCAAACATCGAACTATTTGCATGAAAAGCTATGGAGTGCATCATATTTCATTTCACCAAAACACAAGTACTTACAAAAACGTAGTTCAAAACGATATAAAAACACTCCAAAATTATTAGATTAATATAAAACCCTAACACTGAATCGTTCAAATCAGCCCAGCCTTCCACGGAAACCCTAATCCTACAAATTATGAACTCAAGAGCTGGTAAATTTGGTAACAGCTTTGGTTCCTTCAGACACAGCGTGCTTGGCCAACTCACCTGGTAACACAAGCCTTACCGCCGTCTGGATCTCCCTGGAAGTGATCGTCGGCTTCTTGTTGTAACGGGCGAGTCTGGAGGACTCCTGAGCAAGCTTCTCGAAAATATCGTTGATGAAACTATTCATAATACCCATGGCCTTGCTGGAGATTCCAATATCAGGGTGAACTTGCTTAAGCACCTTAAAGATATAGATCTTGTATGTCTCGACGCTCTTCTTCACTCTTTTCTTCTTCTTATCCGCAGCCGACGGTCCGCCTTCTTTGGGAAGCTTTTTACCGGCTTTGGGTTTTTTCTCCGCCGGAGCCTTCTCGGCGACAGATTTCTTCTCCTCCGCGGCCTTATCGGAGGCAGGCTTTTTCTCGGCGGGCTTCTTCTCGGCCTTCGGCGCCATAACAAACTTCCGGAGCAACACCGAGATCGGAACTGAAAGGGCGACGAAATTGGGAAAAGTAGAAATCGAATTATGATTTGACAACAAGACAGGAACATCGTGAATCTTTATAACAAAGGTATGGGTGGTTTTGATTGGACATAAAGAGAAGGCACAGATACATGACGTGTTCCAGTAGACTTCGTTGATTGTATTTGAAGGAAGCTATTACCAACGGTCTTGATTGATGCGTGGGGAGACGTCTCTTTATTTCTTGAATAAAGGACTTACAATTTCCAGTCTCACAAACAACACAAGTTTTGTCATGGAACTATTTTTATCATAGGTTATTTATTAATAAAAATAATTACAGGATAATTTTGAATATTAATAAATATAATAAAAGGGCTAAAGTTAAAAAGACTTGAGTTTATGAGAAATAGGTAAAAACTCACGCATTTATAATATTGTATGATAATATATTAAATCTTTAAATTAAATATATATAAAAATATTTCCTTACAAGTTAGTTTTAGATTATGCGCGATTGAAAAATAATCATTTTTTATTCCAAAATATATTTATTTTAAAAATTCATTAAAATTAATTTTTACTTTAATGTTTTAATTCAGTATTCTTTTCTTTGTTTGAGGTTCGGTTTTCAAGTTGACCAAAAACCCCAAAAATTGACCTTTGAAAATGGACCTTGTCGTTCTATAACAACAGCCTTCATGACGCTTTGATCCAAGCTTTTTTCGATTTTACAAGGATGCAATGATTGTTGAGGAATATTACGACTTTTCTCCGGGCTCATGTCCTATTATTAAGGGATCTCAGAGTACAATTTGTTGCACAAGTTTCCGGCAGGTTTGAAGCTGAAGTTGAGACAGACAATAGCTCTTACGAAATATAGCAGCCTCCAAGAGGCAGTTGATGCGGCCCTACATATAGAACAGGTTTTTGATGAGACTCACGACCCATACCAAGGGAAGACATGACGTATAGATGACCATAAGCTTCTGTTATGTATTAAACTTAAGTAAATTAATAATAATAAAATTTATAAATTTTTTAAGGTATATTTAGACTGATTTTTGAAAGGACAAACAGTCACTAAATTTAACGTGTGACATATGAATTTCTATGCCTCGGATGTCTAGTTTCTATTGGTTTAAGTTCCAGGTCATTTCGAACAGTGTGAAAAAAATTATGGTTGCTTTAGTAACGAAAAGTTAAAAAATATTATTAAGAGAGTTTTTAGAAATAAATAGTATAAGAGTTACTATTTGATTTAATTTTATTTTTAATGTAATTTATGTCACTTGTATTATAAATAGTAGCTAAATGAAATGAAAAGAAGACAAGAGTCCACAAGTTATTCTCTCTTCTAAAATTTGTTCTTTCTCTTCTCAAAACTCGGTTTTTCCAAATTCCAATTTCTTTCAGCTAGTAGTGATAGTGGATCATCGGGTGGTGGTTGTTTTACCCTCTAAGGTTGTTTTAACTGCGGGGAGATGAGACACAAGAAAAGTCGATTGCCTATGGAATCAAAGGTGTCAGGCTCGGTCTCTTGAGAGACTCCTAATTCTGACCTCCCAAAGACACCGGTCGCCGATCTCCCGAGGATGCCTAGTCGCCGAACTCCCGAGACTTTTGACGTTGTTGTTGCTGAAGATCCTGGTTGACAAACGACCGAGATTCCGAATCATGCGGCGAAGTCTTCGACGAAAGCAGCAGCCGACGACTCACGATGAGGTACGACGACCGGCAATAAACGACAAAGGATGATGAGAACACATTGTCGCTAGCAAAAGCTCACGATTCAAGGGAGAGGAGGGCGAAGAGTCGGCTAGGGGCTCGGGCTGGCTCGAATGATTTAGGGGAGGGGAGGGAACCGCCGTAATACCAAGCAATTTGAGCAAGCTAACGAGCTGGGATATTTTGTCTTGACATGGTTGCCTCTGTGTTTATAAATGGTTTTGTGTTCTAGAATCTCGATTTAGGCTATTATTACCGCATTTTAATTATTTGTATCGTTTAGCTTGTAAACTGGGAATGAGAGAGCCTTATTTCCTAATCACGATTCAGGTCGCGTGTTTCATCTTCAGTGCTACAAATGGAACTCTCTCTGAATTTAAACGTCAGAGCAAATATGTTATTGTTACGGCACTTAGTTATCAATCCAATTCTCCTTTTTGTACTGGGACTAGGAATTTAGTCTCACAAGTTTTCAAGTTGATGCCTTGGCTAGTGCCTCGATGAATAATTTCAACATTTGGAATGATACCGTTCTTTCTCATAAATTTTAATGTAGCGTGTACATGCGAAGATGGTTAGAGTCAGTGTCCTGAATGATGCTCTTAAGAGCATCTAAATGTGCAGTTTGGATTTATAATGCTCAATACA
This sequence comes from Begonia fuchsioides, assembly GCA_003255005.1. Lineage (NCBI taxonomy): Eukaryota > Viridiplantae > Streptophyta > Magnoliopsida > Cucurbitales > Begoniaceae > Begonia > Begonia fuchsioides. Next base: position 124,932 of record QAOC01028244.1, on the reverse strand, counting down.
TCGGCTGGGATCATGGATCACGAAGAAGCACCAAGGAAGAACCTTGGTGGCAAAGTGCTGGGTTTCTTCTACTGAGCAGAGTTTTGCCTAAAGCTCGGTTTTTGATTTTCTCGAATTTTTGTTTTTTTATATTTCCTAGATTTCTCCATTATTGACTGCAACGATTTACGAGTGTTGTGTAAATTAGAATATTAGTATTGGCTCATTCTCTTCTCCAAACATAGTTATTTTGTATTTATATTATTACTCAAGAACCTATTGGTAATATTAAAAAGAGCTTTGTTGATATTCGTTCTAAATTACGAGTATTAATATGCAATTATTTTTAAACTTCATTTATTTTCAAAAAATTATAGGATGCCTACGTGAACAAGGATTAACTCAATCGTAATCGATAAAAGAGACGTAAGGTTTTTGTTCTTCAATACGCGAACCCATCACGTAAGTTCTCTCGCCGACTGATCAATCGCCGGAGAAGGTGAGCAACAAGACCGATCAATCGTTGGAGAAGATGAGCGACGAGTATTCCCAACGCGCTTGATGCATGTAATCCAAGTAGTGGAAAGTAGTTTTTCCTTAGTGATAGCTGGAAGTTAATTTTCATTTAGTGGTACATGGAAGTTAACGAAAGTTAGTCTTAGTGGTGTAAGTTGGTAGGAGTTTTATTTTAGTGATCAAAAGAAGTTAGTGTTAATGGTAGATGAAAGTAGTGGTTAATGGAAGTTGAAACTTCCAAGTCATGAGTAATGGGGAGTTACGTTGCTAGGTCTATTTAAAGAGTGTAAGGTCATTTGAAATTGGCAATCCAAGAAGTTATTTTTCTCTCAAATTCTCATTCTCCATTTACTCTTGTTTTTGTGATTTCCCGGTGAGCTGCTTCCGGCAACATATTTTCGAGCTCCAGCGAACAACATTTGGTATCCGAGCGAGGTTGTTTTATGCCAAAATATCCGAGATACGGGCCGATGGCACTCAACACATGACAAGAGGCAATAAACGGTGGCATCGTGTCGTTCAAATGTCCAGTCTTGACATCGACAAATTATACAATATGGGCAATCAAAATGGAGGCGATTATGGATGCACATGGAATCTGGGAAGTCGTTGAATTTGGAGAGATTGCAGACATAAGGAAAAGTAAAGCAGCCCATGCTTTTATTTTTCAAGCCATCCTGGAAGATATTCTTTTACAGGTAGCTCAAAACAAGATGGTCAAGGAAGTGTGAGACGCTTTAAAGATACGACATCTAGGTGTCGATCGCGTCCAGAAGGCCCAATTGCAAATGAATCAATTGATGATTTTGCCAGAAAATTGAGTGGCATAGAGACCAAGTACAGTAACTTGGGCGACACCTTGGAAGATGCTGCACTTGTGAGAAAACTTCTTGATTCTGTGCCAAACAAATTCATTCAATTGGTTGCATCAATTTAACAATACTGTGATATTGAGACAATGTCGTTCGAGGAAGCAATAAGGAGACTGAAAGCTTATGAAGAAAGAATTTGGCATCGAGGTAATAAATTTATTCCAGAAAGTCAACTTTTGCTTTCCCTTGGTGATTGACAAGCCAGAAAAAAAGAGGCAATCAGTGATCACGAAAAAAATAAGGGACAAAAATCCTCTGGTACTACCTGGCGAGGGCGAGGAAGAGGATGCGGCAGAGGCCGTGGACGAGAGACATGTGGAGACAGAAGATAAAATACATCGCGGCAAGATGTTGATGGAGGAACCAACAACAAAAAAGATAAGTCACATATAAGATGTTTTAATTGTCAAATTTTTGGACATTATGCTTCTGAGTGCACCAGTCCAAAGCAAAGAGACGAGGAGATGAATCTCGTTCAAGAAGATGAACCTGTTCTGCTGATGGCGGATCACATAGAGGAGTCGTGTGACATGTTCTTCCTCAACGAAGAAAAATCACTGTCGCAACAGAATGGAGATGAAAATGAATTGTGGTACCTTGACAACGGTGCCAGTAACCACATGACAGGTAGGAGATCCTGCTTTGTCGAACTTAATGAAAGCATCGTGGGTCGATTTTGTTTTGGAGACAATTCCACGGTGACAATCAAAGGCAAAGGTACAATTATCCTTAATTGCAGGAATGGAGAACATCGGTTGATCACCGATGTTTATTACATACCTAGCCTACGCAGTAATATTCTGAGCCTTGGTCAAGCAACTGAGGCTGAATGCAAAGCAATACTCGAAGGAGAGTATTTGAAGTTTTACGACAAGCGGGAAAACTTGCTCATGAAGGTCCGACGATGAGAAAATCGTGCTTACAAGACAATACTACACACTGTCGATCGTGTTTGTCTCTCGGTCAAATTGGATCAAGAGGCATGACTATGACACACACGATTGAGTCACCAACATTTCCAAGTAATTGAAAATGTGGTAATGAATGAGATGGTCCGAGGAGTGCCAAAAATCCATCACCCAAACCAGGTGCGTGAAGGATGTTTGTTTGCCAAACAAAATAGAACACCGTTCCAGCAAGAAACGCTTCACAAATTTAGCAAAGTTTTTGAGCTAATCCATGGTGATTTATGTGGGCCGATCAATCCACCTACACAAGCAGGTAATCTGTATTTCTTCCTGCTTGTAGAAAATTTTAGCCGATTTATGTGGACTTACATGCTAAAGAGGAAAGATGAAGCCTTTGAAGCATTCATAAAATTCAGAGCATAAGTTGAAAGTGAAAGTTTGCACAAAATTCAAACTTTCAGAACTGATCGAGGGGGAGAATTCAATTCAAAATTATTTTTAAGCTACTCTGAAGATGAAGGGATTCAACGACACTTCACAGCACCCTATACTCCACAGCAAAACGGTGTAGCTGAGAGGCGGAATCGCACAATTCTTGACACAACTCGAGCATTGTTGAAAACAATGTCTGTACCGGCATATGTGGGGAGAAGCTGTTAGACATGCCGTATATCTTCTCAACAGATTACGTACCAGAACAATCAAAAGTGCAACTCCTTATGAAATTTGGAAAGAGAAAAAGCCGAATTTAGAGCATCTAAGAGTATTCGGCAGTGTTGCTCATGCTAAGGTACTATCTCCTCTTTTAACAAAACTTGATGTCATGAGCATTGTTACAGTTCATTTGGGAATAGAACCGGGATCAAAAACATATCGGCTCTATGACCCAAAGCAAAAGAGAAAGATGGTGAGTCGAGATGTTGTATTCGAAGAAACCAGGAGGTGGAATTGGGATGAACCGTCCAGAGAAGATTTTGTTGATGACTAGATAAGAGTAGACTTGCATGGAAGGTCAGAAATGAATGATTCACCAATGCGCCACGTAGATGAAGAAAGAGAAAATTCATCATTGAATACTTCATCAAGTGATTCCTTAGAGGCTACCTCACAACAAACATCTTCTGGAAATTCTCAAGGGAGCTACGATTTAATTCTAGTGAGAGGATTCAGATCGCTCACAGAAATCTATGCAAGAACTCAACCACTCGAAATTGATTTTGAACAATTGATGTTAGCTGTAGATGAATCAGAGAAGTTCAATGAAGCAATTGGAAAGATGCTATGAAGCAAGAAATTGATTCTATTGAGCTCAACAAAACGTGGGTGCTAACAGAACTCCTGAATGAGCATAAATCCATTGGTTTGAAGTGGATTTACAAATTGAAGAAGGATATGGCAGGAAATATCATCAAGAACAAAGCCAAATTGGTAGCAAAAGGCTATGTGCAAAAACATAGAGTCGACTACGATTAAGTCTTTGCACCAGTGGCAAGATTGGAAACCGTGAGGCTACTGCTTGCTCTCGTAATACAACAAGATTAGAAGGTACATCATCTTGATGTAAAATCAGCATTTTTACATGGTGATTTGCGGGAAGAAGTGTATGTAAACCAACCTGAGGGTTTCGAATGCAAAGGAAAAGAACACCTTGTGTACAAATTATGAAAGGCACTGTATGGGTTGAAGCAAGCACCAAGAGCTCGGAAAACACGACTTGATCAATCTCTGAAGAATTTGAATTTTTAGAGATGTGCTCAAGAACAAGCAGTATACTGGAGAATCTACAACGATAAACTATTAATTATCGGAGTCTATGTCGATGACTTGATAATTACTGGCTCAAAGAAGAAACATATTGAAAACTTCAAGAAACAGATGATGAAAGAGTTCAATATGAGTGACCTTGGATCGCTTCATTATTATCTCGGCATTGAGGTACAAATTATGATAATGGCATATGTTTAAAGTAGACAAGTTATACAAAAATTATTCTGGAGATTGCAGGGATGAGTGATTGTAATCAGCGCATCACCCTATGGAAGAAAAATTGAAATTAACAAAGGAAGGAGAATGAGATCCTGTCAACAAAACAGGATACAAACGACTCATTGATTGTCTCAGGTATCTAATCCATACCCAACCTGATTTAGCTTATTCTGTTGGTGTCGTAAGTAGATACATGGAGGCACCTAAACAGAACCATCTCCAAGCAGTGAAACACATATTAAGATATGTGAAAGGAACAATAGATTTCGGCATTGTGTTCAAGAAAGGTGGAGATGGAAAATTGATTGGCTATAGCGATAGCAATCTGGCAGGAGACGTTGATGATCGTAAGAGCACAAGTGGTATGATGTTCTATTATTCAAGAAATTCGATTGCTTGGTGCTCTAAAAAACAGAAGATCATCGCTCTATCATCATGCGAAGCTGAATTCATGAAGGCAACTGCAGCTGCTTGTCAAGCAATTTGGCTAAAGAACTTGCTGAATGAATTAACCAGAGAAGTAACCGATGAAGTGTTATTGCGTGTTGACAACAAATCAGCCCTAGCTCTAATGAAGAATCCAGTGTTTCATGGAAAGAGCAAGCATATCGACATGAAGTTTCATTTCACCAGGGAGAGTATTGAAAAAAAATTGGTGAGAGCAGAACACGTTTGTGGAAAACAACAATTTGCAAACATTCTCACAAAAGCATTGGAAAAATTTAAATTCGCATAAATGCGAGAACTCTTGGGTGTGAAAAAACTCACAATTTCGTACTAGGATTAAGGGGGAGATTAATGCATGTAATCCAAGTAGTGGAAAGTAGTTTTTCCTTAGTGGTAGCCGAAAGTTAATTTTCATTTAGTGGTAAATGAAAGTTAACGGAAGTTAGTCTTAGTGGTGTAAGTTGGTAGGAGTTTTATTTTAGTGGTCAAAAGAAGTTAGTGTTAATGGTAGATGAAAGTAGTGGTTAATGGAAGTTGAAACTTCCGAGTCATGGGTAATTGAGAGTTACGTTGCTAGGTCTATTTAAAGGGTGTAAGGTCATTTGAAATTGGCAATCCAAGAAGTTGTTTTTCTCTCAAATTCTCATTCTCCATTTGCTCTTGTTTTTGTGATTTCCCGGCGAGCTGCTTCCGCCAACATATTTTCGAGCTCCAGTGAACAACAACGCTTCCATGCCTCCCCTTGCTGTGTTTGACCGAGACGCTAAAGTAAACAACAACGTTAGCCTTTCCTCAGAAGAACCATCAACGTCGACGCCGGCGTTGTTTGACCTAGACTCTGAAGTAAACGACAGCGTTAGCCTTTCTTCCGAAGAACCATCGACACTGACGCCGGCGTTGTTTGGCCTAGACTCTGAAGTAAACAACAGCGTTAGCCTTTCCTTCGATGAACCAACAACACCGACGCCGACGTTTTTTTACTTAGACTCCTGAAGTAAACAACAGCGTTAGCCTTACCTCCGAAGAACCATTAACACTGACACCGGCGTTGTTTGACCTAGACTCTGAAGTAAACAACAGCATTAACCTTTCTTCCGAAGAACCATCAACTCCAACGCTGGCGTTGTGTGACCTAGACTCTGAAGAAAACAACAACGTTAACCTTTCCTCTGAAGAACCATCAACTCCGACGCCGATGTTGTTTGACTTAGATGTTAGGCCTTGAAAAGACCTAATATTTCACGAGATTTTATTGATAAATTACTTGTGACCAAATAATGTTTTATTCAAAAATCATATTTTTAGGCAAATATCGCATAAATGTCACAACATCGCAACAACATCTAAAAACGCAGATTTTACGTGATTTTTAACGATATTTCTAGATTTTGTATTTTCACAGTATTTTGTTCAGATGCAGTTGCCAAGTTTAAAGATGGATTGCAGTGCAAGAAAGAAGCTGGAAGATCGCAGAATTAAAGAGAAAATCTCAACCGAAATAACCAATTTTCAAATATGGAAACAAGAATCTTTGAGATTTGTAATCTTTCTAAATCTCAAACAAACTGTCAAATCTCAACAAACTTCTAATTATCTCGTGGCTGAGGCTTCTACAACTATCATCTAGAGTGCAACGAAGAAGGGTTTGCCAGAATTAGAGAACAAGCTTGCGATCGAGCCCGAACGTAAATCCGAGGAGGAGGTCGGTGACGGTGATCACGGCGGCGAGGGAACGGAGTTATGCGAACAACGGTTTTCGACGGCGAGGACCAAAATTCTCATTGATTTTACAAGTCTTGACAGCATAAGTTTATGAGTTGTTTAGTTTTAATTAAAGTTAAGATTTTTCGTATGTTGATTTGCTTAGGTCGATCCTAGTTAATCATTTAGAATTTATTTTAACAAGTGCTTAAATATCTTAGCTTGCTTTGATATCATCTAGGACGTCACAGTAATTACCATTACGTGATTGTTAAGACGTGTGTTAAAATCATTAGGTGGTTAAACCGAGTGACACGATTTAGCTAGGGGTGTTTTCGTAGTGTTCATTCCAACCTAGTGCAATCAAAAGGAACAAGTTTCAAACTCATTCTAGAGTAACATTTCACGGCTTAATTGTTTAAGTCGTGAGTGTGAAATAGATCAACCACAGAGGCAACATCAGCCCCGGTTCTTTAGAGTTCCAACCGGACCTACTCGATGTTGTTAAGGCTGCTGCAGCACTCGTAAAGAGCAGTTCAAGTGAACTCGATATACGAGATATCATTTTCGAGATTAATTCTAATTCTCGATTCGACCACCAACTTTACTTTTTTGCACTTTATTTTTTGCAATTTACTTTCTGCATATTAGATTAAATAACAACCCAATCAAAATGAAGAAAAACCTATTCTTTATTCTTTAATTCTTTTTTTCAATATTTAAATTAAGATTTTTAGTTAATTTCTTTTACTTCGTAATTTATTCTCTGAATTGAAAGTTGACTTGTCATCATGGGATCAAAAATTTTATTACTACAGTTACTGTAACACCCGACTTTTTCTATATATCTTAAGTTTTATCAATGTTAAATGATGAATGAAGTTAACCTATGTTGACCGTTAATATTAGTTGATTTTAAAGGAGATAAATTCTTTAAACGAGTTTAACTCCTTCTAATGGAATTAAGTGAATTAGTTGCTGGAACTATGGCAATAAAAATTACTCAATTTGGAGGTTTGTACAGAAAGTTATGGGTTTTGGAAATTTACAGTTAGTAACAACCACAAGGTTGAAAATTGATAACTGGGTAGTTTCCATTTTCCTATTTTATCATGATATAGATGAGCTTAAGTTGCAAAGTAATCTTCTAAGAAATTCTAGAAGACATAAAAAGGAGAAGATTGATAGGTTGAACAACTCGATTGGAGTTATGGTGCAAAAGTTATACAAGTTAGAAGTTGACAAATGAAAACTGGACTAACGAAATATGAAATTTTGAGCGATATTCAGTGTTTCATATAATTGATACCTTTACTCTCTGAATTTGAAGTTTATGTCTTCTAAAAAGTTAAACTATACTTAATAATAAAAATAATGGCCTTTGAATCATAGAAATCTAAGTTGTAGAACAAACTTTATGAAAGTTTTAACTAGCGGTCGACACCTTGATTTGCCAGTTGACACCTTAAAACTCTCGGGTTTGAACACCGGTCGACACTTTGATACAAGCGGTCGACACCTTGATTTTTCAAGCTCTAATGGTCGACCTATGAACAGTGGTAGGGCGAAACCTTGTGTAGAACCGGTCGACACCTTGTATAAAGTGTCGACCGCTCCTTGATGATATCCGAAAATGTTTCATCTTCCACGCCTGAAATTATTTAAAAACTCATTTCTCTCATATCCTAACCCATTTTCCCGACCTCCTTCTTCCCTCTGCTGAGTTCTCTCAACCTCCAAGAGATATTTTGTGACTTTTATGAGTGTTTGAGAGTGAGTTTTTGAGTTGGGTACTTAAATTGGTGCAAAGGCGTGTCTCGGAAGCTCGAGATGTGTCTTGGAAGTTTGAGCTGTGAAAGTTGAAGCCTAGGTACATATTTCTACTACTATTATGCTCAATTTATGAAATTGGAGATCAAGATGATAGGATTACTGTTAAGTAGACTTGCATGCAAGAGGTTTTAAGTGAAAACTTAAGGTTTCAAAAATGTAAGACGAAACTGACTGGGTTACTGTTAAGTGAAAATATATGTTTTAGTGGGTCTTCGGCTACGAATTCGGCCACGACTTTTTCATATGAAATGTAGTAAACAGAATAAGGAAGAGATTGATACCAATTAGATGGAATTTGAATAAGTATAGAAAGAGTTATATGCCCCGAAAGTTAGGTAAAAAGCATAAATAGAAATATTGGGTACTTATTTTAGTTAATTGTGATTTTTAAGGTGTTTTTGAAGACAAGTCAAGGAAATTAAAGGAAATTGAGTAGGAATTCAGCTTGTAAACGAGGTAAGAACTCATTGCATGTGTTTTTCCATTCGGAGCCTACATCACAAAGGGTGTGTTAGGAATTGCATTCCTAGTTTAGTCATAATAAGTATGATTAATAAGATAATGTGAATGTATACGCATTATTACTGTTTTAGGGTGGATCACACCGTGCACCGGCCCTATGTTGAGGGTTTAATTGGTGTAAACCTATTTGGGGTGCATCACACCGTGCACCGACCCAATAATATGGGATTGATTGGTGTTGTGTGACATTGAATTTCGTTTGTATCTTATAAGTAACGCCTAAGTCCGTAAAGCACAAAATGAACGACAAAAGTAAACTTATGATTATCTTGGAGATGTTTGTGCATTAAATTCTTGAATGATATTATGCTCACAAGTATATACTTTTATGATAAATAATCAAGTTATGCATGCATTCATATTCATGCATGATGTTTTAAGAAAAGTTACGAAAATATTTTATCATGCATAATTTCAAAACGTCGCCCAACCGTATGTTGAGAATGTGATATGAGGAGAGCTTTCTCGAGGGAGGCCAAATGGTGCTAACACCCTATCCCGAGAATTCTCTCATACGATACATGAAAAATGTCAAGCAAGTAAAGATTAAGATTAAGAAAACTCGGGGGTGGAGTTGAATTGGCTGCCTTTCCGAGCAGGCCATATGGTGTTCTGTGAGCTGCCCGTGAGGAAGGCCATATGGTGTCATTCTCTCCCTTACGTGTGCCCGTCTATTATGTCAAGATCAAGATCAAGTATCAAGTTAAGAATCAAGATAAAAAAACAAAATGAAGCATGGTTTTAAGCATGACATGAGCATTTTAAGCATGTATGTGATATGATTTCTTACTGAGCTTTAGTTAAGCTTTGTGATGTAGGTGATGAAGCTCAGGATGAGGAATTTAGTCCTCATCACGTGCCATGATACGTGGGTGGAGCTACTTTGGAGCGGGATGTTTACGAAATCGAGTGACGACCCGTGGGTGAAAGAAGAAAGAAGTTTTAAATATTTTATTAAGTTTTATGAAAACTTGTTTGAATGAATTGACATGTTTTGAATTATCATGTTAAGAACTTATGTTAAGTAATTTGATGGGCAATGCTAGAATGTTTTGTGTTATTGCCTATTTATAACATATAATGAACGTAATGATATTTTGATATATATTTCTATAACGTGTTTTATAAGTATGATGAAATCATATTTTTAACACTTTTTAATGTTGTACGCTTCCGCTACAATTTTAAATCAAGAGTTTTGAACGAGATTTTAAAAAGAAAAATTTTACCGCTGTTTTTAAAGAACAGGATGTTACAGTTGCGACACGTGCACTTGCGTTTTAGTGATTACATTTTCAAGCAACAAGTTTTTGGCGTTGTTGCTTGGGACAATGAAATTTTTGATTTTTAGAATTTATTATGAAGTATTTGTGAATATAACTAACTCTAACTTTAAAAATTTTAAAAATTCAAAAAGAGAGAATTTTTACGGTTCTTTTTAATTTTTCAGGCGCTTATGCAAAACCAAGGGAACAACGAGCTCAATCCCTACGATCCCGAGCCTGAAAGAACGCTTCGTGAAAGGAGACGCCAAATTCAAAATCAACGAGAAGCGGCTAAAGAAGAATAGATGGCCCAAATTCCAGCGATTTATCAAGGTCCCGATCATGAAAGACCGATTCAGGATTATGCAATTCCGGATTAAGAGCGGTTTAATCTCGGTATATTTAGACCCGTCAACAATGAGGTAAGGTGTGAATTAAGGCCAATTATGTTTCAGATGTTGCAAACAATAAGAACATTCAACGGATCAGCACCTGAAGACCCGAATGCTTTCATAACGGAATTTACTTCTTTGTGTGATTCGTTCGAGGATACGGCTGTTAATCGAGAGGTTCTCCGATTAAAGCTATTCCCTTATTCACTCTGAGACCGAGCAAAAGCATGGCTAAATTCTTTGCCACCGAATTCTATCACTTCTTGGGAAGATCTAGCCAAGAAGTTTCTACTCAAATATTTTCCACCGGTGAAGAACGCAAAGATGAGAGGGGAGATCATGACTTTCAGACAACAGGACACTGAATCCCTATACGAAGCATGAGAGAGGTTCAAGGAATTAATTCGCCAATGTCTGAATCATGGCATCAACGAATGGGTACAACTGGAAACTTTTTATAATGGACTTTATGGACAGACACGATCTTTCTTAGATGCAGCAGCAAATAGTGCGATTTTATCTAAATCATGAGCGGAAGCGTTTGAGCTTTTGGATAATATGGCGACTAACAATTATCAATGGCCGACAGAGAGAGCTTCAGCACCGAAGAAAGCATCAACGAACAACACACAGAATTCTTGACATAGATCCAGTTATGGCTCTAGCGGCACAGATGACTACGCTGAATAACACCCTCAGGATTATGAACATGCAACAAGCCAACCCACAACAAGTTAAGAGTATTTCATGCTCACTCTGCTCGGAAGATCATTCGTATGAGTATTGCCCTTCAAATCCCGAAGCAATAAATTATGTGGGGAACAATCGGAGCAATAATTTCAATCAAGGTTGGAAGCCAAATAATCAGTGGAGCCAGAATCAACCACCACGCAATCCGAATCAGCACTTCCAACATCAACAAGGGTATAATTAGAGTTTTCTGACTCAAGTAAACCGCCCACAACAACAACCCGAACAATCCAAGACGTTCGAACATAAGGTCAACGAATTTATGAAACAATCCGAGCTGATAATGCAAAATATGAATGCAGCGATTCAAAATCAAGCCGCATCTCATAGGAATTTGGAGAATCAAGTAGGTCAGCTCGCTCTATCTTTGAATACTAGACCTACGGGAATGTTGCCGGGCGATACCGAAGTTCCAAAATGAGAAGGAAAAGAACAGTGCAAAGCCATTACGCTGCGCAACGGCAGAGAAGTGGAAACTGTGAAAGACTCTGAGGAAAGACCTAGAGAAAGAACGAAGGAGAAGAACACTGACGCTGATAAAGTGGAAGGCTCTGAGCAGATTAACGAGCCTGATGCTAGTACCAGTGTTGCAGCACCCGCACAGCATCAGAAGGCAATTGCACCAGCCGAGAGACTTCCACCACCTTTTCCACAAAGGCTACAGAAAAAGAATCAGGACAAACAATTCAGGAAATTCATGGATATGTTGAAGCAGCTACACATCAACATTCCATTGGTCGAGGCCTTAGAACAAATGCCAAATTATGCAAAATTTATGAAAGATCTCGTATCAAAGAAATGAAGAATAGAAGAATACAAAACTGTGGCGATGACTCAAGCAAGCAGCTATATTGTACAAAATAAGATTCCGCCAAAGTTATGTGATCCTGGGAAATTTACGATTCCATGCACGATCGGAGATCAACATATTGGCGAAGCTCTATGTGACCTAGGAGCTTGCATCAATCTCATATCGATGTCAATCTTTAAGAAGTTGGACGTTGGAAAAGCAAGGCCGACAACCGTAACATTACAGTTTGCCGATCGGTCCATAGGCTATCCAGAAGGAATCATCGTGAACGTGTTGGTAAAAGTCGATAAATTTATATTTTTTGCCGATTTCATTATTTTAGATTGTGAAGTTGACCGAGAGGTCCCGATCCTCTTGGGAAGACCATTCTTGGCCCTCGGAAGAACTCTTATCGACGTAGAAAAAGGAGAACTCACTATGAGGGTGAATGATGAAGAAGTCACATTCAACGTCTTGAATGCTCTAAAAGATTTAGAAGAAGCAAAAGAATGTTACGCCATAGCGGATGATGAATGCGATTTTGTGAAAATGAGAAAATTAATACCACCCAAACAAGAATTCAAGTTCGATCCATCTGATCCCCGAACTTGGAAAAAGTCTAGGGCACAAGCTGCTGAAGCCCTAGATAGAGGAAACAAAGAACATCGAGAGATGAAATCTTTGATAGACGAACCACCACAACTGGAGCTGAAGCCATTGCCACAGCATCTGAAGTACGCTTACCTTGGAGCAGGTGACACTTTACTTGTTATTATTTCTTCTCAATTGAATGAATTACAGGAAGCCAAACTACTGGAAATATTAAGGAGATATAAACATGTCATTGCTTAGACGGTTGCCGATATCAAGGGAATTAATCCGAGTATATGCATGCACAAAATTCTGCTTGAACATGATTACCGACCCTCAGTTGAAGGACAATGGCTATTGAATCCAGTCATGAAAGAGGTGGTGAAAAAGAAAATTATCAAGCTATTGGACGCAGGTATTAATAATCCAATTTCGGATAGTTCATTGGTAAGTCCGGTCCAATGTGTTCCAAAGAAAGGAGAAACAACTGTGGTAACCAATGAAAACAATGAATTAATTCCAACCCGCATAGTTACTAGTTGGTGAGTTTGTATGGACTATCGAAAGCTCAACAAGATGACAAGGAAGGACCACTTTCCCTTGTCATTCATCAATCAAATGCTCGACCGACTAGCTGGTAAAGAGTTTTATTGTTTCTTAGATGGATATTCAGGTTACAATCAAATTGCAATTCTACCGGAAGATCAGGAGAAGACGACGTTTACCTATCCCTATGGCACGTTCGCTTACCGGCAAATGCCATTCGGGTTATGCAATGCTCCAACAACGTTCCAGCGTTGCATGATGTCCATATTTTCGGAAATGGTTGAAGATTTTCTGGAAATATTCATGGATGATTTTTCTGTGGTTGGAGATTCTTTTCACACATGCTTACAGAATTTGGAATTAGTATTAGAACGCTGCACCGAGATGGACCTAGTTCTAAATTGGGAAAAATGTCATTTTATGGTAACCGAAGGAATTGTTCTCGGGCACCGAGTTTCTAAATCAGGGATGGAGGTTGATAAAGCCAAAGTTAAAGTTATTGAAAAGCTGCCTCCACCCACCTCCGTCAAAGGAATACGAAACTTTTTAGGACATGCCGGTTTTTACCGTCGATTCATCAAAGATTTCTCAAATATTTCCAAACCGCTTTCCTCATTGCTGGAAAATGACAAAGTATTTTGCTTTGATAATGCATGCCAACCATTCGAGATTATGTGCGATGCTAGCAATTATGCCTTGGGAGCAGTGCTGTGACAAAAGCACGACCGAGTTGTACATCCTACTTATTATGCTAGCAAAGCATTATCTGATGCACAGCTAAATTATACGACAACCGAGAAGGATTGCTGGCCGTAGTTTTTGCCTTCGAAAAATTTAGACAATATTTAGTTGGTGTTGAAGTCATCGTACACACCGACCATTCTGCTATAAAGTATCTAATTTCGAAGAAAGATGCCAAGCCGTATTTAATTAGGTGGATTCTTTTGCTACAAGAATTAGACCTAAAAATAATTGATAGAAAAGGAACGAATAATCAAGTTGCCGACCATCTATCACGACTAGAACAAGAGAAGCCACAGAAAGAAGAGATGGAAATTACATAAACTTTCCCATACGAACAGATTTTTAAAGCCGAGGCATTACCTTGGTACGCCGATATTGTGAACTACTTAGCAATCAGAATCATCCCATTCGATTACACCTATCAACAGAGGAGGAAGTTCTTAAAAGAGGTACACAAATACTATTGGGATTATCCATATTTATTTATACAATGTGCAGATCAGATCGTAAGAAGATGCATTCCGGAATACGAAGTCGCATCAGTGCTACAGCATTGCCATGCATCACCGTATGGAGGACACTTTGGAGGAACCCGAACAACTGCTAAAGTCCTCCAGTCAGGTTTGCATTGACCTACTTTATTTAAAGATGCAAATTCATTTGTAAAATCGTGTGATAGAAGCCAACGAATGAGAAATATCACACGAAAACACAAGATGCCGCTAACGAATATCCTAGAGGTTGAGATCTTCGATGTATGGGGTATTGATTTCATGGGCCCGTTTCCTTCATCTTACGGGAACCAATATGTTTTACTCGCCGTGGACTACGTATCAAAATGGGTAGAAGTCATTGCTCTTCCCACTAATGATGTTTCGGTTGTCACTCGTTTTCTTCATCGAAATATATTTACGAGATTCGGCACATTGATAGCAATCATTAGTGATGGAGGAAGTCATTTTTGAAATCGAAAATTCAAGCAGTTACTTGAAAAATATGGAGTAAAGCACACAGTTACAACGTTGTATCACCCTCAAGCAAACAGACAAACGCAGGTCTCTAACCGGGAAATCAAAAGAATTCTGGAAAAAGTCGTTAATATCGGTAGAAGAGATTGGGCCAAGAAATTACCCGATGCTTTATGGGCGTACCGTACAGCTTTCAAGACTCCAATTGGAACATTACCGTTTCGACTTGTTTTTGGCAAAACTTGTCATTTACCGGTTGAATTATTACACAAGACATATTGGTCGGTTGCTAAATTGAACATGGACGAAGGAGCTGCAGGAGAATCAAGGTTGTTACAACTCAATGAGTTGGAAGAGTTTCGGCTAAACTCCTATGAGAATGCCAAAATTTACAAGTCAAAAGTCAAGAGATGGCATGACAAGAACATCCAAGAGAGGACATTTAATGTAGGACAACAAGTGCTACTATATAATTCGAGATTGAAGATATTTCCGGGAAAATTAAAATCAAAATGGACGGGACCATTCTCGATCACTGCAATCAATGCTTATGGAGTAATAGAACTTCGTGACGACACCGAGAAGAACTTCAAGGTTAATGCCCAACGAGTAAAGCCTTATCTTGGGCCGAGCCCACAAGACGACGATCATGTCTCTATCTCATTGGAGGACGCCGAATGAGCCCATCACGACGTCAGGCTGCAGACGGAAAATGTAGCGCTACAAGGAAGCAACCCTTTATTTTTAATGTTTATTTGTTTTTATTTGTGTTTAATTTTGTAGGTCTGACTGATGCTGCGAGACTGACATAGCATTAGTGAAGAGAAAGCATGCGCAAATCAATGATAGAAAAATCGGGAGAAGAAATTGGTCAAATCTGATTGGACCAAGCAGGAAATTAAAGAGGAAGTTACCGCCTGATCAAATTTCTAAGAGAAGCGGTAAATATCTCTTTTTAAATTTAAAATAACCACCTCACTTTCATCTTTATAAACAGAAAGTCATAGCATTCGGGAGAAACAACAAGAATTATGTAAGAAACTCAGCAGACAAATCGATGGAGCAAGCGCCGATTCTATACCTAACATGGAAGAACACTATCATTTATCTGCCGTCGAAAGATACTCCCGATGAAGATGCCGGCGATGAAGGCGTCACTGCTCCGGCCAGCGAAAGGAGTCCGTCACCTAAACCCCGACCGCCAAAACGCCGTTGGAAGATCACACCAAAGAAAATACCGACTCCCGCGCCAACACCGACGAAAACCTCCTCCGAGACATCCACCCAGCCGACAACGAAGAAACAACAACTTCTGATGTCGATAACGAGAGTCCCCACTCCACCATCAAAGGCGAAGCGGATACGAGTATCCGCTAGACTCACCGCCCAACCGCCAATGAGGAAGCAACGAAAAGATGAGCCGCTGGTTTCTATTCTGTCTTTCGACTCGGAAACGGATTCGAATACCCCGACTCCTCTTATTCATAAACCGAAAGGCAGCGAGTCAACCGCCAGCAAGCGAGCACCACCACCATCACGGGAAGTCTCTCCCAAATCCGACGCTCTGATTTCCTTTGTCCTGAAGCCGAAGGCTGTGAAAATAGTCGCTGCTCCGCCGTGTTCGCCACCGAGACCAGAAACTCAGGTCTCAGAACTCGACGCTCCACCGCCTACACCAAGAACCACTCGTTCTATTGTTGCTGCTAGTGGTGTCAATCGAGCCGGCTCGAGCCCTGGACGGCCGGCTCGTCGAGCCAAACAAGCCGAGCCGTCTAGCCTATTCGAGCCGGCTCGTTCGAGCATTTTTCAAAAAAATTTGGCTCGAGCCGGCTCGCGAGCCTCGAGCCTAAACGAGTGATCCGGACCGAGCCAGTCGAGCCTAAACGAGCCGAGCCAGACGAGCGCAACATAGAAAATTTATTTTCGTATATTGAAGTTTTATAGCTTTTCGTATTGTGTAATTTTAAATTTTGATGAAAAATTTATGGCTATTGTTTTCTGCAATCCAAAAAAAATTTGCATGATAACGTTAGTATGTAGCGCCTCCATTATGCCAAAGAAACACGAAAACAATATCATTGAATCAAAATGTCAAAGAAACTGGAAAACAATAGCATCGAAACATTAAATCCATAGCATTCAACATATATAGCATCCGATTTTAAATCAATTCTTGAAAGAGATAACAATTAATAATCATGCATTGTACGAATTGAAATATAAACACCGAAACCATTCATTGTGTCAAATAAAAAGTAAAATAAGTTACAAAAAAGTCTACTAATTGTTCGAAAAGATTACAGAAGAACGAATATACTCCACAAAGGGATCGTCCGATGCAGGTGGAGCAGCGGTGGGTATGGCCTCCGGCGGGTTGGTAGAAATCCCAGCCCAATGTCCATTTTGTGCCTTGTCGAACCTCCAATCCAAGGTTGAGATGCGGACATCCATCGTGTCAAGGCGTCGGTGGATTCTTTCAAATGAATTCTCCAAAAATTCCTGGTGGTCGTGCAAAAACGCCTCGATCCAGTGGGTTGTTGATTGACGAGGATGAATAAGCATAATGATCAACATCTAATTTCTACGATTCATAAGCATAATGATTGGCACAATAATTACATTGTGCCCTATTTTCTATTTTCGTTCCTACTTTAATTTCTACGATTTGAAAAATTTTCGAAATTTCCGACGTTTTCGATTTTTTGGCCCAAGGGACGGACGTGGATGCTTGTGCAGATGTGTGTGTCAATCTGACGGAAAATGTCAGATTCATAGGTGCAACTTCTTGCACCTCATCGTCGGAAGACGGAAACATTTCGAATTCTATGTATTTAGGCTGTGAATCGATAACAAACAATGAAATATTTTAAAAAAAATTACTACTTCGATACCGTTGACCGAGTTGTTGATGATTCTAAAGAGAATCGTAAAACGATCAACAACTAGAAGACTTTCGAGCTCGAAGACTTGACAGTGATTTGCAGAGAGAGTTTCAGGTAAGAAATTCTCTGCTAACTCCCACAATTTATAGAATTTCATCATAACAGCTACCTCCGGTCGACCTGCAATACTTACAGGGTCGACCTGATGTTTCCGTTGAATATGCAAATTCTAGCCTTTACATTTTAACGGTCGACTCTTTTTACAACGTCGGTCGACACTTTGTGTATACTGGTCGACCCTTTTATAATGGCGGTCGACACTTTCACTAACGACAAAAACCTTGCGGTTGACATATATAAACGTGGTCGACACCTAAAACATTCTATAACATTAGTCGGTCGACACCTTCGTATGCGGTCGACCTACAAAATTTATAATGTCGATTAAGTGTCGATCGCTGTTACACTAAGGGTCGATCGCACAACAGGTATTCCGAGCCTACCGAGCCAGCTTGCGAGCTAGCTCGAGCAAGCCGACGTGCTGGACTCGGTACGGGCTCGAGCCAGGCACGGCTCGACACTGTAGAAACTGAGCCAGCATTAGCTGCTGCAATCGAAAAGGTAGTCATTAAAGTACCTTTCTTTAAAGAAACAGGACGAAAGAGAAGAGTCGCTGCCCCAAGAACTTTACTGCCAAAGACGACGATACCTCTACCAAAAGCTACAACATCGGCAATGACTCTAGTGCAAACACTACGCACTTCACCCCCGCTCAAAGACTTTTGCAATCAAGAGGCCAGCAAAACCAGCCTTTATCTCTGAAGAAGCTCGTCACAGATACGAGCAAGATTACAAGAAGCAGACTTTTACTGCTGAAAATGGATTTCTACTCAATGTCGGCACTAACAAGGAATACCCGACGTATATCACCGACACCATCAAGAAGCGAGGTTGGGCGAATCTCTGTGCTCAACCAGCTGAGCCGATTCTCTCCTGGTGAGAGAATTTTATTCTAATTTTACAGGTGAAATGCCGGAAGAAATCATGGTCTGGCACAAGATGGTACTCATCATGCCCGAGCGGATAAACACATTCTACTAGCTCCCTAAAGCCACCGACGAATTCTTTGCCCACTCGGAGAATACAACGCCGGAGTTACTCTCAAAAGTTCTTGATACAGTGGCTCTGTCAGGAACTATTTTGCAAATCACGAAGCTTGGAGCCTTTACAATATCTCGGGCCTCGCTCATTCCGAGTGCGAAGTGTTGGTACCACTTCGTGAAATCCCGCGTCTCTCCTTCCTCTCATGGTCAGCACGTAACCAGAGAGCAAGTCATCCTCCTCTACTGCATTCTAACCGGGAAGCCAATCAACATCGGGATGATCATATACCGAAGCCTCTGCACAAACGCCACGAAGAAGGGAAGTCAATTCATCTTTCCATCATTGGTGTCTGAGCTTTGCTTTCATGCTGGAGTGCAAGTTCTGGACACATAAGCCAGGCTCCGTCATACAGGTATCATTACCCCTTACACTATAAACCGAATCACACAGGAGGATAACGGAGAACCAGACGAGGGAGACACCCATGTCCCTGATGCTGAACGCACGGCTGCAGCATCCGAAGAGAGCAGGTTTCCAACGGAAATTTCCAAGAGTCTGCAGCTCATGACCCGCCTGAGCCAATTGGAGATCCAGCAGCACTACATGGTGGATATTCTGGAAAAATTGGAGGCCCAATCGCAGCCCAACAATGCCGACAACCCAGCTCAACCGGACGGCCCAAACGACATTGAGTCCGAATGATTTTCATAAGGGAGTTTCTCTACCCTTTATGCGCTTTTGTTTTTTTTGTGATTTCGGTCTATTTTGTTGTTTTGGGCTTGACAATGAGGGCATTGTCAAATTTAAAGTTTGGGGATGAGGTGTACCGAAATCAAATGAAATGAAAAAAAATTGTCCTAATCCGCTAGATCAAAATTGAAAAACAAGCAATCATATTGACATAGTTTAATGATGGACATCTATTTTCCTAAGTCATCTAATTTTTTTCAGGTATTACTTATTAATGACAATTCAAGTTTAATTAATTTAGAAGACACTTCAAAAGAGTAAATCCTCTTCACACAGAATTGTTGCTTTGAACATCATTTTTCTCAATTTTCCTAAGAGTTATCATGTTCTGTTTAAATTTGATATTTTTGAAACTTAGCTCGAATAAATGCTTGAGACAAACTATTTTTTTCAGTGACGAGTGACATGGTGACAAGTTTGGGGAAGAGAAAAAAAAAGGCATAAAAAGTCCGAAAATAAGGACAATCACAACATTTGTAGTTCATCGGGACTTAAGTGGATGATCGGTGTGTGAAAATAACACTCTTCAAGACTTAAGTGGATGATCGTTGAGTGACACTTCATCAGGACTGTGTGAATGAACGGTGAAGTGTATTTACAATTTCCCAATCCACTTTCAATTTATGAGTGAGCCTTTTGGATACTCGATGAGTGAGATAAAAAAATAAATGGAACAATGAGAGGAACTCTGTTGCAATTAAATTGGCTACCCGTTTGAAATACCACATCGGCTAAATCAAGAATAAAAAATTATATGAAGGGTGGTATGATAACATAAGTATCTTATTTACAAAAGCCTAGAAAAAAATTTTCCTCACTCTTGAAGTCATGAAGCTCGGATCTTGCTTAATTTGTACGTGTAAGGTATGAATTTGAACGATGTTTAAAGATTGATGATTTCGGCATTATAAGATAGAGCTTGTGTTTTTTGGGAAGATTGATGTTCATTGGAACAAATGCACACACTCACTTTGAGGGAAATACTATAGAGAAGCTATCCAAAATTAAGAAGAGTTGGAAAGTCACAGATTCGTGTTTATTACTCGAAGACGAGCAATGATTTAAGTTTGGGGATGTGTTAGGCCTTGAAAAGACCTAATATTTCAAGAGATTTTATTGATAAATTACTTGTGATCAGATAATGTTTTATTCAAAAATTGGTTTTTTAGGCAAATATCGCATAAATGCCGCAACATCGCAACAACATCTAAAAACGCAGATTTTACGTGATTTTTAACGATATTTCTAGATTTTGTATTTTCATAGTATTTTGTTCAGATGCAGTTGCCAAGTTTAAAGATGGATTGCAGCGCAAGAAAGAAGCTGGAAGATCCCAGAATTAAAGAGAAAATATCAACTGAAATAACTAATTTTCAAATATGGAAATAAGAATCTTCGAGATTTGGAATCTTTCTAAATCTCAAACCAGCTATCAAATCTCAACAAACTTTCAATTATATCGTGGCTGAGGCTTCTATAACTATCATCTAGAGTGCAACGAAGAAGAGTGTGCCAGAATTAGAGAACAAGCTTGCGATCGAGCCCGGGCGTAAATCCAAGGAGGAGGTCAGTGACGGTGATCACGGCGGCGAGGGAACGGAGCTGTGCGAACAACGGTTTTCGACGTCGATGACCAAAATTCTCTCCCTTTGCTTTTCGTTTTCACTTTCATTGGTTTTACAAGTCTTGACAGCATAAGTTTATGAGTTATTTAGTTTTAATTAAAGTTTGGATTTTTCGTATGTTGATTTGCTTAAGTCTATCATAGTTAATCGTTTAGAATTTATTTTAACAAGTGCTTAAATATCTTAGCTTGTTTTGATATCATCTAGGACGTCACAGTAATTACCGTTACGTGATTGTTAAGACGTGTGTTAAAATCACTAGGTGATTAAACCGAGTGACACGATTTAGCTAGGGGTGTTTTCGTAATGTTCATTCCAACCTAGTGCAATCAAAAGGAACAAGTTTCAAACTCATTCTAGAGTAACATTTCACGGCTTAATTGTTTAAGTCGTGAGTGTGAAATAGATCAACCACAGAGGCAACACCAGCTCCGGTTCTTTAGAGTTCCGACCGAACCTACTCGATACTGTGGAGGCTGCTGCAGCACTCGTAAAGAGCAGTTCAAGTGAACTCGATATACGAGATATCATTTCCGAGATTAATTCTAATTCTCGATTCGACCACCAACTTTACTTTTTTGTACTTTATTTTCTACAATTTACTTTCTGCATATTAGATTAGATAAAAACTCAATTAAAATGAAGAA
The DNA here is from genome assembly GCA_003255005.1 of Begonia fuchsioides. Lineage (NCBI taxonomy): Eukaryota > Viridiplantae > Streptophyta > Magnoliopsida > Cucurbitales > Begoniaceae > Begonia > Begonia fuchsioides. Next base: position 103,114 of record QAOC01028244.1, on the reverse strand, counting down.
AAACGTATTCTTTATTCTTTAATTCTTTTTGTCAATATTTAAATTAATATTTTTAATTTATTTCTTTTACTTCGTAATTTATTTTCTAAATTGAAAGTTGACTTGTCTTCGTGAAATCGATATTTTTATTAGTGCAGTTACGACGACGTGCACTTATATTTTAATAATTACATGTTGAAGCAACACTAGAATGTGAAGTAAACAACAGCATTAGCCTTTCCTAAGAAAGACCATCAACACCGACGCCAGCGTTGGAAACCGGCGGATGGATATTCTCGCCATGGACCTGGAATTTCCCTGACGCCATAGCTTCAGCTTCGACTTCCACTTCAAACTCGATTCGGCTTTTGACCCGGAAAACGAAGCCAAGAATAGTTAGTCAAAAGGGTTCGTACTTGCACGTCGATCTGCACCACGTTGTAAGGATGAGTAACCTCGCAAGGCGTGTGTATAATGCAAATTAATGTCTCTCCGGTGGACGACTTCTGATTCTCGTCGATTCCAGATTTCAATATTTTGTTTGTTTCTCGTTTACTGAAGATGAACTTAGGGTTTCTTAGATTTATGCGTTGTTCATGTCGAAGAAACAGACTGCAGGAGAAGATCTCTTGCTTGCCTCACTCATACAGATTTGCTTCAAGATTTCTGATTTTTCTTTGACCAAAACTTCCAAAAAAATCTCTCTGCTCTTTAAATCTATCCACGTCGACAATCCTCATAAAATCATGAAATAATAAAACAGATATTGTTAGTTTGATTTCGATACTCAAATCTGGATCTTCCACCTAAAAATATTTTATGATTATAAATTTTCTGGGCAGATGATTCTAAGCAGTCCGTATATTTGTGATTATCTTTCGGCGATGATGAACAAGTAGTAAATTTATTCAAAAGATATCGACAGATGTACAGCAAAGAATACAACTTTTCAACCCCTCGGATAAAAGAATCAGTATCCATAAATCTAAAAAACTAAGAAACAAAATTTGGAATCTGAGAAAGAATTCAGAAAAACTTTCCGACGACTAATTGAAGCAATCCACCATCGGAGACACCAGCCGCAAACTCAAATCAATCTCCACCGGTGCCAAGTTCAAATCCACTCCGAAAACCCTTTTCCCTCCGGCAGACTTCTTCATGACCGGAATCGCCTGCTCCACCGACCCTTCACTAGGAGAAGCTCTGTGCCGCCGCATGTGGCCGCCGAGCGCCTGTCCGATGGCGAACTCAAGGCCACAAATCGAGCACTCGTGGGTCTTGGGCTTGGCCGGCGTATCTACTTGGTTAAGAATATCTCCGGCCGTCAATCTCGGCTTTTTATGACTTGCCCGGTGGCCGCCGAGAGCCTGAAACGACGGGAACTCTCTGTTACACGTTTTGCAAGCGAACGTCCGGTTGGTTTGCGTCTTGGTGGAGTCATCGGATTCGCCTACTTTGGATAATAACATCAAGCAATTGGCCATCTCCAGAGCTTCGACGGGATCTGATTCTCTTGGCCTCTTCATTCCTGGGTTTCTTTTTCTGAATTAGGGACCTTGGGTTGAAATTTCAGAGCTGGGGGAGTTTGTGAGAATGGGAGGCTCGGGGTCAGTGTTCGATTTATATGAAGGTTTCGGGTGAGTGTGGAAATGACTAACTTGCCACTGTTTGCTTGGGGGCTAAGGCAGAAGGGGTGGTGCTGAGTCAGTGTAAATAAAGGGAAGTTGGAGAGGAATTATTTGCCGCCTCACTTTGCGTCACCGCGTAGCAAATACTAAGTAGGGAGACAGTCGTCGCTCGTGAGCAGAGTGGAAGTCGTAGAAGGTTTCTGACTATTCTAGAAAGTTGACGTGGCATGTTCTTCCCATTTCTCACGAACGCGCGTATGCTCCACTTGCTACTAACAAAATGAGAAATAATTATATCTATATATTTTTCATAATTTACAAATCCAACTTACATCTCTAAAATGATCAAAGCAAGCTCGATTGTAACACTTTGAAATTTCAGGGGATTATTTGTTAATAAAAATACAAAAACTGTAAGTAGCAGCAGTCTGAAGCGCGTGGAAGATACTTGTAGTGAAGCGAGTGCGAAAGGAAGAAGGAAATAAAGTGTGGACAGAGTCAAGGAAACTTCCAAGAAGATGATCAAACCAAACACGAACTCCGGTGTGAAAAGCAGCGGGTTGGCTTTGGTCAGGTGGGAACAAAATTTACCCAGATTCCTTTCAGTTTCCGCCATTGATGTCGAAATCAAAGCTGTGACCATGACGAAGCTTCCACGTCAAGTTACTCCTCCCAGTGTCTGGAAATTTCCTGAAACTTGGAGGGTCATGACGATGACTGTTAAAAGCCTTGGAAACTTCAGCCTCCTTTCCTCTCCGTACCGTTCCGCAATTGCAACTTTTTTGTCTTTAATTCCAGGCTGCCATTGTTGTCTTCCTTTCCGCCCACTTTTCGTTCTGCTCTGAGAAAGACATCCCAGATTTTGTTCAACCTGAGATAATATTTTAGTATTTTCTTATACTCACTCGTGAAAAACGCTCCACAGAGAGTTGTTAGCCGCTTTTGAATTTTGACTGCCATCCACGGCTGTTGAACACATGCCCCTTTCTCCAAACCACTTCATCAAACAGGAACAGAGAAGAAACATGCGGGCATTTGAGAGTTTCGCAAGTGGGTTTCCATTCAGCAGTCGAGCTCCCTTTTTTGTGCTGTAAAATCTTCATTAAAAATCAATTTTTTGTTTGCCGATGCAGTTCATCTCACCAGCGAAATACCAGACGGAGGAGAGAGAAACAGTGGATCACAGTCACGGAAGCAACTTCGCAGAGAGGTAGAGAGAGAGTTTGTCTCTCAGATAGGCACCATTGATGTCCAATGTTTCGCAATTGAGGTGGCCATAACCAGCGAAATGATTGCGCGACAAAAAGAACTCATCTTCTTCCGCTTCATCTTCTTCCATATCAAGAGCAATGTTATGAAGCAAACAGCAGACAAGAATAATTCGTGGAAGCCTGTGTCTGTCTGGTCTCCACATAACGCCATTGATGATTCTCCACTTTTCTTTCAACCTCGCCAGTGCCCTTTCCGCCACCACCCGAGTAGCCGAATGCCGCTCGTTGAACTCAGTTTTCGACTCAGATAAGTCGAGTTCATTGTAAGGGGTGATCAGATAAGGAAGCAAAGGAAAAGCAGAGTCTCCAATTATGTACTCTCTTATTTCTGATCCTTTAGAAAGCTCCATTGCTTTCCCATTCAGCCTCTCTCCATTGTTACAGAGCTTGTAAAAGTTTGAGTTCTGAAAAATGGCTGAATCCTCCATTTTGCCAGGCCATCCAGTAACAATGTCTAGAAATCTCATATCCGGGTCCACTATCGCTTGCAAGATCATCGTGTGGTTCTTCTGATGATCGAGCCATAGATTACTCGTGGGGTCCGATGCAGCTAAACACATCGTGATGCGGGTTGTGTCGATCACTCCAGAGCAATTTGGAAGACCTCGTATTTTCTCAAATTTTGATTTCATTTCTGCAATTTGCCTTTCATTTGACGGCCAATGGAGGTGGTGGAGCCCTCTCTCTTCCATCGATTCGACAAACCGCCAAGTTACTTGGGAGACAGTAGAATGGTTCAACCCAAAGGAGTCGCCAACAGTAACTAGAGAGTCGCCCGAGCTTAGCCTTCGCATCGCCACAGCCACTTGATCATCCAAAGACAAAACCTTGCCATTTGAGAATACGAAATTCCCCGACTTACCCATCATATTATCCTTTACGAGTGAGCATATATAATCGAAGGTTTTTCTCGAAACTCTGAAAACAGATTTGAAGTTGTCCAGAAACTTTGAAGAAGATTGAATTCCTGAGTAGAGAAGATAAACAAAGGATCAATGTATAACTGTAAGAAGATAAACATTATGCATTTTTTTAGTTTCGGCAACCCTCATTTAAATCAGGAGATACAGAGAGCAAATATAAATTTAAAGAACACAACTACATTTTCCATAAACAGACGTCGACCTGCAGGGACGAAAACAGCAATTATTTTCTGAATCAGCTATGATTATTCAATGAAACTAGAACACTGGGAAACTGGCGCCAACAGGAAAATACGAACTATCAAGCAACAAAGAAGAATAGATCAATCGAAAAAAGCATATGAGCAACCGAGAATTAACAAGATCCCTTGCATTGCATTCGAATTTTCCTTCATACTTTTCAATTCATATCATGCCATAAACTCTATATCTAAAGCCAGCTCAACCGTTTAGCTAGGGGAAATCATTACTCAAAAACAATGCCAAATATCATGCATTGTGATTTTGAACGCAGAGTAACAAAAATAGGAACGAATTTCTAGCAACACAGATTTATGGTAACATCGCTTAGAACGCAAAACCAATCCAAATTCCATATGCACCAATGAAAAAAATGATTTTTCTTCTTTGATCTGTAAACTTCTGCTCGTATATTTTGTGTATGAATCTAAACCTCTCTTGCAACATATACGCAGGGTCTTGAAGGGGGAAGTGCAGAATGACATGCAAAAAAATAGCAAGCAAAAACGCTTTTTCAAGTTAGAAATTTTCAATTCTAACTTGAGCTTCATTCAAGAAGCAACTGAATAGTTAAAAGGCATGGAACGATTAAGTGAAGTCAGCTGTATGAAATGTTTTTCGATTTGAAATAAAAAAAAGGATCAAAGAAGAAACCAGAAACTTTAGGCGAAGTAAAGACCGCCATAACTTTAGTTACTCTTTCAATTTTAAATCACAAAGCAGTTGGACAAAAGCATAATTCTAACCGCAGATCAAAATACAATCGAATGAACTTGAATCTTCATATCCGAGGTGCATTTCACGATCGGCTAGAATAATATCAGTAATCAGCATAGCAGCAGTCAGAAGGAACCAAGCAACGATGAGAAGATGAAGCAGAAAAGGCAATTTTACGCGTTTAGAAGAAAAGAATACCATTATTTCTCTTCGAGAACTCATCCCACCAATTCAAATCCAGAGGGCAGTCCTTCTCTGAGGAACAAGAAGCATTCCCATTTTCTTCGGGCTTTTTCTCAGCCTTCTTCTTTCTTTTGACCCCTCTTATAGGACCCATCCTCCGGCAATACAAATCGCATAAAAACACAGAACCCCAGAAGCCTCAAACGACTCTATTCACCGAAACTTCGCTTCGATTGTCAATGAAATCGTCACGAATACATCTTCGCGGCAATCCGGGCGCAGATCACGAGAGTGGAATGAACGAGTAGCGGAGAGCTCGAAGCATGACGAGAGATTGCAGACAGGGATGGTCAGACGCAGGTATGCGAAAGATCGGGAGAGAGGGAAAGATTGTTGGAAGCATGCAAAGAAAACGAAGGCAAAAGAGAAGCTTTTTTCTAGAAGAAATCGAAGTAAAACAAATGGGAAACTCTGGGGCTCATGCAGATGAAGGGAAACCCAAAATGGAGAGATAAGAACAGTGGAGAAGTGTCTGTCCCGCGAGAGACGTCGTAGACTTCCCCGGGGGAGTGAAACTGGGAAAGACTACTGTAGCCGCAGAGGGTTTCCCTCAAAGAAAAACGACGACCATTCTGCCCTTCCTTTTGCTGTCAATCTATTGTTATTTTATAGCTTTTACGATATATAATTTATATTATTAATATTTTTAGCGTAGTTTCTAGGGTGGGCAAAATAGACCCTAGATTTTGCTCAAAATTACGTGTTTGGTCCGGATCGATCAGATTTGACCCACAAAAAGAATCAATTTTGAACCAATTCAATTCAAATTGCAATCCATGATTCGATCCATGGTCCTAAAGGTCAAAACTATGAAAAAAAAGGTTTGTAAAAAAATAGCATTGTGGCTGAAGTAAAACTCGATCAAAATAGTTCAATCAAAAGCAACTATCCATTATTCGATCCATGGTCTTAAAGGTAAAAACTATCAAAACAAACTGTTTGTAAAAAAAACCAAACCGTGGGTAAGGTAAAACTGGATCAAGCCTTACCAAATCCTCGAGAACCCGAACCAAAATGTGATAAATATAAATACTGAACTATGAACACCAGTTCCAATTCCGGTGTTGAACTAGACTGCCCTTAATAATTTCTATTGGCAGTAAAGCTATTTGCCATGATTAAATTGTTCTATCTCGGTTGACTTAACTCACTGAGTTCCGGAGTGCAGTAGATATCAAACTTGATAGAAAATCATTTCGAAATCTAAGATGAAGTTGAGAGTTTGTAGACTTGAACTGGGCCTAGACAGGCCCATCAAAGCCCCATTATTTAGCCCATCACTTAAGAAGTCAAAGGCCCATTAAACAAGCCCACTGTTTAAGAACTTCAATTTTAGAAAATCTGTTTAGATTTGCTAATCATGTGTTCAGTGGGTCCCCCGCCAACGCCAGTAAAATTTTTAGGCACATGGAACCTACTATTCACAAAAGCAGCCAATCCCATGTGCAAAGCCTGGCAAATGCCGTCAACACGCGTCGCTAAATAAAAGATCCACGTGGACAGCCATGTGAAACGCATAAGGATATTAATAATCTATTACCGAATAAAGATAAAAAGCTATACACGTGGCACCCCCATGAATACTTTCTATTTCTCATTTTTCAAGTAAACATTTTAATATTATTATATTTTCGCGGCTTTTCATGGTTATGTCGACAGGTAAAGTCGTTAACTGGTTAAAGTCCAATTACAATAAGGTTCCTGGTAAATTAAAATAATACCCTCTGTATCCTCCACTTTGACATAGTTTTAGGGTAACATAAGCAATGATTAAAAAAGGGTAATTTAGGTACAAGGCTAGCAATTGAATAGTAAATGATGTACATGCATGCACAACTCCGAGCTAAAAAGTTTTAATTAGAGAATAATGACACGATTATATTTTAATCCTATCACTAATTATATCTCTCTAGATTTTAGGTAAGGATAATGTTCTCAAGTAATGATCGCAGCGCCCAAGCAGGTTGTCGGGAAGGAAGAAGACAAACAATTTTTGGCACTTTTACCCATATTCATTGTCCCCATTAAACCTAATTTTTAATCTCTACATTAACTACCAATTATTTGGTAATACTGCATATGACTAAGCATGTTAAGATTGGTAACTAATATTACGTGTTTTTAATTTGCGTGGCACCATAATAGTACATGCAAACATGTTGACCCGTCTCTAATTCAAAATTACAGATGATGGATGGGCAGATAAATCTATGGGCAAAAATGTTGCAATTTTGTCCGAGCATAATCTAAATCCAACCAAAGACAGAAAGCCCGAAACCATAAAGGTTACTAGGTAAAAAGGAACATCATTAAATATTATAGTTTTTTTGTTTCTAGTGTTAAGACACATATATTATTTGTATGTCACATGGCATGGGGATCTCTACTAAACCTGAACTCGGTCTGAATACCCGATTTTATTCATAAAAACTATATGACATGAAAGAATATATTAATATTTATGGTGTCCTTATCAAGGGTCTAGTCTAACGCAACGAGAGATATTTAGTCAACCATTTATTTTGTTGAGTTCAGTTTTCTTGGGCAGTTCACAGGCAATCTAGTAGGTCTACGTGGAATTTTATGATGGTTCACGTCTCCACGTTACGACTCCAATAAAGTATTTATACTTATATATTAAGCTGGAATTATATAAATACGTATAAAAACATTACTACTATTATTTTAATATTTCAGTGTCATTAAATAGTCATGTTCAATGTCACATTACTACTATTTATACTATTATTTTAAGAAATTATGAATTTCTCAATAGTCGTGGTCAGGTTGTTAGCTATTTTACTAAATTAAACCTAGAACCGGACTCAATGATATATTGGTTTTGTTTTGGTTCAGCATGCCTCTATCACCTGGACATAAATTGGATGGAGGATTCTAATGAAATTAAAGGGGAGCAAAAATACTGATGGAAGGTTGAGAAAGTAGCCGTTGTTAATTTTGTTTATTGATATATGAATATTAAAAAGGAAACTGGTTCCGAGTTTTACTGGTTGACCATGGCGAGAGAGAGAGCAAGAAAGGAATTAAAGCCGAAGGAAGAGACAAAGGCGCTGAAAGAAGGGGAAGAAGATGATTTCTAGAGAGAGAATATGGAATCTCCCCTGTTTTTTTCATTTCCTCTATTTGTTTCTCTCTCTCGACTCTTCTGCTTGCTCCTGAGTTTTTTCCTTATAAGTAATGGTTTCTTCCCCACTTCTCTTCCAATCCCCTACTTCTCAGATTTTCTCTCTGGTTTTCTGTTTCAATGGAGGATCTTGCTTCGCTGTGGAGTCATCAGGAGGTGGGTGTCTCTCTCTTCTCTCTTTTTACGCTTCTGATTTTCAAATTTGTTGAAGATGGTTGCATTTGACAGATAATCGACGAGTTACAGAGGAAGCTTCTGTACACGACGTTGGAGCTCGAATCGGTAAAAATGGAGGCTGAAGAGGAAATGAAGAAGAACAAAGAGAATGTGAAGAATCTTCTTCATCTTCTTGATTTGGCCCGCCAAGAAAGAGACGAAGCGAGAGAAGAAGTTCAAAAGCTGATGAACAAAAAATCAAATTCATGCATAACGGAATGCACAAGTTTCTACGACGCAAACGCTCTCATATCGACTTCTTCCCCTGTAGATTCCCTTTTCAATGGAGTTTCTTCACCAGTTTTCTCCAACTCATCAATGGCGGATTCCGGCAATCTGGGCTTCGCTCCGCCGTTGGTGGAAATGGCGATGCCTGATCCTTCTTCGGCAGTAATTGAGAGACTTGTAAAAGGAAAGACACTCCCTCAGAAAGGAAAACTCGTGAAAGCCGTGGCTGAAGCGGGTCCTCTACTTCAGACGTTGCTACTCGCCGGACCACTGCCGCGGTGGCGGACTACGCCGCCGAACCCACTCTTTAAAATCCCTCCGAACACGGCGGATTTGAAACCTCTGAATTCATCGTCTCCGCTTCTTGAACTGTGTAGAGGGTCATCTCAGACGTGCTCTGCCTCCTTGTTGAACTTCAGCCATGGCTCTTCTTCTTCCTTCTCCGGTCACTATTTTGAAAGCGTCCCCTCTCAAATTCCGACTGGAAAAAGACAACGATTTCATTAGAATCGTTCTAGTTTTTTGGTTCCTGCTTTTGTAAAGTTTAGAGTAGAAATCGGTCGGTTAAACAGAGTCTAACCACACTGTACCGAAACTCTTGGTTCGGTTCGATGCTGTTTTCATTAGCCAAAAAGCTGAAAACAGTCAGACTATCCGCCAAACCGGTAATTTTTGTTCGGTTCCGACATTTAGTAGTTGAAATTATGTGATCTGTTGCTGAAAACTTTATAAGAAAAGATCTTTTAAGGCATAAAGCTAGAAGAATTGTGATGACCGAACGTACCAAAAAACCGGAGGTTGATAACCGATCTGATACAAAGCCAAAATATTGGCCCCAACCAAAACTGAAAATCAATAAAAAAACCGAACCAAAAAATAGATGCTCTTTGGTTTGCTTTGGATTCTCTTATTCCAAGACCAAACTCATTTTAATTTGCCTCTGCATCGCGCCAAACCAAGCTGAACCAAACAAGTTTAACCCCTATTTGCATTTCTCTTAACCTCTCGTTGTCGAGACTGTGAAATGCACGGGTGATGCACCACAAACACGGTGAATTTAATTGAAATCGTATTTAGATTTTCCAAATAGATTTTAGCACGATTTGAACCGAGATAAGATCTAGACGCCCATCAAATCCTCTTAGAATTTCGCATCCAATTTCCTAAAGAACAAGAAGATATGATATTAGTCGGAGGTTGTTGGTCATTTGAACGTTGTTTTGATACAAATTTGGATCATCTCCTTGATTGTAGATGTAGTATAATCAATAAATTTGTATTGATTCAAAATTTAACTAACGATGAGATTTCTCTAAAAAAAACTCATTCAAAAGCCTTAAATAAGAATATAGAATTAGATCTTTCTATGTTGACGAGGAACAAAAGTGGAATTTCCAGGCGGTTTGTAAACTAACTTTAAGAGCAATGCAACTCAATCGAATAAATGATTCTTGAGGCGAATTTGGATGAATCCACAATATTTTAGTAAAGAATAACCCCTTCATGTTGAGTTGAAAATCTACTCGAGTAGAAGTGATGATGCACAGAATGATTGTCATTAGATGATTAACACAAATAATCAAGTTTCTTAAATTTGATTGATATCCAATTAAGAGCTTGTTCGTGAAGGAACTTTGTAAAAGATGATGTTATTATTAATATTAATGGATTTTACAAATTTGTTATTTTACATTAAATTCTTTTAAAGACGTAGATTGTTAGAATTTAGCATCATGGGTGCGTTTTAGGTTGAGCCAAGTAGAATGTTGGATATCCCATAGTGAAATTTGTTTTCATGTGGAAATTTCTCTCGATCAAATTACGCGTTACTACTATTCCACTAGTTTACTAATTTCATAAGACAAAGCAACAATTTCCCTCTAACTTGGCTATGACACCATATAATAAAAGGGTAAAAATTATATTTGGGCCTAAATTTTTGTAAAATAGGTGAAATCAGGCATGAGTTTTCGGAAAATAAAATTTGGGCTCGTCAGACGCATCTTATTCGTCCGATATGCGTCCGATCATGCCTCGCTCGGACGCATATCGGACGAATGAGAGACAAAAAATTATGTCTCATTCGTCTGGTATTCGTCCAGTATGCGTCCGGTATTCGTCCGAGTGAGGCATGACCAGATGAATTAGACAAGAAATTCTGTCTCATTCGTTCGATATGCATCTGAGCTTTGGCTCATTCGTCCGATATGCATTCGATAGCCCGAAAAAACTATAAATTTGACGTTCTTTCTCATTGAAAATCACACTTCAAAAAATAATTCTCTATTGGCTATAATGGTTAGTAGCTCGAGCAACTGGTTGTTAGAAGCGACGAATAATGAAGAAGATGAAGCAGAAGAAAGTGAATCAAATATGAATTGGGTTTACGAACCTAATACATATGTCCCTCATTTGCAACATTTTGATGGTAGATATGATGTAGAAGTTCAATCTTCCTCAGATAGAGCAAATATGATGGCTTTGACTACGCCACCTGAATCAGACGAAGAAGATGTTGCCGAAGTTTTGAGCTTGTCAACAGCGGCCGAGAGCGAGCTTTATCTTGGTAAAATGTACCCTTCTGTTAAAATTTTGAAAGATGAAATAATGAACAATGCATTATTAAATGGATATGTGATAACTTTCAAAAGAAACGATCCAAAGAGACTAACAACAACATGTATAGAGGGATGTCCATGGTGCCTTCATGCTTCAAAGATGCATGAGGAAGAAACAATCTAAATTAAAACTTTCGTTGATAGTCATATTTGCGCTCGAATATTAGAAAATTGACTTGCATCGGCAAAATGAGTGGTGGCCACATATCTCGACAAGTTCAAGAGTCACCCTATGTGGGAAATCTCATCTATTATAGACACGGTACGTAAAGATCACAATGTTATCATAACTTCAGGTATTGTAATTAACAGTCGCCTAGAAGCGCGACGTTTGAATGAAGGATTTGACGAAGAACAATTTTAATTTCTTCGACAATATGAAGATGAGCTCCTGAGGTCCAACCCTGGTAGCAAGATAGACATACAGTCAAAAGTTTTGTACAACACAGGTGAAAGAACTGTCTGTGAGTTTGAACGAATATATGTATGTCTTTTTGCATGCGTGAGGGCAATTGTCGAATTCGCCAGACCAGTCTTATGTTTGGATGATTGTCACTTGAAAGGTGCATGTCCCAGCCATCTTCTAACGGTCGTCGGTATTGACTCTGACAATGGACTCTATCCTATTGCATATGCAGTAGTGGAGTCGGAGTGCAGAGATTCATGAAGTTGGTTTCTCGAACATCTAAGACAAGATGTTAGCAATTCAAACAGGTTTGAGTGGACTATAATATCAGATAGACAGAAATGACTTGTCAATGCAGTTCAAGAGAAGCTTGGTGATGCAAAACATAGATTTTGTCAATTTTCAGAAAAGCTTCCGTGGACAAGTATACAAACAGATTTTATGGAATGCTTCACATGCCTCGACCGAACCCGAGTTCGAACGCCATATGACACGGTTGCACCGTCATAACTCGTTGGCTGCTGAATATTTAAGAGTTATTCCGAAAGAAACATGAGCAGCACATGTCTTCTTGTCGAACTCAAAATGTGAAATGAGTTTGAATAATCTCAGCGAGTCATTCAACAACGTTATTCTTGCAGCTAGAGACAAACACATCATCACAATGTTGGAAATGATACGATACATTAATACCACCAGTAGTTAGGCGCAGACCTGGTCGACCGAAGAAGAAAAGAACAAAAGACGTCAATGAGACCCAACGTAGCAGCACTTTCATAAGTCGAAGAACCGGCACCGTGCAATATGTTACGTGCGGTAGGAGTGTGCATAATAAGAAATCATGTCCCGGAAGAGCCTCCACCTAGCCGCTCGACGATATGCCGTTGAGGAAGACATGTTCATGGGCTTCAACGTAGGCACACAAGAGTCACAAAATAATCCACGAGAATTAGTGTCGGAACCCGTCCAAAATCCATAACCACGTAGAAGGTGGCCAGCCTGGCCGAGATGGATAAGACAATAATATTATAAATATATTATAACGCTGAAGAAAAAATATGTTCATTACAAATTTAAAAAAAAATACAATGATAATGTAAAGAAAAAAAATACAATAATAATGAAAAAGTAACTAAAAATTGCCACAATCTGGTGGGAGCTGTGGAGGATCCTGGTCAAAAGGAGAAACTCGAAACATCTCAGTCGTATCCAGCGCCCGCCGCATCTCGTCCACTATGTGCTCAATCCTGTCTATCCGCTGCATATGCGTGACATGATAACTGTCCATCCGCTGCATCTGCTCGGCATGGTAAATGTTCATCCGCTGCATCTGCATGGTATGAAACATATCCTCCCAAGTTGACGACAATTGAAAGCATCATAGACCCGGGGCTCCCTCATCCTCTCACCCCGAGGAATCCGTCCACATAGTACGAAAATGATTTTTGTAATCGAAACTCCGTACGGGAGAATTTTCTTAACCCCCCTATGAATCTCACCCATATGACGCAATATTAAATATCCCGGTTTGAACCGTGCTCCAGTATAAAGACAATACATAATATATAAGTCCATATGAGTTACCAGCTCGCGATGTCCGTCCCTTGGAAGAATCATGTGAGATATCATGTTCTGGATCACCCGAGCTACCACGTTAAGTTTGTTCGCCTTCGGCTTCATCAAATAATCTGCTCGACTATCTAAGGCCCGAATTTGCCTCAAAAAAAATAATTCAGCCACTTGTACAATACATAGAGCTGCCTGAGTGGAGTTGTAATACATCTCACCTTGCCCATCCTAAGACTCCTCTGAATGATGTGCTCCGGTGTAATCAACAGATCTCTCCCAAACATAAATGTCCTTCCATTACCATTGTCCGCTGAAATTACAAGGTTCTCATAAAAGAGCCGCACTAATCGCTCAGCTGAAGGGCCTGATAACTCAAACATCCCGACCAAACCAATGTCAGTAGCCATCTATCGAATCCTAAGGCCTTCAAATGCTGAGAATACAACTGGTCGATGGGGTATGATCGACCGTGCCGAGAAGACTTCGTCAAACATCCTCTCGATTGCAAGGGAACAAAATTTGCCACGACGTCCTCCTACCGACAAAGGCGAAGCAGAAACTTCAACTTCTGAGGGCTGGGACGATATGTCATCGTCGTCGCGGTGTTGTCCGACGATTCTGATGCGTTTTCCACGACCGAAGTTCATTTTTGCAAAAATATGAAAATTTTGGCAGAGCTTCGCTAAGACTTTCGAAAGGTAAAAAAATATTAAACTCAGCCCAAATTTATAGATTTTGGGCCGATTGGATGCATGGTTGCCTCACTCGGAAGAAAGAATGCGTCCGAGTGAGGCATGTTCGGACGCATATCGGATGAATGAGAAAAAAATTTCTTGCCTCATTCGTCCGATCATGTCGTACTCGGACGAATACCAGATGAATACTGGAAGAATATCGGACGAATACCAGACGAATGAGGTAGAATTTCTTGCATCATTCGTCCGATATTCGTTCGACCATGCCTCGCTCGGATGCATATCAAACGAATGAGATGTGTCCGACGAGACCAAATTTTATTTTTCAAAAACTCATGCCCGATTTTGCCTATTTTACGAAAACTCGGGCCTAAATTTTGTTTTCTCTCTATAATAAAATAAATAATGAGAAGGTACAACATAATAGTTACTCGGAGAATGAAATATTTATAAGATTTAGTTAGATAATTGAGAAAGAGAAAGAGGAATAATTAATTTCAAAATAGATATTTATAATTACAGTTTGGCCTTTGAATTTGCTATCGATATGCAGTTTGGCATTTGAATAAACCAAAAAACATTTTGTGTTTGAATTCAAAAGAACCAATTGAATTTTCGAAAAAACGTCAACGTTCAATGTGTAAATTGATGAAAACAATTATTAAAATTTTAAAAGTTGAAATTGAAAAAAAAAACATGGTAGTTGGGTGTTTTATTTGATTTTTATCATTAATTTTTTGAGTTCTTACACGGCAGTCAAACCCTTCTTGCATCTAAAAGGAAAAATTCATCATTCTCAAGGCCTCCACACTCTGGTCTGACAGTTTGTGAGAGAGTTAAATCACAGTGACTCAACGGCCCAGAGATAAGAGGTCTTTACCTGATATCTCAAAGAACTACTCTGACATTAGAGACAACCAAACCCTTATGCTATGATCTTTCTGGCTCTCTCTGCTAGATTCTCATCTGTATCGATAAGCAACTCTGTTGAAGAACCGCTCTTCAATTTTTTTTTTTTTTTGGAAATTCAATGCATGTTTTTATTAATTTTGCACAATTCAACGCACTAAATCGTACCACATAATCCTTTAAAAGGTATTTTGAGCCATTAGTGAATAGGGTTCTGTGCTAGTTGCGAGTCAACAAGTTGACATTAATAGTCTAAATTAGGCCATCAAACAAAGAGGAAGCATTTGTTAACCTAAGTTCTAGAATTTGAGGGTCTCGAAATGATAAAAGAATTATGGGTCCTCATTAGCTTCATATTGTCTTCTTTAAAAAAAAATATTTACAATTATGGAATATTCTATAAATAATAATTAAAAAATCTTGAAGATCAATTATAAGCTGAAATCATGTTAGAAGATATAAGTGTTCAATGCATTAAAAAAACTAAAACCGAAACCAGGATGGATAATTCCATGTCTAAACAAATGTGAAATTAAAATTATAAAGAGCGTTAATTCTCAAAATGCAGAAGGGTCAGTAATGGAGGCTGGTTCTAGTTTGGAGGAGGGAAGAAGATGGCTTTGTTCGCCCTTTTGGACCAGAAGACCTTTGCCAATTCTGCATCCACGTTGAACGCCACCTCGATCACCTCCGGCGACAGCGCCTTCTACGTTCCTATCCTTCCGGCCATGAGATTAATGTCCATCTTCCTGAATGAGAGTCTTTCAATTCCTAAGAACAAAACGCAAAGAGAGATTGATGAAACTGGTAAACTGTACATCTATATATATATATATATATATATATATATATATATATATATATATATAGAGGTAAGATCAATGGTAGAAATACTAAAGCGATTAATATCCGGAGAGATAAATTCAAATCCGAATTGACTAACCAATCATCTTTTTTTTAATTATTTTGATACCCTAAAAACAGAAGACAAGGTTTGTATATTTTACAAAAACAAATAGATAATACAAATTAACGTCAACGGACCGCATAGCGCAGTGGATTAGCGCGTTTGACTTCGGATCAAAAGGTCGTGGGTTCGACTCCCACTGTGGTCGACACGTGTTTTGTTTTTATTGGGCCAAAATAGTAATATAGATATAATTTTAATATTTTTTAGTCATGAGTATTATAAAGCTTGTAAGCTCATTTAGCCTATTAAAATTATAAACTTAAATTAACCCTAATTTTGATCATAACTTTCATAGTTCGAGGCTTAGGGATCAACGTTGTTTGGGTTGATTTGTTTTTTGAAAAACACAAGACTAGACCATTGAAATTTAGAGTCAGATTTATTGATCAGAACTAGACAATGACCATATATTCGACTCCAATCCTATTTGTTCATGGTGTTTCTCATCAAGTATTTAACAAATAGTAATAATAAGAATCATAACACTTCAAAATTAGAAGTTTTAGTAAATTGGAATAATATCATTCAACCAAGTATACATATAGATTATGCACATAAATGACAAAAAGTCTACAAATTTCTTATTGTTTTGGCTTTAGATTTGATGGTTTACTAGATTAAACTCAAAATTAAACAGCCTAAATCTACTCTACATCATCCAATGCCCATAATGAATTATTAGAGATGTAGAACAGATCAGAATGGACCAAATGAGGTAGTTTTGGTCTGGTTTATTATCTCGGTCTGATTAGGCAGACCCCTACATTGAACTATACTTAATTTCCAACTCCATTCAAATTTTGTAAAATTATAAATTATGTTGATCGTATTTAGGTCAATCTTTTGGGTTTGATTTGCTAACAATTTCAATTTTAGGTCTGGTTTTAATTTAGTTGAGTTTGAGTTCGGTTTGAGTCAAATTGTTTTACCCATTCTTGAGTTTACACGATTTTGACCTTAAAAGTATGAATCAAGTGTAAAGAATTGGAGCAAAGTAACGGGTTTGGGCCGGTTCTACCCACGCACTTGCTAGAGATATTTTACTATTTTGTGAAAAGAAGTTTCCAAAGCCAAAACTTAAAGTGAAAGAGGTGAAATCAAAGAGCGTTACCTGTTTGACAGTTTCAATTCAAATACAGACCAATTAATTAAATCATACCTCTATTCCTTAAAGCCATTTATGATTCAAACTATCTTTTGTATGTATGTCACTTAATGTCATCTTTTGACCCTGTCACACTAAAAAATATACATTTTGTTATTATATAGTATTTATGTTGTCGTGATTTGATTTGTTATTTAAATGAAAGAAAAAGTCAACAAATTGAAATTGACCATCTTTTTATGAGGTAAAAGGCATGCGCAATACTTTGAATTTTGCTAAACCAACAAACCAAGTCCTTAGTTTGAGAAAACGCAAAAAAAAGCCTGCACGAGCATAGCTCAGTTAGCTCAGAGATGATAGATTGAGTACAAGAGCTTATGTTCGACGTCTGCGCTATCATAGTGTGAGAGTTATTACCTCCAATGTTGGGGTAGCTCCTTGAGATATCAGGTAAAAACTTCATATCTCTGGGTCCTCCTCACAAACTGTCGAATCGAGATGTGAGCTTCTTGAGATATCAGGTAAAGACCCCAAACCTAGGCGTATCACATATCATGGCTCAGGCCTTAGCTGAATCACTAAATTAAAATTTTTTTATTTAGATGTACAAATTTCAACATTCTATCATGTATCGCCCTTTATTAAAATTATGTATTTCATTTAAAATTCTAAAAATTAAGATAAATTCTTATAATATTGCTTTTAAAAGTGGCTAAATACGTTAGAAGAAAAGTCGAACTCAGTTGGCCCAAATCTTTTCTCAAACTCAATGTTTACTTTGCATATTTTTATATCGAAAATCATGGTCTTGCATGCCTTTTTCTTTTATTATAAGTAATTTATTCATTTAATCAATTAATATTTGTCTTTTATTGTTTTCAGGGAGTGGATGAGAGTTCAGGAAAGATATTGAAACCTGTTGACCAATGAGACAATAGTTTGACCATCTTGTCGTTGTTGACGCTCACTTTCTAGTTTCCTTCCGCCCCCGTACCGAAGAACGCGCACATACGCGGTCAATGTTTCGGACTCCGGCGGCCTGAAAAGCTACTGTTTGGTTCCACCTCCATAAATACCTCCTGTCGACCTTCGCCTTCGCTCTTCTATATCTCATCTGCGATGAGGACTCACCGGACTCTTTCTGAATCCTGGATCGACGAGAATATTGAAGCTGCGGAGGCTCTGTTCACAAAGTGGGACTCTGCTCCGGCCACCGGAACCCCTCTGTTCTTCGCGGATCGGGAAGATGCCAAACAGTATCTTAAATCTGTCAAAGATTTGCAGGCTGCGATGCGCTACCTTGTTTCAGAACACAAGAGATCTGAGAAGCTTGTGCACGCTCAGAAATTGATGCAAACTGCTATTCAGAGGCTTGAGATGGAGTTTTACCAGATCTTGTCTGCAAAAAGAGATAATTTGGGCGAGCTTTCCACCCACTCGTCCAGATCGTCGCAGATGTCCAGTTCTACCTCCGATCTGGAAGACGATTCGGAGGATGGGTTTCAGTTTGCCGCTCCAAACTCTTCTGGGGTTGAGCGAGTTCCGGCGGCTGCCATGGCGGATCTGAAATCTATTGCCGACTGTATGATCTCCGCCGGACACGGCAAAGAGTGCGTCAAAATTTACAATATTTACAGGAAGTCGGCGGTCGACGAGGGGCTCTATCGCCTGGGAGTTGAAAGGCTGAGCTTTCATCAGGTTCATCATATGGGTTGGGAGGTTTTGGAGAAAAAGATTAAAATTTGGTTGAAGGCCGTGAAAATCGCCGTCGGAACCCTTTTCGAGGGAGAGAGAATGCTCTGCGATTGCGTCTTCTCCTCGTCCGAGTCTCTCCGGGAGTCGTGCTTTCGAGAAATCTCTAAAGAGGGTGCTTCGAATCTGTTTGGGTTCCCGGAATTGGCTGCGAAGTTCAAGAAATCGCCTGAGAAAATCTTTTCAACGCTAAACATCTATGAGGCCATCAATGACCTCTGGCCGGCGATCCAATCGATTTTCTCTTTCGAATCGACCGCCGGAATCCGTTCACAGGTGTCTCAATTACTCGTCATACTCGGCGAGGAAGTTCGCTCTATGTTATCCGATTTCGAAACAGCAATGCATAAGGATTCGACGAAAACTCCGGTTCCCAACGGCGGAGTTCACCCGCTCACACGATACGTTATGAACTACATTTCCTTTCTCTCCGATTACAGCGGAATTCTCGCCGATATAGTCGCCGACTTCCCGCTTGCGTCGCACTCTCAACTGCCGGAATCTTACTTAAAGACCCTCAAGTCCAGCGATAGTCCGATCGCCGTCCGGCTTGCCTGGCTGGTTCTAGTTCTCCTCTGCAAAATCGACGGCAAGGCTCAGCTTTACAACGATGTAGCCCTCTCTTACATCTTTCTGGCCAACAACCTCCAGTACGTGGTCTTGAAAGTACGCACCTCGAACCTCAAGTTCTTGTTCGGCGACGAATGGACTGCAGAGCACGAGTCGAAAGTCAAACAATATTCATCCAACTACGAAAGAATCGGCTGGAACAAAGTGTTCTCGTCGTTGCCGGAGAATGCATCGGGGCCGATTTCGCCGGAGGAATCGAGAGAGTATTTCAGTAGGTTCAACGCAGCATTCGAAGAAACATACCGGAAACAGACTTCGTGGGTCGTAACTGACCAGAAACTCCGGGAAGACATCAAAGTCTCTCTCGGAAAGAAACTTGGATTAGTATACGGGATCTTTTACGAGCAACATCAAGCCTATGGATCGGGTTCTGTCGTCCGATTTTCCCCCGACGACATCGGAAATTACCTGTCGGATTTGTTTTATGGTGGCGGGGTTTCAGGCAGCGGCTCGTCGGCGTCCTCATCGCCGCCCTCATCTTCTTCTTCCTTGTCGCCTTTGCGGCGGATGCTTCATCACTGAAGCTTCCTCGAAGAATCTCAACCGGGAAACTCATAGAACAGATCTCAATCGATTTATTTATTTATTTTTGCTCGTGATCATGAAAAATATGTAGATTTCTCAATCGAGTTTTGAATTCAGAAGAACAATAAATGGCCATTAGGTGAAGAACATAAAGGTGGAAACAAGAGCACACGTCTTTTTTAGTTCCTGTCAATTAAAACAACAAAGTCTAGATGGGTTATTGTGGGCACCGAAGCCGCCATTAACGCAGAACATGGTTGCAGGTCATCAATGGAGGCCGCTTCTCTCTTCGGGCTCCACTCTCTCTCCTCTTACTAAACAGTAGACATGCTTTCAGCCATTGGCAACGAGGGTTCGCCTTCTAGCCAAAAACAGGAGCAGGCCATGGAATCGGGTGCAACCACTTGCAATTCAGGGGAACGAACAACAATCTAGCTGGACTTGCCTCAGAAATGGTTTTAAATGGCTGTAGCAAAATTGAGCATCGCACCCAAAGAGACTAGATATGCAAGGTAGTTGAAAATCAGGTGATTTGGAAAAGAATAATTCATATTTATCGTCATATTTTATCATATTAAACAATAGTGGTGCAACATCTATTTACATTTTAATAAACTAGTATAACCATAATTGCACCAATTATTATTTAACATTGCAGCGTATGTTTTAAGCTGGTAAAACAGAAGATGAGACAAACTGTTATTCTATCTCTAAAGTGTTTTTAAAGGATTGAAGCGTTTTTAAAAGGTATTTGGATTGAATTTAATTGGCTAACAACAGAAATAAGGGTGATTGTCAAATTTATAACATGAACTTCATAGTCATTTGCATTTGCAGCAGTCACCTCAAACTCAAAGATTTTTAATGAACACCTCGACATTAAAACAAAGTCTAATTTTTGGCAGCCAGTCCATCTCCTCTCTCTCTCTCTCTCTCTCTCTCGTATTTCTTTGTCGAAACATGTATCCATATAAGGCTTATTTTGCTATTTTCTAGGTGATTTTTTTGCTTATTTTGCTATTTGAAAATTCCAGCTCACATAAAAAGACAATGCCAAGCAATAATTGAATCGAAGGGGTTGAATTCCAAAAGGTTGCGTTTACTCTGGGTTGACTTTCTCATAAATTTCACGAAGCTACAAGTTTAGAAAATGACATTTTCGTTCAAAGTAAAATCATTAAACCATTCAACTATCACAATTTAATTATCAATAATTGAGCTTAATGGTTTGACATTTTGTTTCATAAATTTCTAAGAAACTATTTAGTAAATTTGCGTTTACTTTGGGTTGACTTTGTCATAAATTTGCATATCAAATTTTGAATAATTTATGCTTTTTTCTGAATTAATGTCTCAACTGATGTCTTGTACTGAAATCATCGACCTTGTGTGAACAGTTTCAATATCTCAATTAATGTTTCGTTCTGAAATCATCGGCCTTATCTTTCATATTGGTTTTCATTTATGTTGAAAGCTATCCACCAGCTGTGCAAATCCTAATTTTCCACTAAACGGGAAGAAAAACTTTGCTTAAGTAGACAATTCAGAAGCAACTTGATCTCTGATTGGACGCATGCAAAGACGACCACGTCGCCAGCGGTCGAACTTCATGATACCCCAAATCGAGGGTAACTTGTCAAAGTTGGAATGTAATTTCTAACGCGTTTTGTGTTAATATCTGATAAAAATAATGTAATTTTTCACTTCCCTAAATCCAGCATCTGGAGTTAGAATCTTAGAGGGGCTCTTAAAAAAGAATGCAGCTAGGGTTTGTTGGAGTTGAATGATATGAAAATGGAGTCTTTATCATTTTCACGGGGCTATTACTCCAAAATCATGCCCACCCATGTAAAGTTTATAGCTTCTTCTTCTTTTTCTTATAAAAAGTCTTCCCCATTTGGCTGTCTTCCATTATCTCTCTACCTCCCATTCTCTCTCTCTCTGACTGTTCCATTCTAAAGCTTCAGATGGAGCTTCTAGGGTTTTGTTACTGTCTGTCGATTCTATACTTGTTTTACGCGATCTGGAAATATTTTGATTCGAGAGAAGATAAAAAATGCTATATTCTGGATTATGAGTGTTACAAACCAACCGACGACAGAATGCTTGACACTCTCTTTTGCGGGCATGTGATCAAGAGGACGGAGAATCTCGGCCTGAACGAATACAAATTTCTCCTGAAAGCCATCGTCAGCTCCGGCATCGGAGAACAGACCTACGCGCCGAGAATCATGTTCGATGGGAGAGAACAAAGCCCGACAATCTCCGATGGAATCTCCGAGATGGCGGAGTTCTTCCACGACAGCATTCAAAAGCTCTTCAAAAGGTCAGGAATTTCTCCCTCGGAAATCGACGTATTGGCCGTGAACATTTCCATGTTGGCTGCAGTTCCTTCTCTGTCATCTAGAATCATAAATCATTACAAGATGAGAGAAGATATCAAGGTTTTTAACCTCACAGGAATGGGCTGCAGCGCGAGTTTGATTTCAGTCGACATTGTCTGTGCAGCGCGAGTTTGATTTCAGTCGACATTGTCTGTCACGACCCGGAGAGGGGCCTGACAGAAACGCCAGGTCGGATGACCAAGTCCACCTCGGCAGACTCGGAAACCCGACCCAAAGGCTATTTAAAACTTTAACTTGCGGAAGCATTTACCAAATTACCCCGGGTCTATCCATCCAAATGTTCATCACATAGCATAAATAAATTATTTTACAGCCAAATCGAAGAAATATCATTCAACATAAATCCACTCATAATCCCTTACCAAATTCACCAAAAAGGGAATTAAAAATAAAGCTAAGGAATTCTTCAAGAAAATTCCCCACCAGTTCCAAACTCGTCTGCTAACCTGGTGAAAAATGTTGTCTATTGGGTGAGTGACAAACTCGTAAGCTACCCATATTTAATGCATTCAGATTAAAACTTAGGTTTTCTCTTTATCCCCAAAAACCCGTGATCTAATCTATATGAATGCATGCATTTTGAAATCTCAATCAAAATCATGCATGTTTTCCCATTTTTAAATCCCGGCTCCACGAGCCCAATAAAACAAATCATTCCCCTCGAGGAAAAACCCGGCTCATCGGCCCCTGTGAGGTATTTATAAAACTCGTCACGTACGTAGGTGACTATACTACAAAATACCCCCACAGCTATATATATATTCACCGACAGTGAAAAAGGAGTGTCACTCAAGGACCACCCCGGCACACAGAACAAACCCGGTGTTAGTCCTTTCCTGGGTACCGACCTTAACCACCCCGGATCAAACCACAGTGGCCTCAGCCGACTGCCATCCCAAGGCATCCCGTTAAGGCGTCCCGGACCTAAGCACCGTAACCCTGCACGCATACAGTAACCCTGGCCAGGTTTAGGGGTATCAGGGCACCCCAGGGAACGCGTCATCATTCGCCCCTTGCCCGTCCATATCACCTCATGTGATAGGACATCAGTCGAGCCACTCCAACTCCGAACGGAAGGGGCCCCGCCTCACCTTAACCGAACGAATGGGGCTGACTTCACGATCGAGCCACACCAACTCCGAACGGAAACTCGTCCGAACGAATGGGGCCGATCTCCCGATCAAAACACACCAACTCCGAACAGAAGGGGACAAGCCTCGCCTTAACCGAACGAGTGGGGCCGATCGCTTTCCAAACAAAATCCAACATTTTGTTAAAAACCCAAATCACGATTTTAATTAAATATTGAAATTCAACAATTCAATATCTATCCTATCCAGACAGGCAATCCAACAATTCAAATCAAATAAATAAATCAGTATGCAATCCCAACATTTACAAATCAAGCCCTATCTGGAATTCAAATCATATGCAGTTTAAACCATTCAAATTAAACTACATATTAATATTTTAAAACCAACGTTCAGCAATTAAGCCTCCCGTCATTTTGGGTGTCAACCACCAAAATACGGTTTAACCTTATTTATAAATCATGCATCTAGGTTAGGTGCAGAAAATATAAATAACTTACCCGATTTAACGATCGTTTTCCCTTTCTTTTTCCTTTTCTCGGGCTCCGGACTCGGTTCAATTTCGTTAAACTCCTCTGTAATATCCCAAATATATTGTATAAGAGAAGAGAATCAAAAACCAAACGAAAAGACACGAAAACGGGCCAAAACCGGGCCCGGATGCTTGCTGTCCGGTTCGGGTTGAACCGGTTCAACCAAACCGTTGACCGGGTCAACTCTCGGGTCGGGTCTGACCCGCCCCGGGTTGACCCGACGGGCGCGACCCACGCGCCCGTTCGCCGGCCGACGACGTTTTCCGTCGCCGGCGCCGATTCCGGCTTCCGTTCTCGACGATCTTTACGCCAAAACACTCGTATCGTCGAGACGGACTCAACCATACCAACAATCGCAAGAAAAACCGCTGTTTGAAAAACCAAAATCAAAACCCTTAAACTCGCGGTTTTTCTCCGATTTCTCCCAAAATAGAGGCTTACCTTCGAAACTGCTTTAAGGGATTGCTCCTCTCTTCGTTGCGGACGTTTTGGTACTTTGATCTCGTCGAATGATCGCCGTTTGCGGACGATTCCTTTTTCTCCTTTTTCTCTCGATTTTTCGGAGTCGGGGATTACAGAAGAAGAAGATAACTCTTCTTCTTTTAACCTTTCAATTAATATAATAATAATATTATATTATATAATATAATATAATATTATTAAAATATTATATTTATTTCGCGTAACGTTTTTATTTTCGATCGATTCCCGTCGTTCCACTTAAAATTCTCGACACGATCATGTGTCCACTTATTTCGTAAAATCGGCTTTTACGTTACATTCGAAAATTCGTATCTCAATTTCGTCCCGAGATATCCCAATTTATTTAGTTTGACCAAGTCGTCGCACGTGGCACATACGACAAATTTACGTTCCGCATACGACAATTGGTTAATCAAACTTCGCGAAAAATTTTCCTTAAAATTCAGGATTTAAAATTTCGGGTCTTTACATTGTCAGACACGTTTTCAAGTCTTACAAGAACATCTACGCTCTCGTCGTTACTTCTGAATCACTAAGTCCAAATTGGTACTCAGGAAACGATAGATCGATGATCTTAGCCAACTGCTTGTTCAGATCCGGTGGGTGTGCTATGATCTTAACCAACAAAAGGGCGTTAAAACACCGAGCCATGTTCAAACTCAAGTGCCTGGTTCGAACCCATCACGGCGCTAGAGACGAGTCGTACGGCTGCTGCATTCAGAAAGAAGATGACCAAGGAAAGCTCGGGTTTCACTTAGGAAAAACACTTCCAAAAGCAGCAACCAGAGCTTTCGTCGACAATCTAAGAGAAATCGCACCGAAAATACTACCCGCCATGGAATTACTCAGGTTCTTAATCTCAAGCTTTTCGCACAAAATGAGAGAAAGCAGATCGGGGGCGAAAGTAGTCGGTGCAAAACCAGTGGTCGATTTCCGAACAGGGGTGGACCATTTCTGCATTCACACCGGTGGAAAAGCAGTAATCGACGGAATTGGACTGAACTTAAATCTGAGCGAATACGATCTAGAGCCGGCCAGAATGACGCTCCATCGATTTGGAAATACATCGGCAAGCAGTCTCTGGTACGTTTTAGGGTATATGGAAGCGAAGAAGAGGTTGAAGAAAGGCGATAGGGTGTTGATGATAAGCTTCGGAGCTGGCTTTAAATGCAACAGCTGTGTGTGGGAGGTGGTGCGAGATCTGCAAAGTGCGAATGCTTGGGAAGACTGCATTCAAAATTACCCACCAGACTCTTTGGCTAACCCTTTCTTGGAGAAATATGGGTGGATCCAGAATGAAGATATAAGCACTTTTAGGGTTCCTGATGAGTTTAATTACTGACTTTAATACTTCAATTTACTTCATTCTATAAAGTGTTTACGTAATTATTATCTCAGTTTCGATAAAATTGTATTGCACTGCTGATTTTGAAGGTCATTTTGTTTTGAGCAATGGAATTATTTTTCCATTTCTGATCACTGCTTTGCTGTATTCCATTTCTTCAAACTGTACCAAAAAAACCAGAAGACTCTCCAAGCTAAGGGAAACTCTCTCTCTCTCTCTCTCTCTCTCTCTCTTCTGTTTCTCCTTCTGGTTATTCTGTGTCTGTGTCTCTTGATGATTGTCGCCTTTTCTCTCCGGCAGGCCGCAGGTAGCAAACTTCCTATTTTCTCGCAGCTCACACCACGGCTTAGCTTTCTTAACAATTACTCAGTAGTGGAAACTTAAGCTTTTGCTCTGTCAACTGATGGTTAGGGTAGTTGAGATAATAAATGAATTTAGGAATTATTCATTAGATTTTATTTATTCGAGAGTTGTAATTTTATTTATTTAAAATAATATTTTAGTTTGCAATATTTAATTAGTTTAAAATGTTGGATCTTGTTAATCAAGTTTAGCTCATAATTTATGTATTAAAGTCTCCCACTATTATGCATTGATAATATTCTAGACTCGAGAGGTTATGAGAAAAAGCACTCAAACTTTGAGATTCAATTGATCTAATTAAAATTTTAAAATAACACAAAAATACTTATACTTTCGAGTAGTTGATAACTTTAAAAGTCTAAGGGGGCCATTAAAACATTTATAGACTATAACTATAAAGTACAATTTGCTTGACTAAAAAAACATTTTTAACTATGAAAATAAGAGTTTTTCTTGTAAAAAAATATAAAAAACTCCTTATTGCAAGAATGATTTTAAACCTAAGAGAGAAAGATGAGATGTTTTATTTATGTTGATGAGATTTTTCACGATATTATAATTATATTACCTTAAGTGATGTGTGATAAATATAAAGAGAAGAGATAGAGAAATACAATCGATTTATTAATGCGGTTCGACTCAATTTTTACATACGTTCGCGCCTCAAGACCGCACCTTGAAGATTTATTTACTTTTATATTTCGAGAAAAAATGTGATTGACTTCTGAATGTCAATCAAATTTTACAATGACTTTCTTTACGAATGGCATCACCCGTATTTCAGTTGACTCTTCCTCTCAAAAGACATTACTATTACTTCACAAATTTTCTCTCCAAATCAACTAGATTACAGTTTTACAATCCGCACAATCTCATACAATAAAAATAAATCTCAAGTGTGATCCCTCTATATGTAGGTATAAAATTTGATAGCACTTACGCGTCATCTTTCTATGGTAAAATTCTTGTTTCTTTGAGCTTTCTTCTTTCTATTTATAATTTTGGCTTCATGGAGGTTTTCGATCAACCCTTGGACATTTTGGTTTACTCTTTCAACTAGTTCTTATTTGTTAGAGTTTCAATCGACGCTTTTATGATTTCGATCGACTCTTCTAGTGACTTGACATTTCAGCAAATTTTCGGTTGATCCTTTATCATTTTCAGCCAACCTAAATGTGTTGCAGTTGACCCCTACCGAATTGAGCTCAACCTAAACTGAAATTTTTACATAACTATTTTCCAAAAATACCTCAAATGATCTCTGATTTGAACGAAAGTGAAAACCCTTGAACACTAATAATAAATGATTAAATTCATCATAAAAATGAGAGGAATTCTACACTCCAATTTTGTAACACTCTTGCTTTTTGTGTATGGTACAATGATCTTGTGATTTAGTTTTGATGGTATGGTAAATTAGAAGTTGTAATCGATGAAGGAAAAAAAATTGTTACGCGTATGAAGGGTTTGAAGGAAAGCTAGATTAAATAAAACTCACAATCATAAGATTAACCTAAGCTAATTAGTGATTATTAGAATGAACACCTCTTACTTGAATGGGCACCTCATGCTTTCCTCCACATCTACCTTAATTTTATGTGTAAAAATAATATAAATCAAAATATTATTATTGAAATTAAATAAATATGAGTGGTGAATTTGAGGAGCATGTTAAGTGAGGTGAAATGTAGAGAAAACACCTCATGCTTTCTCCACCTTCTCCTTAGCTTTTTATGAAGAGAGTTTCCAATCAGATGGGGAAAATCACGAAATTCATCTCTTTCTCTCAAGTTCTCTCTAGTTTTGTAGGAGAAAAATGAAGATTTAAGGATAGTTGAAGTGTGTGAGGGTATTTATTGCATAAAAAGTGAGATTTAGTGCAGCAAGAAAAGAGGAAAACAGAGAAACCACGAATTTTGAAACTTTGGTGCAAGTTTTTTTTTCCTCTAAGGTATCAATTCTTACCCTATATTGATATCTAAGTGCTTGGTTTAGTTCAAAATGGTTGCTAGTGCATGAATTTCAAAGTTGTATCAAGATTTCCCAATTTCGGACAAATCTGCACAGTTTTAGAATTTGAATTGTTACAAGGTTTTCGAGTGGTAATTTGATTTTACTCTCTTCAGATGACCTAAATTAGACATATTCACAAAGATTATGACGCTTGAATCATCGTAATTGGACTTGTGTATCTCAAGTTATAGTTGTTGGAAGTTACTGCAAAACAGGGTATATCCGAGATTGCTCACTCAATTTTCTTTTATGTATTAAGGTTACCAAGTGATAAGTGTTGAAGATTAATGGATTAAGTGATCAACTTAAAGCTAAGGACTTCGTGTAAGTAACTCTAAATGTCTTTGGCCCAATTGAGACTACAATACAAAGAGTAGACTTTATGGATTATGATTTGAATTGATTATGTGCTAGATTAAGTATGAATAATATTCTGTTAGAGTGTATTGCACAATACACCGACCCAAATTCTTGGGATTGTTTGTGTCCTTGTTTGTAATTGTTTGATGATTGATATGTTAAGTTAAATTTAATATTATCATTATAGGTTATATGTCATGCATATGTACAATTGACCATGCATCATGTTTTATGAAAAGAACGAAAATGTTTTACATGCATGGTTTTCATGATGATTCAACCGAATATTGTGGAGGGAGTAGAGTAAGGCTGTCTCGAGGGAGGCCATACGGTGTCAATCTTCTATTCCGTAATCTTCAATATTCGATATATAAAGCATGTAAGTATCAAGTTATGAGTGAGATGAAATGAGCTGTCTTACGGATCAGGCCATATGGTGCTCATGAACTGTCTTAAAATGGACCAAATGGTGTTCATTGGGCTGCCCGTGAAGAAGACCAAATGGTGTTTTTCCCTCCCTGTACGTTGTGACGCCCACACCAAAGTAAAAGTATCAAGAAATCAAATGAAATGAAAATGAAACATGTTTTAAGAAATGCATATTCATGTAGGCATTAAGGAATCATGTATGGTTTTTTACTGAGCCTTAAGCTCATTAGATTAAGCTTTGTATTGTAGGTGATGAGATTAGTGGTGAGGAAGTTTTTCCTTATCATTGATACAACGTGGTGGAGGATGTACGACTGATGAGAGATGCATTTTGATGTTTAGTGTTTTGAAAAAAAAATGTTTTGAAATGTGTAATGTTTAAAAGAGATTGATAATACATATTTATCAAAGTTTGTAAATTAACCTTATGTTTTGAACGAATACAATGTTTGATTAAGAAATTTTATATGGTTAATTGGTGTTCTAATGGAATGAATTTAACTATCATTAAGTCTGCTGTAGTTTTTATAAAATGTGTTAAAATAGTATTTTCTTAGGCATAAAAAGCAAGTATGAAAATGAGATGTGACAAATTTAATCTAAAATGATTCCAAGAAAGATTTTCAATCACTTTCATACAATTCAAATTGCATAATAATTTTCAATCAAAATAATAGCAAAAAATATGATTCACCCTATTTTAAAGATGCCAAAAAAACTTTAAATCTATTCAAAAATCCAAAAAAACATATCCATTTAATCAAACTAGGCACCAAAATTAATAAGATACCAATTAAAATATATATATCGATCTAAAAAGAGATATCAAATATAAGAATAAAATATTTTAATTAAGCTCTCTAAATATGTTTCATGTATCCAAAATCAAAATTTCTCAAATGTTTTACGAGATTGATTTTAAAACTAGATAAGTAATCAAGTGATCTTTTTAATTATCTAAACTTTTTTGAGGCTTGAGAGAAAATTTTAGTTCCTTTTGGACGTACCGGCAGGGGCAAGGAAGTAATTGTCTTCCGTTTTGAGACGTATGAGTAATTTCACAGAAGTTATCTCTGCCCCTAACTAACAATAAGGCCAATTGTTTTGACGAGTTACTTGCAAAATGGAGAGTGCTGTAAACGAATCTCTCGCTCCCTACAAGCTCCTGCTCGCATGTCCTTCAGGTCTTTCCCCATCGCAGGTTCTGGCTACTCTCTTTCTCGTTGTTCGATCAGTAATCCATTCATCTTATTATTTTTTCCTCCCTCTATTACATTGACAATGCTCTTGTATTCAAGCTCGCGCATTACTTTTTTCATTCCTGAGTCGGTTCCTTTTTTGTTGTCTGTAAGGTATCTGTCGATTTTGATGAAAATTACGACAGGATTCCACATCCTGATCCCGACTTAGAAGAATCTGTTACCAAGGTGATGCTCCATTGAGGTTTGAGCAAGTTTTTCTATGTTTTTCGTCTTTCTTCGCGTAATTTAGCATTTTAAGCACGTTTGGAAAGTGATTTCTTTGCCATACGCTTATAAGTTGAATTTCCGATATTTTAGGTTCGGATAGCATTTTTTCCATATCATAGGCAGCCGAATTTTTCAATTCAATTAATAATTTCCGCACATGAAATCGTAAATAACATTTTAATGTTCGAAATCTTTCATCCTGGTAAGATATTGAATAAATAGACGATTATTTAAGTTTTGGTTTGGAAGACGACTTTTCTGAAGTTGTACTACTGAAATGTTACATTTATTGATACAAAATTTTCATCTCCTGGTGTAGATTTGGGATCAGAGGATTCAGAAAAACTCGACATTATACAATGGGAAAAAATTTAGAGTAAATGCTCTATCCTTATCTCAGGCTTATTCAAAGCATTCACTAAAATTTTTAGGCTATATAAGTTATTTCATGTACTGACTAGAATATAAAATTTATTAGAATGCGCTCAGAAGCATGTGAGACAACTTTGAGGCTACTAAACAAAATATTTTAGTTCATTTTATTTAGTTCTGGTGATAAAATTGATGTGTTCTATTAAAGCCACTTTCACTCGGATGTATATGAGCATATTGATGAGCATGAACATACACTTATATGGACTAGAGGAAGTGACCTACAGTTGATGCTAAATTCGTCACATATTGCTAGCAGTTCAGTTACAAGATGCTATTGTGCGTTTGAATATGATATGCTTAATGTCTCGTTGTCATGTTTTAATCTTAGCTTCCTCCACTATGATTTTCAGTATGGTGGACATATGTTACAGGCTGGAAAAGATTGCAATGAAATCCGTATATGCCTTCACTTGGGTTTAACTGATTATAGGTCTCATTCAAACTCCCTTCCGTTCACTTATATCATGATTGAGAAAATGGAAAAATCTTCTGTTTCATTAGGTTATTTCTGACATCGAGCTTTACAATTCCTTATTCTGGTGGCCCTGAATGTTAGCCATTAATGACCTTCCAAACCTTAACTTTCCATATGTATCAAAAAATGTTAGAAAACTGAACTGTTCAGTTGATACGCACTTGAAACTATTTGCATATTTGAAAACCCTGACTAGGTTCTGAAATAAAAGAGAGATTGGTTAGCTTCTATATTCTAGCTGTAGGCTTATCTCCATGGAAGCTATTAGTAGAATAATTTAGTTACTCTAACGTAGTTCTTATATGAGCTTGGAAATTTTTTTCATACAATTTTATTGATAATTGTCGCATGAAAATCATGGCAATGGTAGGACCTTTGATTTAAAATGACAGTGTTCTGATGGTGCTGATGATTATATTCCAATAGCCTTACCCCTGGTTTTTGTTGGAACATTTGATACAATATGACTGCATTTTGATGCTTATCTCTATTGATGATTATTTTTCAATTTTATCACACCCAGGACTTTTGTTGGAACAAATCTAAATCCTTCATGGGAGAAGTTCCTATCTTCGGGGGAAGGTATTTCATTAACAAAGCCTCAAGCCTCCGCCCACTTTTCTCTTTAACTTCTAATTACTGAAGTTTTATCTGTTAAAAGTATTTAGCCATGCGTACCAGTTCATACTTTCTTAATTGCCTAAACTTAATGCAGCATATTTTTTTAGAACACGCTAAATTTTTAAAATTATAATTTGCATTAATTGGTTATGGATACTAGAATATTAGTGAATGCAACTATCATTTGTTGGGAGCATCTGTAACGTTATGTGCTTGTAGATGATTATAGAAGATGCCAGCACACCTCAAGTCCTCTGGGTAATGGTGCTATTGTGGAGACCTCAGATAAACAAATACTTGTATTGCGAAGAAGCAATAATGTTGGAGAATTTCCTGGGCATTTTGTTTTCCCTGGTGGTCATCCAGAGGTATCATCTAATTGCTTGACGAGTGAATTTTCCATAAATGACATTCTTGAAGGAGTTTTAATCCAGGAATCTTGTTTTTTTCTATCCATGTCAATGTTTACAGCCCCAAGAAGTTGGAATAGAGTACCATGAATCTGGAAAAGACTTCAAAGACTCTGATATCATTAATAAAAAGATTTCGGAGGAGATGTTTAACAGCATTATTCGTGAAGTTGTTGAAGAAATTGGAGTTCCAGTGGAATCTCTAGTATGGAAATTCATTTGTTAGTTATTTTCTTTTCCTTGCATATTTGAACTAACCAATGCCTTCATTTACAAGACTTTTAATCTGGGCTATATTTCCTCTCCGAACAATATCCAAGGGTATAGTCAATTGTCAAATCCTTGACTTTGAAAATCCTCAAGAATAATCCCTCCTTGTTATTAGTGCTCTTTGTTGAAAATATTTGAAAGTTTGACGCTTTGTCACAACCCAATGCATATCAACTTCATCATAAATAATGACTTATAGTTTCCCAGAAAGACAGAATTTGAATTTACATATAAAAAGAATGTGAAATTTTTTTCCGTCCAAAAGATTTGTAGACTAATATGTTGATTGGTTGCAAATTTAATGGCACTTCTCCCAGTAAATTTTAAGAGTTTTGACATCAGTACATTGATACAAATGCAGGGCAAACCAGTTTTTATCGGAATTTCCTGCCGGAAACTGAATGTTAGACCCACTGCCTTTTTCTTCATTCAGTGCAGTCTTGAATCGCAGGAAATTCAGAAATTTTATTTAAAGGCACAAGATGGCTTTGAGTCTACCCAACTTCATACAGTTGCAATGGTAAGATCGGTTTCTCTATTAATCAAATCAATTTTTATATTTTTAGACAAATTTGGGCATTGAACACTATATTGTGGTTTTAATTGCGACGCTGGTTTTTGAATTCATGTTGAAGCGTGGTTAAAGAGGGTCAGATTATGTTTTATTCTTTATTGTGTTGCCAGAAGGTACCCTAACAAAGATGTTTCTTCAGTTTTTCCTAGATTTGGAGTTACATGAGGTAGAAAGTCTTGTAATTTCAATGATTAAACAATAAGATATCATTATAATTGGGGAGTTTTTGAGTCATCCTTTGGGTTGGGTGAGAAACGACCATAGCCCCTAATCACAAATAATTGTGCTCTTTTTCTCTGCTGTCTGATTGAGACTGAATGCGTATCTTTCTATATCAGGCTGATTTGGAGACCATGTCATCTAAAATGCCTGGCTGTCATCATGGGGGATTTGAGCTATATAAGTTGATGGTAAAAGCTCAGAAGTATATTGAAGGCTCCTAACCTCCGGTCAAGTAAAATTTGACTCTAAAGCAAATATTTAGTTGTTACGCTTGACGGAGAGAGATAATTATGATAATAAATTTTTAAAAAAATATTTGCATTTTATTGTTAGTACTCATGTAAAAACTGATTTTTTCTATAGTTGAAATAAACTAAATTATTCTTTATATTTTTTTATCAGTAAGTTCTTGATTTTCTTTCTTGTAGATGTATATACTTATTTAGTCTTGCTTCATGGAGAAAGATGGGTGCACCGATGCACTCTATTCATAATATTTTGTATCTTGGAGCTTGCTTTACTCATATATAAATTTCCTGTTCTGACTGCACAATTTCTTTGATTGCCTGAATATGTATCTATGGTCTCCTCTAAATATGCACTAGAAAGATTGGAAGTGGATCAATACATTTTTCAAAATATGAAGTTCAGAGCATATTTGCCCAGAACTCTTTTCCAATGGAAGATGTAATGCATTCAATCAATGTTTGAGAGTGTTACAATTAATGACCTAAATTCTATTTGGGCCAACGAGTCTTTGATTTAGAATTTATTTTTATATAGAATTCACTTAAAGATATAAATACAAAAGTTGCTTTGTATCTCAATGTTTAATATTTACTCGGTTCATGATTTGTTTAGAATGAAATCCAGTACTAACTTTTGATATCTTAAGTCTTTGGTATATTTTGAATTTATGATTGTAGGAGAAGTTAAAGTTCAAGTAATGTTGTGTTACGAGATGGCAAAGACTAGTTTTTTTTTTTTTGTCATTAGATGATAATAATAATCATGATAATTTCCAAGAGGTTTTGTGAATGTCTTCAGACTACTCTGGCCAGGTATGTCTGCGGGATTAGCAGGTGTTTTATCTTTTTCAAAGCATCAAGTCAATCTCTGTAATTGTGACTGCACAACCTCATCTTAGATTTCAGTTTTAGCTCCCATCATCTTGCCAGGGATGATATGGACTGTCTTTGCCCCTTAAAGCAGCTGCGAAAGAGAGAACAAATTCACCCCGAAGGGTCTACTGGTAAGTAGTACTTACCTTTTTACTTGTACATTTTCTTCTCCATTTTAGTTATTAGCCTTACTTTGATCCCTTATAATAGAAAAGCCATTTGAACAAGGCGACTTCCGTAGTCAAATTAATTCAGTCAATGCTAATTATGAATGTGCTGCAACTGATAAATTCATGTTAAAGGCTCTTGATTAGTGCCATTTGTGGGAGGATGATTCCTCTTTGCTTTGCTGCCAACTGTACTGCACCATGAATTGTATATATTCGGTGAAGAAGCCATGCAAGTCTCAGCACAAGAATAAGCATACTCCTCTATTTTTGCAGGTAAGTAAAGAATAAGCATGGCTAATTTGTGCATATTTTGAGAATCTATTACTTCTGAATCTAGGATATTGAAGGCCAAATGCCCGTTTCTCTTTCTTTATAATTCTTGTTTTGTGGAATGTAATACATGGTGCTGTCTCCCTAATGGCAAAGGCCCTCCTGGCATTGCTTTACTTTTTGGATATACGCTGTCTCCATGTGACCTATTGGCCCATACTTAACTCAATTAAAAGTTTGTGTAAAAGTTGAGTAAAAGCTCGGTGTGTTAGGAACGTTTTCAAGTAGCATTCTTTTTCCTGAATCAGATTTTAGAGTTTGAGCACCTTTTCTAAAATATATTTAAATCCTTGGACTTTCAGAAACATACTGAACCCAAGATTTTCTAAAACAACATCTCGATTGCTAAAGTTTTTGAAAGTATAGTTTGACCCGTAAACCTGCTTAAACAATATTATAAACCTATACTTTCTGAAACGACATTTGGTCATAGACTGCTGAAACTACATTTCAACTCCTAGACTTTATGAAATGTCATTTCTGCATCTAGACTGTCTCAAATGACATTCCGATCCCTAAACTTCCTGAAATTATTA
The DNA here is from genome assembly GCA_003255005.1 of Begonia fuchsioides. Taxonomy (NCBI): domain Eukaryota; kingdom Viridiplantae; phylum Streptophyta; class Magnoliopsida; order Cucurbitales; family Begoniaceae; genus Begonia; species Begonia fuchsioides. Next base: position 67,690 of record QAOC01028244.1, on the reverse strand, counting down.
AACGACATTTCCATCCCTATACCATCTGAAAATACATTTACACCTCTAAACTTTCTTAAAATACATAAACGTTTTAAAACTACATTTCAATCCCCATACTTTTTAAAATGATATATCTAGTCCAGATTTGGAATGAATCGAAACAGGAACCGCAGAATAAAATGCAGCTCCGACTGCCCAACTTAAAAATAAAATATATATTTTTTATGATATTTGGGTCAAGTTTTGCGTGCTTGGATTGAGTTTGAAATTAGATTTTATCTACTTTTAGGTCGAATTTTATCTGATTTTGAATTTTTTTTCTCACGGTCCGGTTCCCATTTTTTAATTTTTAAGAATTGAAATCAGAACGGACCAAAAACCAAAAGTTTCATTATGTATTTCGGCCACCCCTAATTAGCTCCATGTGTAAGTACTTAGATTATCAAAATATTCTCCACTTTAAAGATCATACGATGTTTTGTATTTGCTGGGAGATTTGTTTATGCAAACCGCGTGCTTGAAGGTAGCGAGGTTATCTAATAAAGGATCCCTACTCCAATATGTAATTATCAAAATCAATATAATCCATCATTGAAATAGCTAGTTGAGGTTTAATTTTGTCATAAATTTGATATAAGATCTGAAATTGTAGTTGCAGAAAAATAATACTCACCATAAACAATATCCTTACACACGTAGTCATGTCGATCTTTTAAGTAATATTCCATCGAATTTGAATACTACTTCTACGTTTCAATCTTATGGTTTGATTATACAATTGTATGTTGATGTTAATTTGTGTAATAATTAGAAATTGAAATAAAATGATGGCGCCACTCAATACTTGCAGTAAGTTAATCCAAATTACACGAACTAAAAATGTACTAAGAATAGCAACTTTATTATATATACGTGTTTCTTAGCCGTTAATATTACTTTTACTCAACGCAGTTAGCCAGTTCTCTTGAATCTTAAATAGTGAATTCATGTGTTATACTTGGTTTGTCAAAATGCGATCGGATCGATTTTGGGGCTCGAGCCAATTTTCCTCATCCATGGAACTTTTAATTCTCTGAAACATAGTTCATGGTTTGGTTTCGTTTTTGGAGGTAACTATGAGAGTCTATTTAAAGCTAAAAAATCGAATCTAGGTTAAACCTGATGAAAAAATCGACACATAGCCAAGACCAGCTTAAATCCAACCCAAACTCTGAAAACGGATCAAAATACAATAAAACAATATTATTTTTAAGTAATTTTGTTTAAGATTTTGAGTATATAAAAACCTAAAAAATCCTCCAAAAACAGAGTAAATATTTTTGAATATTTTCAAAATGATAAACTCTATCCAAGAATTTAAACAAACATATAAAAAACTGGACTGGATTGGGTTTTATTGTCCTGCGTCATAAATAAACTACATATTCAAGCATTTTTGGACTCTATTTCGAACGCCCTTCTTCCATTCACAAGTTTTTGTGTTTTCTTCCATGGCTTTTTCTCCGGACCCACTTGAGATCGAACGGTCACCGTCTGAGTATTCTTCATCGGGGTAGTCTTTCCTTTTCACGATGGAAGATCTCCCTTTTCTCCACCGGCCTCAAAATTGAGTATTAAACTCAACAAATAAATGACAATAAAAACCGATCAATTTTTATGATAGATTTCAACTGACTTTTAAAAGAGCAAATGGTCACTAAATTTAACGTGTCGCTTATGAATTTCTATGTTCCAGATGTCTAGTTTCACTGGTTTAAGATTTTTGTCTTTTCGACCCTTGTTTAAGAAGTTATGATCGTCTCTTCTATATTTTTGTCAGTTTTTCCAAATTTTGATTTCTTTTAAAAACGATTTCCATCCGGAACCGTCGCCATTATTCTTATTCAGCTCGATCTTCTTCTTTTCATCGAGATTTTTAAGCAAAATGTTGACATCCTCGGCATCTTCATCCTCCCAGAGAGAAAAAGTCCTAGATGGTCGAACAACCATGAAAGCTCTTCGAGTCATTGCTCTGCTGAAGAAAACACTCAACAGAAGAAATTTGGGTCGTGGGAATTCTCTCTGATCTCTATAGCGCCTTTTGTAGATCATGCGGAGTTCGGTTCGATAAGAAAAAGGTTTCCTTCAAATTTCAATTTTTTTTTGAGATAACGGCTGCGTGATTGTTTGTTTAGATTTTGAGATTTCTTCATTATATAAATTCTAGATTAGATAATAGTCTAATACCATATCCGTAATATAATTTAATCCTAATTAATTAAGAAAGTAATCATGATATAATACTAATTATCAAGCCTAAAATTATTTAATGAATCAATCTCTATCGAAACGAATCATGGTTAGGCTATGCTTATTGCTTCATGATGCATAGACCGCGTTGGAAAATTCATTCAGCGAGAATTAGACATTTGCAGCTCTTTTGGTTTCTTAGCAATTCTGCATTACGAAGAACTAATTTAAAAACTTAATATTCGAGTTTTATGCAATAAAATCATTAAATCTAAACCGAACTAAAATGATAATTTTCTATTAGAGACTTTTATGTGAGTTTGGTGGACTCGAGTAACATATTAAGTTATCTTTGTCAGATGATTTTCTTTTTAATATAAGAAAGATCGTAACCAAACAAGAATCGGAACCTAGCAGGTCTAGCCATGAACCATAAAATTTGGAATTAAATTTTGAGGATCCAATTTTATTTTTTCATAAAGCTAGATCGACCTCGATCAGCCCTAGTTAACCTTGCACTTACCCCTGTGCAAGGTTCATTTCCACAATGCAAGTGTTAAGTCTTTGAAAGATTTAATTTAAGCATCTTCATATGTAATAATTGGTGGAGCTCTAATAATAATTTATGTAAAATCCGTGTTTTTAGGATACAATGTCGTAGCTTCAAGAGCGACATCTGCATGACAGATTTTACGTGACTTTTTTGCGAATCCATGAATATTTCATTTTACTTGACTTTGTTGCAAATATTATGGAATTACTGCAAGACGACGAGAGAATGAATCTGTACAATCAACGACATCTCGACGGTGAGGATCATATTTCTCTCTCGTATCCACTGCATTTACTTATATTGATATGTGTGTTCTGATAATTTTTGAATTATTTTAGTAGCCGAGATTAGAGTATTTCGTATTTTATGTTACTTTGGACATTACAAACTTTTACTTTGCATTTGATTTAATAAGTTTTCATTGCACAATTTATATGTGTTTGCACTAAGATAATGTTAAGGATGTTGTTTTAAATGTAAGACGTGAAGAAAGAAAAGCTTGGCGCGTGACTTCAATAGATGAAGAGTTTTGGTAAAGAAAAATATCAGAAACAGTAAATGTTTATACACCGTTGGATACGTGGTTCGGACAGATGTCCTACATCCACGGGAAGCCAGATCTGAGAAACACACTTCTCTGATCTGCTTCTCCTCCAAGAAAATGCTCTTTGGAATCCACTCCTCAGATTCTCTTCCGAAAGACAAACAAAGAAAATCTCACAGATAAGTTCTCTCGACTTTTCTGGTTTTCTTCTTCCTGGTTCTCTCGGCTTTTCTCTCTGAGTTTTTTCTTTTTTCTCTCTTACAAATTACAAACTCTTACCATGTATTTATACACAATACGAGAAATAACTGCTTGAGTAACTTCCGATCTTCTAGAAGATTTTCAGTTATTTGGTTATTATGATTCAGGTGACTCATGCCCAAAAACAACATCACCATTCACAACAATCTCCACCTTGAGGTTGTTTTCACGATTCAGGTATAAATCTGCTTCCTTCCTTTCTCGATCTACTTGCTGGTCACATTTACTAAGCTTAAAAGTGTTTTAAGCTTAGTAACATTTAGAACTTTTGTTAAAAAATCTGCTGGATTCTGATATGTGTGAACCTTGTCGATTTTTATTTCTCCTTCTGTCAGTAGATCCCGTATAAAATGAAATTTTATACTAATATGTTTGGTCCTCTCATGAAAAACCGGATTTTTCATGAGATGTCTTGCACTTTGGTTGTCACAGTAGACAGTCAAATCTTTACTGTCTATACCAAAGTCATTTGCTAACCCTTTAATCCACATAGCTTCTTTAAAACCGTCACAAGCAGCTATGTACTCTGCTTCAGTGGTTGATAGGGCCACTGTTTTCTGTAACCGAGCTTTCCAGCTCACTGTTCCCCCAAAAACTGTAAAGATATATCCTGAAATTGATTTCATGGTATCTCTGCATCCTCCATAATCAGCATCTACATATCCTACAATAGGTATCTCTCCTGTTTTGTAATTGCCCAAAGTCAGTGAGATATCTAGTGTACTAGATATGTAACGCATAACCCATTTCAGGGCATGCCAATGCTCTATTCCTGGGTTCGCCATAAACCGGCTAACCACACTAATAGAATATGCGAGATCTGGTCGAGTACAGATCATTGCATACATTATACTTCCAACCATGTTAGCATATGGAATTTTCTTCATCATTTCAACTGCTTCTTTACTTGATGGACTCTGTTTACTACTTAGTTTGAAATGTCCACTTAAGGGAGTCTTGATCGGTTTCAGATTTTCTAATCTGAATCTTGTCAGAACTTTCTTTAGATAGTCCTTTTGTGATAGAACTATTTTCTTTTGTTTTCGGTTTCGGGAAATTTCAATTCCCAAAATTTTCTTAGCTTCACCCAAATCTTTCATTTCAAATTCTGTACCGAGTTTTCTCTTTAACTCTTCAATCAGTTCTTTGTTTTTCCTTGCTATGAGAATGTCATCTACATAAAGCAATATGTAGATTGTTTCTTCTGCACTTTCATTTTTTGAATAAACACAGTAATCGAATTTGCTTTTCTTGAATCCAATTGCTGTAATAAAATTATCGAAACGCTTATTCCATAGTCTTGGTGACTGTTTTAACCCGTATAATGATTTGTGAAGTAGACATACTTTGTTTTTATCTAACTCTTCAAATCCCTCGGGTTGAGATATATAAATCTGTTCATCAATGTCTCCATGAAGGAAGGCTGTTTTAACATCCATTTGCTGTAATTCATAATCTTCTACAGCAACTAGTGATAAAAATATCCGTATAGATGTTTGTTTAACGACGGGTGAGAATATCTCATTAAAATCTACCCCTTTTCTCTGTGCAAACCCCTTAGCAACAAGTCGGGCTTTGTACTTAGGTTGATTAGACCCATCTTCCCCTTCCTTCAATTTATATATCCACTTAGAGCCGATAATTTTCTTGGATTCTGGTTTTGAAACCACAGACCAAGTGTTATTCTTCCTTAGTGATTTCATTTCCTCCTTCATAGCTTGCATCCACTGATTTTTATCCGGTCTAGATACAGCTTCTTTAAAGCTTAATGGTTCTGAATTTGAAAGATCTGCAGCAACTTGCAAGGCATATGCAATTATTTCTGCATATCCTAACCTTTGAACCGGTTTAATTATCCTCCTGGATCTGTCCCGAGTTAATTGATAATCAATTTCTTCTTCATTTTCTGTAGAATTATCCTGTGAGTCAGTCTGAATTATATTTTCAGCAGAGTTATTATTTTCTGTTAATTCAACCTGCTCCACCTCAATCTGAGTATTCGGGATAGATTCTTGTTCTCGGTTTTCCTTATTAAATTCTGAATTTTTCATAGGAAACACAGCTTCATTGAACACTACATCTCTGCTGATGATAATTTCCTGTTTTCCCGGTTCAATACACCATAACCGGTACCCTTTTACATTTTCTGCATATCCAAAAAAAATACATTTCCGGGCCCTCGGTTCTGTTTTATCTTGTCGAGTGTGGCAGTAAGCCGCACATCCAAAAGTCCTAAGCATGTCATACTTAGGTGGATAACCGTGCCAAATTTCAAACGGAGTTTTAAAACCCAATGCTGTTGAGGGAATTAAATTTATCAAATAGGCTGCTGTCATAACAGCTTCAGCCCAGAATTTCTGAGGCTTCTTTGCTGTAATTAGCATACACCGAACTTTCTCTAAAATTGTCCTGTTCATTCGTTCTGCAAGCCCATTTTGCTGCAGAGTATATCGAACTGTCTGATGTCTTTTAATACTTTCCAATTTGCAAAATGTATCAAATTCATTAGAACAAAATTTCATACTGTTATCTGTTCTGAGGCACTTAATTCTTCTGTTCATTTCATTTTCCACTTGATTTTTCCACGTTTTAAATGTCCCAAACACTAGGTCTTTTGACTTGAGGCAGTAAACCCAAAGTCTTCTAGAAAAATCATCAATTATGAATAAGAAATAATGAGCTCCACCTTTCGATGGAATTTTCTCTGGCCCCCATAAATCCGAGTGCACATAATCAAGAGCCCCTTCTGAAATTTGAGTAGATTTACTGAATTTTACTCTTGTACTCTTACCGAGCACACAATTTTCACAGAATTTCAGATTAATGACTTTCGATCCGAGTAATAGATTCTGTTTTTGTAATTCAAGCAAACCTCTCTCACTTATATGCCCAAGTCGGGCATGCCATAGTTCGGTATTTGCCTCTCGATCTTCACTTGCATGAGAATTTTTCCCGGTAATTGTCTTCCCTTGCAATATATATAATCTGTTCTCTAATAACCCTTTCATTACAGTTAATGAACCCTTGGAAACTTTGAGCACGCCTTTTTCGGCTTTTATTGTATAATCCGAGACATCGAGAACTCCAACAGAAATCAAGTTTCTCTTAAGTTTTGGTACATATCTTACATTGTGTAAGATTCGTACTTGTCCATCATACATCTTTATTTTAATGCTACCTTCACCTTCTATATTGCAGGAATAATTGTTTCCGAGAAGAACCTGCCCTCCAGTATACTCTTTGAAGTCCCGAAACCACTCCCTCCTCGGAGACATGTGGAACGAACATCCAGAATCCATAACCCACTTATCATTGGATTATGAATCCGTAACAATCAGCACGTCTGCTGATTCATAGCCGTCAACTTCTTTTTTCATTCAAAACAATTTCTCTTGAGGTGACCTTCCTTACGATAGAAATAGCATTTTTTTATAGACTTTGATTTTGATCGAGACTTACTTTTATTCTGTTTTTGATCTCGGACTTGAGAACGCCCCCTTACTGCCAGGCTTTCTCCCGAAGAACTATCTCCTTTACTGTTTCTTTGCTGTAATAACTTCGAATTCAATGCTGCCTTCACCTCATCCATTGTTAAGGTTTGTTTCCCATATAACATTGTATCTACGAAATTATCATATCTTTTCGGCAAAGAACTCAATAGAATGATTGCTTGATCTTCTTCATCACTATTAACTCCAATATTTGTTAAATCCATAATAGTTTGGTTAAAATCATCTATATGTTTCCGCATTTCCACTGTTTCATCCATCTCCATATTATAAAGTTTTTTCTTCAAATAAAGTATGTTAGCAAGAGACCTTTTCATATACAGAGATTCTAATTTTTTCCATACATCTAGTGCAGTTTTTTCTTGTGTTACCTCTCGAAGAACTTCATCACCGAGACACAAAAGAATTGCACTATGTGCTTTAGCTTCTATTTCAATAGCTTTATTTGCATCTAATTCAGTCAATTTCGAAATAGCATTTGAATCAATTGCTTGTGCTACTCCTTGTTGAACTAATAAAGCATTCATTTTAACTCTCCATAGGCTGAAGTCATTGTTACCTGTAAACATAGATGCTTCAAATTTCGCCATTCTTTTTTTACAGATTCCACACGCCGATTACTCCACGCACACCGCACCAATTGAAGAAAGAAAAGCTTGGCGTGTGACTTCAATAGATGAAGAGTTTTGGTAAAGAAAAATATCAGATTCAATAAATGTTTATACACCGTTGGATACGTGGTTTGGACAGATGTCCTACATCCACGGGAAGCAGAGTACTTGTTATTCACGAAAAATTCCAGATCTGAGAAACACACTTCTCTGATCTGCTTCTCCTCCAAGAAAATGCTCTCTGGAATCCACTCCTCAGATTCTCTTCCGAAAGACAAACAAAGAAAATCTCACAGATAAGTTCTCTCGACTTTTCTGGTTTTCTTCTTCCTGGTTCTCTCGGCTTTTCTCTCTGAGTTTTTTCTTTTTTCTCTCTTACAAATTACAAACTCTTACCATGTATTTATACACAATACGAGAAATAACTGCTTGAGTAACTTCCGATCTTCTGGAAGATTTTTAGTTATTTGGTTATTATGATTCAGGTGACTCATGCCCAAAAACAGCATCACCATTCACAACAAGACGTGTGTTAAATCCAAGTTAAATCGCGTAAAACAGTTTAGGTTAGAGTATTTCATAATATTTAGTCTAGCCTATTATTGCTGAAGAGAATCCGTTCTGAACCTGAACACTTCACGATTTATAAATCTAAGTCATAGGTGTGTAAAATATTAGTAGGTTAGCAACACCTGCCCAATTCATTAAAGTTCTAACCTAATCATAGTGAAGTCATAACAACCGCTGCAGTATTTTTGCAGTTTAAGAGACTTAATCGAGACTTTATTACTTTTCTCCATTATATCTTTGTTATATATTTTATGTTATTTTTATTTTCTTTTAAAGTCCAAAAATACAAAACATGTATTCTTTTTAATATTTCATGATTATTTAAGAAATTAAAATCGATTTGTTATCGTATGATCCTTATTTTATCGTAATGTTATGATCTTGAAATCACATTGACGTGTAACATTAAGGCCGACAAGAAGACTTTAGTTACTCCTTAAGTTACAGAGTGGAGCCCACAAAACAAATAATTTTATTAGTTAAATTATATAAATTACATTTGAGAGCAGTCTAGTCAAGACAAATTTTACAATATGAAGACGGGAATTTTCTCTACAGGCATGAAGTTCTAAGACATGGTTTGTCTGATGGCTTGATGAGTCAAGTCTTCTGCAAAATGGTCAAATTTGAAGGTTGGTGATATTGAGGTTTATGGCTTTGAACATCAAATCACTCCATGAAAAATTATGAATGAGAGGTTGACAAAATCAGATCAAAATTGTAAACTTGACTAGAATCATTAATTTTAATTCGATCTTTATTTTAATTTTTAAAAAATCATTATTTATGGGTTGGTTCTAGTTTTCAAGAGTAAAAAATTAATAAATCGGAACTGGAACCGTGTGTCAAAACATTTATGAAAATTAAGTAAAACCCGACCTAAACTTTAATAAAATTCAATACAAACCTTAAAATTGATTATAAACCCGACAAATTATTTAAAACTCGACCTAAATATAATATAATATATATTTTATTCGTTTCAATAATTAATTTTACAAGGTGGTGTTATATGATTTTAAATATTTAATAAAAGATAATAATAACTTATTATTGTTGCTTCAAAGTTCAAACTAGCGCAAAAACGAGAGTAGTTTTATATGTGCGGAAGAATGCCAGCAAATAAAAGGAGACTCTAACGGTCGAGCGCGTGCAGGCGAGCATTTCTACAAGAAAGAGACAGGCTATGATCTGTTGCGGACAGGCCGACACCGAATCGCCGGCTGTGCATTCATGATTCACCACGTCGTAATACTCACCAACATGTAAATGCGTTACGTCTCGTAATTTCCTGATTCCGTGGCTCGCTTTCCACACCTCATTTACTTCGCCAGATCTCTAGTCAGGTAATTTGATACCCTCGATTTACTATTTCCACGACGCTGCTTTTTACTGGTATTCGAATTTCGCTGGATTTTCATTTTCTTCATGAATTTGATGATAAAAGGAGAGAAATTTCGCAGAGCTGCGATAGATATTTGTTTTACGGCATTCTCTCACTCTGGCTCTTGTTTAGGTCGGTCTACATTTGGAGCTACGTTAATCTGTGAAACAAATTGAGCGGGAGAGAAGCTTTAATGGGTTTCTTTCGCTGCTGCATTGGCTGCTCAAGCAGAAGATCAGATGACGACAATCACAATCGCAGCTGCAATAGCGTCAATCCAATTGATCTAACAGATCCGGGTGAGCCCCTTCCGTTTTATTTTCGCATTTTGATCCATTTCCCCTTTTCTTCCGAGAATTTCTTTTATTCGAGGTATTCGAATCTTGAGATTGATTGCGAATCGTAATGTATCTTTGTGATTTGAACTTCATTTTCTGGTTTTTCGTTGATATGAAAATGCAATCGTGAATTTTTTAGTACTCATTAAATAGTAGTATTTTGTTCTTAAAGAATGATCTATGAATGTTGCAATGTTCAACGACGTATTTATTTTTTGCTGTCGGGTTGAAATCGCAGCACTACTCTTTTCTTGTCTGTTTGCGCTTTGACAATGTCCTTTATTTAATCGTCATATCATCACCGGGACAAATGACTTTTAATTTTCTCCTTGTCTTTACCGATTTTGATAACCAAAACAATTAATCTTCTATAGAGCTTCTGTTCTTTTATTCTTCAAATGATTTAAATCATTGAATGATTAATCTTTTGAAGTTACAGAAATTTCCTATGTTTCTGGGATATTGCAGAAGTGGTAGAAGTGGAGAAGGACTTACATGCTAAGAATGCGGTTTCCAAGAACGACCAGTTAACCATAGATGTCAAGAGCCTGAATCTGAAGGATGAAATTTCCAAGGATGGAAAAATCAAAGGAAAACGAGCTCAGGAATTCTCATTCTCTGAGCTTGCTGCTGCAACTGGAAACTTCAGGTCAGATTGTTTTCTTGGTGAGGGAGGTTTTGGGAAAGTCTACAAGGGGTACATAGAGAGAATAAACCAGGTACTTTTCTTGCCCACCATTGTAGCATCACTTTAAATTGGAATGATTTGACCAAAACAAAAAAAAAAAGTTAATTTCTCTCCCCTAAGTATATGGCTGATGACACGTGAATTCAGTCTGAATAAGAAATCCTTTAGAATTGTTGCTGAAAAAGCATGGATAAATTTCAGATGAAAAATGGTGCAGGTCGTTGCTATCAAACAACTAGATCGAGATGGACATCAAGGAATTCGAGAATATGTGGTCGAGATCCTAACATTAAGTTTAGCTGACCACCCAAATCTCGTAAAATTAATAGGTTTCTGTGCTGAAGAGGATCAAAGGCTGTTGCTTTATGAATACATGCCGCTTGGATCATTGGAGAACCATTTGCATGGTACATAGATGTTCATTTGTTCACTGCCCCAAATTTTCTCAATCTTAGCATCTGATTTTTCCTCTTTGTGTGGTTTTTAACGTGCAGATGTTCCACCCGGTAGAGAAGTGCTTGATTGGAATACGAGAATGAAAATAGCAGCTGGAGCAGCAAGAGGTCTAGAGTATTTGCATGAAAAAATGAAGCCTCCGGTTATATATCGGGATCTAAAATGTTCCAACATTTTACTCGGCGATGGGTATTATCCAAAGTTATCCGATTTTGGGTTGGCTAAAGTAGGTCCGAGTGGCGATAATACCCATGTTTCTACCAGAGTTATGGGAACTTATGGCTATTGTGCTCCTGATTATGCTATGACGGGTCAACTTACATTCAAATCAGATATCTTTAGCTTTGGAGTTGTTCTTTTGGAGCTCATTACTGGCAGGAAAGCATTTGATGAAACAAATCCTCCAAAGGAACAAAACCTCGTAGCATGGGTAATTCATCTCTCTCTCTCTCTCTACTTTTTTTCCTTTGCCTCTTAGTTGTATCATGGTCGCTCATTCACTTATAGGCCATTCTTATTAGGATTAAGCATTTGGTTGTTTCAGTCCAGTTCTATCTTAAATCAGAACTGGCCCAAAAATTTGGAATTGAACCAACAAAAATTGGGCCAAAGACTAACCCGAGCCAAACTATGTTCTATAGTTTGATTATGATTTGGTTCTGAATTATATAAAAATTAAAAAATTAAAATTTTTTAAATGTATTTCGGTTGGATTTTTGGAATTTGGGCCATGTTTAAAACTTGTGTTGGTTTTGGGTGGATTATAACTAATTTTGGCTTGGAATGTGACTGTGTTAGGGTCGATTTTTTGTTATCTATGGACTCCATAACTGAGTCATGATTGTGAACTGCGGTTTTTGAGTAATTATAACCGAAACCAGTTGCAATTCCACCCAAAATTTGCCCGGATTGCGTCCCATGCCACCCTTAGTTTTTATGGGTGTGGATATTTGTATAGAACGTTGGAAACTGCACTGCAATCATGTTCCTAATGTAATCATCGTTTTTTTTTTGGAATTTTGCTTGATGGTAGTTACATATTGATGGCTAGAAAATTATTGGAATAAGGAATATGAACTAGAATGTTGGCCTATTGACTAGTCCAAGGTTTGCGTCCTTATATCTGCACGATCATATACTAATTATATTAGATGTGAACATTTTTGTTTTGGCAGGCTCGACCAATGTTCAGAGACAGACAGAAGTTTCTGCAAATGGTCGATCCAAAGCTGGAAGGGCGATATCCAGTAAGAGGCTTATACCAGGCTCTTGCCATTGCTGCTATGTGTGTTCAAGAGCAGCCTAATATGCGGCCTGTTGGCAAAGATGTAGTCACTGCTCTGAGTTTCCTTTCTTGCCAGAAATACAATACCAGCGTCAATCAACGGGATGCCCTCCTTAGAAGAGACTGAAAAATACTTAATTGCAATAACCAGTCATGATTACGCTGTAATTCTAATAATATTGATATAACTAATGACTTATTTTAATAACAGTCCAACACGGCCTTTCTTACTTTTACACTTGTGATTTGTTTCATAGATTACTCCAACTCTATTTTGGAGGAGGGAATAATTGGTTGACGGGGGTGTACAAAACCCCTTAGAATAGAACAATTGAATTGATTGGTATAGGCTTTCAAGATACAAGAACCATTTTTCAACTCTACTTTCCAAGAAGGATTGGACAAAGTTGAGGCTAGAAAACTTCGGCCTTTGAAACATGTCGAGCTTTTTGATCTCGGGCTGCCGAACTGAACGTGACAAGTTTTTTTAAAAAATATTGACTCGAACCTAACAAGCCGAACTGACTGACCTTGTTGAGAAAACTTAACTAGCCAAAAGTACATAGCTACTACTATCTCATATAAACCTACTAAAAATACTTTTCAATATCATAAATTTAAAAACTATATTAGTTATATATTAATGTAACATAAATAAGACATTACGAGTGGTCCTCATATCAAGTCGTTTGGTTCTATTGGTACTTACGGGAAGCTCTATTATTAGCCGCCATCAATTTTGATTTTTTTCACTAGTTACAACTCGAAGTCGCTCTTGAATAACAGCTAAATTTTGCAATGGGAGGCGAGCTTCATCTAATATTCAAATAAATGTAAAAATAAATGAATTATGAGGATGTATTCTAATATTCAAATAAACAATGGAGTAAAATTCACATTATTTTTTATCGCAAGTAAAGTGAATTATGGACTAATAATAACAAGTATTTTATTAATTTATGAATATTATTGTGCAATTACTATAATAACAAATATTTTAAAATGATATAACAGATTATAACCAATCCTAAATAAATTTGAATTATCACTTATTGAAGGTCGCGTGCCGAACTCTCCTCTCCCGCCTAAACGTTTGTGGGCAAAACTACCTATAAAAAGCCATTGTTCAAAAATTACGCTCCCTTCCTGCAAGAATGCCGCGGAGAGCTTCTTATTCGTCTCGAGCGCCAAACGAGTTCACGGTCGTCAGCTTCGCAAGAGAGCCGTCGCCGAACCATTCTCCAAGAAGAATAATGGACAGTTCGGGAAGAGACGGCGTTCTTCCACTTCACGATTCTAATTCGGTCATCGGAAAGCGGGAGACCTCTAGGTCCAGATTATCTGACAAGTGGATCCATGCTATTCCTGTTGTTGTGTTCTTATGCCACTTCATCCTCTGGACATTCTCTGTTCCAGGTGAACTTTTAAAGCATCTTTCAAGAAATAGTTTATGGACTCTGATTCAGTTTTTTAAAGGATTTTTAGGCACGATATAGCAGTGATTATTGGAAGGCATGATTTATTTGTATGTATTCTCTATTAGCATCGAAGAATTTAAGCTACTAGTGGTTCTTTTTTTTTTTAAATTAATCATCAACACTAGCTTTGATTGATGAGATTTTCGAAATTCGAGCATTTCTAGATCTTCAAGTTCAATCATCCATACTTGAGCCTTTTCCAAAGAATCATTGAATCTGGAGCACCGAACTTCTGTTCATTCCTCTTTGATAAAATATTATAAATTTTAATTTTGGAATATCACGTTTCTCTTTCATGGAAAACATCACTTACACGGAGGTAACAGCCTAACACATCAGTGAATGAAAGAGGATTAGTTTTTTGTGCTGCACTTCTATATTCATCATATTTTCTGCTTGTCCTAATTCTTAAGATACCTGCTCTATTTACAGCTCTAGTTTTGTTATGTTGCTCAACTTTGAAACCTGCAATTCATCAAACAATCAAGATAATTCTTGATTTAATTGGCTCAAATTTCCAATGACTTTTTTTCCTCCGTTATTCTAAACCAGTGATCGTAGTAATTGAAAATGAAAGAATTTCTGCCATTCATCCGGTCGAAACTCCACCGCTGCGGGAAGACATGGGCAATAACATCACTATCATCTTGGCAGCAACTACATTGTCCACTGCGCTCTCCTCTTCCAAAGCATCACAACTGGCTACATATCATAATCTCACCTGGTGAGTTTTGTGTTTTGCTTTCTTTAATGACGTTTCTTTTCTTAATAAACATAAATGGATTAGCGACAGATTCTTGGCAGAGCAGACATATTCTGTTCTTTTCCAATATAGACTAGCGAGAAAGTAAGCACCTGTAGACTTTGTTATCACGTCATGGGATAGCTATAAATGGATTTAGATTAATCCAGTTGTATTAGGACTTGTGGATTAGGTTCGAGAAGTTAAAACGTATTTATTGAAATCATCGATGAGAGAGAAAAAATCTTGAGATCATAGACCCAACTAGAGTCCATCCAATTAGTGGGGGCATCTCAGGGAGTGGGGTTCATCAAGCTAAAGTAAATACGAAATCTGGGGACAAATACTCATGCAATTCAAATCTATAGGCATCCTAAACGGCAATCATCATTCCATAATTGACCTCACAATCTACTCAATTCCAATTCTCCCATCGCAGCCCGTCTCGTTCGATCCCCACTCTCAAAAGCTTCAGTTCGAGTTGATTAACTGACCTCAACCAATGCTTAGGCGATAAGACGCAGACATTACAGGGCGGAATGTGAGGCCACTGTTGTCGAGATCACAACTCTAGGCAACGCCATTGTGAGTGGGAATGGACACCTCACGTTGTGTATCAATCTTATGGGGGAGATTGGTCCACCACGAAAAGGGCAACACCTCGCCAACCAGGATTGCCTGTTGCGCGATGTGATTAACCCTGATGGCTCAATCCCAAGCCTTGAACGGATAAGATTATTTCCAAAAGTAAGTTCACGTGGCCATGGACCCTGCAGTATTTGGGGCTCCCTACTCCTGATACTCTCGCTAGATCATCAAAGACAGCACCTTCTCCGCCTCTCTGAGCTTGAATGTGTCGTTTAATGGGTTTAATGTTTTGCTAAAACTCTAACAAAATGGATGACAAAGCTCAAGTTTTTATCCAACTCGTTGAGTGCTATTTTTCAAACTATCCAGCTCAAGGGAAAATTCTTTTCTAGGTCAGGTAAAATGCATCGTCTTCTTTTAATTTGACGATTCGACCAAAGATGTGATCTATCTTAATGCGATTATGGCTTCAACAGTTTCCACCAAATTAGTGACACCCCAGAGTCTCTACATTTTTCTTGATGTCGTTCGTTTCATTTCCTCTACCTGTTGCACGATAAAACACAGGCATGCAAGAAAAAAAAAACTTGGGTCTTTTTTGTTGATCATTCAATTTCATCCACCATGTTGTACGTCCACTTTTACCATCCGACACCAGGTGCGTCAGCTTTCCCGTGAACTTCGATTTTTTTAATGAAACAATAGTCCTTGAATTTCTCGTCATCTGATCAAGTTTCGTACATTATTCTGTGTATAATATAAAAATAATACATCACTGTGGTATTAGGATTATAACACATTGCAGGACTTCAATGATGGCTCCTCCGGTTAGATATAAATAGAAATAGAATTGTGTTTCTGAGCTTGTGGGTAGAGCCTGCAAAATTTAACGTGCTTTGATAAACTGTTGCTAGAAATTAGGAAGCAAAAAAGAAGAGAAATTATTAGTTTTCCGAAAGTTTAGTTCTTCTCTTTTCTTTGCAGTCTCTTTGCAATTCAAAAGTTTTCTCTGATTAAATTCTCTCTCTCCCTTATCTCACTCTCTACAATCTCCTATCCTTGTCGTGCATGAATAAAATATCAAATTCAAGAGGTTCCCTGCCATCTGATGGGCTATATCAATCAACACTTTGCTCCGGATGTAAAATATACACGCATAGTTTCAGTTTTCTAATCGAAGACCCACTCTAGCTTTGATCACTCAACTCAGGTACTACTTTCCTTTTATAACCTCTCCTTTTTTGTAGTTTTTGTTTTCAACAAGGTTAACACTTCTCTAACTTGATCATAAAATTGTCTTCCCTTAGCTGTATCGTTGTTGCCTGTTCCTTGGTTCGGACCCGAAATGCTTATTTCTTCCCTTTTCCTTTATCTTAGAAGTTCCGATAACTCTTCTTGCAGTAAACATGTTTTCACTTCTATCTCCTGCAATTTCAGTAATCGAAAGTTTCGTTAAAACATTCCTTGAAGAACGGTTGCCTTCTTCTTCGATTGAATATTGAAGTTTAGCTTGTCGGAGGCTATGTGGTCGTCGATGTTCTTGATTCTTCATAGTTGCCTGCCTTTGCTCTGAAAAGTCACCGTGATTTTGAATTTCTGACGTTGTTCGTCGATGGTTGAGCAATGAAAAATAAAATTCTTTTTTTAGGGAGATCGATAAGAATTGTCGCCCTTGTCGACTTTCGGCTTTTGTTGTCATATTTGATTTCTAAAACATCCGAGTTTCAAATAACGTTGTAAGAATCCAAAGTTTCTGGTTTTATTATGTTCGTAATTAATGTCCATCGTCTCACTCTCTCGAAACCAAGAGGTTTGGAATTGCTGACCGAGTTGACGACGCAAACCCACCTCACAAACTGTCTCAGTTTCTGATAAGCCTGGACTGGAGTAGGCGTTGCTTTCTAATTTTCATCCCTTGGACACTTCTGCCCTCAAAATACATGGATCTCTCGTACAAACTCCAGGGTTTGAATCAACCAACGTCTGTGGAATGACAAGAACACCCCTCACAATAAATGTCATCTCTGTTATCCGACTCCGGTGACTCCCCTCCAGTTCACCGCCATTTAAATCTATGGAACTTCCGCCATTGTTGTTTTACATAAAAAAACCATTTTTAAAAGCATTTACTGGAATTTTCTTGTTTTGTGAAGCAGGATGTTCTATACTGAAGTTCAGTCTGTGTAAGGATGATTGAAAGGATTGAACTTTCTTGTTCGAGACAGACGGAATAATGGACAATCCAGACAACTCGCCCGCGAGCTCATCGTCCCTCGTACCACCTCTTCCGAGAGACTCCCGAGGTTCTCTTGAAGTTTTCAATCCTTCTACTTACTCGTTCACATCTCGGCCGACGAACTCAGTTTTCCGACCGAGCCCGACATGGCAGAGCTGGATCGAGCCGCGTGATCGCTCGGAACCTGACAATTTCAAGCTCCCATCCAAATTAAGTGGTGCCGATGAAGAGATCACCTCATGGATGGCTCTCAAAGAACCTGCCCCAAAGCAACCACCACCACCATCAACTTCGGTTCAGAAGTCCATAGCTTCGATCATCAACGAAAAACTACAGGCGACGGCTTCGAAACCTGCAGACGAAATAGGCAACGCAGCTCAGCGAGCGGCGGAGTGGGGTCTGATGCTGAAAACCGATACAGAGACCGGAAAGCCTCAAGGAGTGGGAGTGAGAACTTCCGGCGGAGATGAGCCGAATATCGGAAAACCAGAGAATCCGAGAAGAATTTCGAACAACTCGGTTAGAAACTCCGCCGAGATTACGGACGACGGAGGCAGGGAACGAGGGTTTCCGAGAGTGTCAGAGGATTTGCGAGACGCATTATCGACGTTTCAGCAGACTTTCGTCGTCTCCGACGCCTCCAAACCTGATTATCCGATCATGTACGCGAGCGCCGGATTCTTTAAGATGACGGGTTACACGTCCAAAGAGGTCATCGGAAGAAACTGGTAAGTTTAACACGAGATAACTAAAAATAATAATTATCACTGCATGGGTAAATACCGTATTTGAATCATTATTACTTTTGCGTTGTATTTGATCTGGCTTTGTCGGGTCGGTTGGCAGTCGGTTCATGCAGGGATCCGACACAGACCCGGAAGATGTGGCGAGGATTAGGGAGGCGTTGCAGGCGGGGACGAGCTACTGCGGGAGGTTATTGAATTATAAGAAAGACGGGACGCCGTTTTGGAATTTACTCACCATTGCTCCGATCAAGGATGACGACGGGAAAGTTCTCAAATTTATTGGGTCAGCTCCTATCCCTGTTTTTTTTTTCTTTTTTTAATAATGTTTGGAAAATGGTCCCACGTATTGGTTGTCACTTGATTAACAGACTCTCTTCTTTTTTTCCGAATCGTCCTTAAAATTTAGATTGATCCTGAACCAGAAGAAATTCCGACCCAGAAAGCATCCAATTCATGTCCGTGTGATATTTTGCTTGCTTCTTTTTGTCATTAAACTTTAGATTTGACTTGTCGGAAATCGTAAAGTTGCCAAACGGTGTCGTTTTAGTTTGCGTTCCTTTCATTGGCTTCTCTTGAAAGAAAGCGATAGGAAGTGGGGCGAAGGGCAACCTCTGATCGCTGCTCTGTTTTTACGCACTGGCATAAGTTGTGCACGAAATGCATGTTTTGGGGAAGGAGAAAGATAATAGCAATGAGAATCTATGAAGATTCTCATATTAGAGAGTTATCTCTCAACTGTCATGAGAGACAACAGTGTGTTTTAAAGCAATCCACTCGATCGCCCATCATTAAAAACGAGAAAGGATAAGTGGGTATTGTCCCATGTCTCACCAATAATTTATCACCTTTAATTCCCGATTTTTTTTTCTTTTTGTGAAAAGACCAGGGGGTCTACTTTTCATGGTGACTTTTACCACCTTCTGATTATTGGTTGTCGGTGTATGATGCCGGAGGGAATGCCGGGAAAGAGAAACTAACGTCGGAATGTGATGCCGATCTTTGTTGTTGCTTTGGCAGAATGCAAGTGGAGGTTAGCAAGCATACTGAAGGGTTTAAAGAACAGATGATGCGTCCAAATGGATTGCCAGAGTCCTTGATTAGATATGATGGTATGGCAGTATCTTTCACCCAGATGACATTATTTAGTTTTAGCTGTTGCTGTTAATTTACAGGAAAATAACCTTAAATTGAAAAAATAATTTATGGGATGGATCAAATCGACCAATCTGTGACTAGAATTCAAGTGTTGGACTTGATTTTGCGCATTTTTAAACCTTAACCAATCCAAGATGCATGAAATCATGTCTAACTGCGTTTGGAAAGACTGATTTTTTTGCTTTTTTGCCCTCAATTTTACTGTCATGTTTTCTATAGACTGATTATTATTGATCTATTTTCAGCTCGTCAAAAAGATGTGGCGAAGAATTCAGTAACTGAACTGGTTCAAGCCATGAAGAGACCGCGATCGCTCAGTGAATCATCAAATCATCAAGAGTTTAGAAAATCAGGTGGAGGCGGTGTACAAGAAGAAAGACCAGAACCGGCAGTGAGGAGGAATTCGGAGAGTGTTGCTCCGAACTTACGAAACTCACAAGGCATTACTCGAAGATCAATGCAAAGCATTAGTGAATTGCCTGATAAGCAACAAAGAAAATCCATCAATCTCTCTTTCATGGGGTATGATATCTAAAGAACAAGTAACTATATATGCAGGCAATTATGCGTTCCTCACTAAACATGAATGCATTCCGTTCGTGTTTCAGGATGATTCGTAAAAATCAGCCGAATAGTGACAGCTTCGGTGATGGAGTAAATGTGGATTTTGATGAGAGCGATGACGACGATTATGACGATGATGAGAGGCCTGAGAGTTTTGATGACAAAGTTAGGCAGAGGGAGATGAGAAAGGGTATTGATCTTGCTACAACACTTGAGCGAATCGAGAAGAACTTTGTCATTACGGATCCAAGGCTGCCTGATAATCCTATTGTAAGATATCTGCCAAAGAAATATTGTCTCATTAATTGAATTCAAGATGCTAATCTTTGAAAGTTGTCAGATATTTGCTTCTGATAGCTTCTTGGAACTAACAGAGTACAGCCGAGAAGAGATCTTAGGAAGAAATTGCAGGTGTGATTCATAAGTTTGTTTGAAATTCTTGGGCAAATTTTAATTTTTTTTATTTAGATTCTTACAAGGGCCAGAGACTGATCGAGGGACTGTAAGGAAGATAAGGGAGGCTATTGACAACCAAGCTGAAGTTACAGTTCAGCTCATCAACTACACAAAAAGCGGTACCGGCACTTTGAAACTTCTCCATTTAAACATGGGAAGAAAGGATAACTCGAGAAGATTTCAAAATGTCCAAACTTTTTGCAGAGTAGAAAATCATGTTCTTATACCATCTGTGGTTACTCATTTCTTGCACTCGTTTCAGGGAAGAAATTCTGGAATCTGTTTCATCTACAACCTATGCGTGATCAAAAGGTTGTTTGACTCATGGACAGTGTTTATAGAATTGATCTGGTGAAAAATATCCTCAATTTTTTTCTTTGGGATCAGGGTGAAGTCCAGTATTTCATTGGAGTCCAACTAGATGGGAGCCAACATGTGGAGCCGCTTAAAAACTGTATTCCGGAAGATACTGCAATCGAGAGTGAAAAACTGGTGCGGAAGAATCTCGCCAAGCATCTTACTTCCTCTTTGTTTCTCGCATATCTTTTCTTAAGTTCTTTTTTTTTTCAATTTTGAATAAGCATCCTGGTCGTTGTTGACAAACCAGGTAAGAGAAACAGCAGAAAACGTTGATGAGGCAGTCAGAGAACTTCCAGATGCTAATACGGTAAGTTAAATTCTTAGTCCATTTCTTCAGAAAAATTCCATTATTTGTTACTTTGGCTCATGTTTTTTCGGATCCAGAAACCAGAAGATTTATGGATGAACCATTCCAAAGTTGTTAATCCAAAACCCCATAGGAGAGACACACCACCTTGGAAAGCTGTTCAGAAGGTATTCTTTATCATATTTGACACCAAGATCTAAGCTTTTCGTGAATCCGTTCATCGAATACAAATAAGTTATTTATACTTGCTTGTTTTAAGATAATGTTTTTTAGCAGATTCGAGCTAGTGGTGAAGAGATAGGCTCGAAACATTTTAGGCCAGTCAAACCTTTGGGATCTGGTGATACTGGGAGGTTATTCTCCTCTTTTCCTGTCTCTAAATTTGTCGGAATTACCGAAGCCAAAATGGTGTGTGAACCTAATGATATGGCTTCTTGGATTGCAGTGTGCACTTGGTGGAATTGTGTGGAACTGATCAATTATTTGCAATGAAGGCTATGGATAAGGGAGTCATGCTTAACCGTAATAAGGTATAGATCTTATCTTGGAAAAGTAATTTTGACTTTGTTTTGTTACATGAGATTAATTTTTCGGTTCTGTGTTGTGCCCTTTGTTCAGTTTTGAGATTCTTGTGTTTTTCAGGTGCATAGAGCTTGTGCTGAGAGAGAAATCCTGGACCTATTGGACCATCCTTTTCTTCCTGCTTTATATGCTTCCTTTCAGGTTGGAAACTCTGTTATACCCTGCAAATGCCTCATTTTTTTTTCATTTACATAGCGCTACTACCTGTAATCATTTATTGTTGCTTTCTTGGATGATTAAATCTTCTCTGTTTTCGAAAACAATCTTCAGTTTGTTTGCTTCAGTTTCTTTGTATGAAGTCAGTCCTGAATCAGGAATAATTTGCAGACAAAAACACACGTTTGTCTCATTACTGATTACTGCCCTGGTGGAGAACTCTTCATGCTTCTGGACAGACAACCAACAAAAGTCCTAAAGGAAGACGCTGTCAGGTAAAAAAACAAAAAACTCTAAGAAACAGGAAAAATACAGAAGAGGAGATTGTTGGGTTTGAAGAATATTTTGTGGTATTCTATTGACCAAACATAGTCAGATCTCGGATCGTTAAGTGTCGGATTATTACCGAGGTTTTTCACGTATAGTCCACGAGAAGAATCCTTCTATGAAAATTTCATTTCACTTCAGCTGAAATAAGATGATTTTCAATGTAGATTTTATGCTGCAGAAGTTGTCATTGCCTTGGAGTACCTCCACTGTCAAGGTACAGAACATTACCCTCTGCGGCTGCATCTCATCAACTTGTGGGATCTTATTTGTTTGCTTTTCAGGCATAATCTATAGGGACTTGAAGCCTGAAAACGTTTTACTCCAGGCCGACGGCCACGTGTTCTTGACGGATTTTGACTTGTCGTGTCTGACTTCTTGCAAACCTCAGGTGTTCGAACTGCTTTAATATCTCGACTTCACTAGCCGCATTCGAGGTTACAATATGGTCTAACTCCTCCCCCCTTTGCAGCTTTTGATGCCAACTACAAACGAGAAGAAGAAGAAAAAAAAGCATAAGAAAGCTCAACAAGCCCCTATATTTATGGCTGAACCTATGAGAGCGTCTAATTCTTTCGTCGGCACCGAAGAATACATCGCGCCGGTTTGTAATTTTTCTTACGTGTTTGACTATTGCGTTAGTATAATTCTTTGTTTTGGTTGCATAATCATGGACGTAAAATTCCTGCACTTTCCAACTTATTGCAGGAAATCATAACTGGGGCTGGCCATACGAGTGCTGTGGACTGGTGGGCATTGGGTAAATATGCTTTTGTTACTATCCAATAAACGTTGTGTGACTATTTTAAAAAAAAATTAAAGTGAAACCAGGAATCTAACAGCATATCTTGGATTTCTTCCAAGTCTTAATGTCTTTGTTTTCTTCAGGTATTCTTCTGTACGAGATGTTGTACGGATGTACGCCGTTTAGGGGAAAAACTCGTCAGAAAACATTCACCAATATTCTACAGAAAGATGTAAAATTTCCCAAAAATACGCAGGTATAATTCTTCGCACTTGTAGATGTCTTCTGTACTCAATTTTCGCCTAGTGGAACATTGAGACGCAAAGTTGAGTGCTGAGAAGCAAAGTCCCTTGGTGCAGGTTAGCCTCAGCTGCAAGCAGTTAATGTACAGATTATTACACAGGGACCCGAAAAATCGATTGGGATCGAGGGAAGGAGCGGGCGAGATCAAGCGTCATCCTTTCTTTCGCGACATAAACTGGGCACTCGTTCGATCCGCGGTAACGCAATGAACCTATGTAGTTAACAAGACGGCGTAGAACATGTAATGTTTCCTAATCTTTTTTTCTTTCAGAAAGCTCCTGAGCTCGAGGCTCCCCTTTTTGCGATGAAGGAAGCGGATGAGGAGAACGTGAAAGACGACGTAGATCCTGCTCTAAATGATCTCCGGGTCAATATTTTTTGAAAGGTCTTGTCTCCAATTTTCATCTTCTTCAAACTGTTGCTTGCATGGCTCGTGAATTGCTGCTCATTTCCAGGAAATATAATATTGTTAGGCTCTGGAGGTCCTTTTTATTTCAACACTACGCTATAAATCCTCAGTAACCCGTGCCTGTGTTTATATTGTGAGGTTTTGTTATTTGATAGTCAAATCTTTTATTCTTAGTTGTACGTGTTAGCCAATATCTTCTCAAATCGATTGCACGAGTCATTGGTTGACATTTTGAGATTAATATGAGTTAACCGAAAAAAGAACCGATACGAACAGTAGGTTCAGTTAAAATGTGTGATGTTATGAAAAAAAATTCTAGATATTAAGATGCAAGTTTAATATTTAATTGTTATTTTTTTTAATTATTATTTCCTTAAATCCTTAATTGTGACATATTATGATAGTTTTTTATTTTAAATTAAGTTAGTTTGTAACTTATTTATAGATATTAACCTTTCAAGGTTTATGAATAAATTAATCAAATTTATTTAATTATTATTTTTTTTTTTTTTGGTTTGTCTCTCTATAACAAGAAAAGTGGTGGTTGATCGTTCTATGAATAAATTCTCTGACAAAGATCCTAACATGCGAGGTCCCTAATCGAATTTCTATATTTAGGGTTGGAAAACAATTATTTGCATGCGGGGTTTGCTTTATCTTGCGAGTTACAAGTGTTTCCAGAATTTGAATAATAAAATGTTTAAATTGTTTTGATGTATTTATCATTTAGTTAAGGGTCAATATCGAATTCCAAAGATGGGTGACAGATATTTGAACTTTAATAAAATTGTTATAACAGGTAACGAAAATCATGATGGTAGAGTTTAAGCTAAAATTGTGTCAAAGTTAAGGTGTTTGAACTTTAATAAATTTGCAAGAACAATAAACAAAGATTAATTGGATGTACCAAAGGTCAATAGCAGCATCATCAAATTGATTCAAGAGCGCCGTTACTAAGTCACGTTCATCGATGAATGACAATTATTAACGAAGAATTATAATTGATTACAAGTAATATGCCTCAATCCTTCTCTCCCATTTGTGCCGAAGCTCCTCATAACTTTCCCGCCTGGATAGTTGACGTAGTCTATCAGATCTCCGTACTTTCTCCATAAAGCCATGTAATGTCTCCGGACTGTGTTGTCGTGCTATGGAACTATCGACGACTTTAGTCTGTTTTAGGTTAAGCAGAAGCTGACCAATGCACTCGTCAAATGTGTCCGGATCTGTATCAAAGTGTTCGTGGTCACATCGATTCTGTCCAGATCATAGCTGCGCACGATCCGAGATATAGATCGAATTCGCGGCTAGAAAAAGAAAACACTTCTCCTTGTCGTCTTCATTACTCAAAAGGAGGAATATGTTCCCCCAAAGCCTCCAAGCGTTCTAATGAGAGAATAGAGAAGAAAGTGAGATCTTCTCTTGAAGAAGGAGAGAAAAGAAAGCGTTTGTTGGAAATATAGGTGCAATATTTTTGTGCACAGAGAGTTATATGAAATGTGAATTTATGTTAGTAAATATTTTTTAGAATATTCAATTTTGAGAAGAATATTATAAATTCTTAACTCTTATACTTTCAAAGTATGATAAAGTATTCTTGGTATTTTTTAGATTGCAATTGCTATCATTTTTCATACAGTCTATTTAATGGTGTAATTGTATTGTTCAAATAAGTTATGCCTAGAATACTGAAATTTAAGTCGGACCGTTTGTGGCCTCTCTAGTCTTTCTTGATAATATACTTGGAAAGAGAATTGTCTTATGAGATTGCCAAAAGCGATCCATTCTGAGAATTGTCTGATCAATACTCTTCACATTAATTCAGTTATTCAATTATTTTCCCAATAGTTTGTAATGGCGCTTAGACTTAGAGCTATCATTACGTTTGCATGGGTGGATTTAACGTGGGAAATGTTGATGTTGAAGAATGTATTTTCACAACAAAGCTTCGAGAAAGAGAAAAATTGAATTGATATTCAAATTTTCCATCACAATGAAGTCCATTTATAGACCTCTTACATGACCCAAATAACTACTCTACTAAGCCACTAACTTTAAAACCAACCACTAACAAGTAAACTATCCACTAACATGTTAACCATCCACTGCATGTAAACTAACCACTAACACAACTTTGAATTAGTCTTCAACAAGAAATAGCAGCAGGGGTTGTGTGTTTATGTGTCCCAATAAACGTTGATGTTTCCATTGGTGGGAACGGGATGAGATGTATTCATGTAGTCGACGACGAAAGAGAGAATGAAGTGGAATTCGAGTTCAGGGTTGATCGGAATGTCGGAAAAGGTGACTTCTTTGTCTTCACCTCCGACGTATTCTCGGAAAAGCTTTGACGTAGTTGGTTTCACTCGGAGCAATGGCAAGTTTCTGCAGAGGCATATGAAAAGAAGAGAAAGGAGGAGTTTCTGCGGATCCATGACTGAGCCGAATGGAGAATACTCCTGGCATGAAAGCATTACATTATGGTCGTTGAGTGTCATAGGAAACAGAGATATCTTGAGATTATGGTCTGTTTTCTATATTTTAGCTCATAAATTGCTCTCAGAGTTGTCATCTTGGCTGGAGTTAGAAACTAAATGCCGGCTTTTGGGGCGGCAATTGTCAACTTGCTGTTCTTCGAGGCAACGAAATTTACCGTGAAAGCGAAAGGCTTGTAAAGTGTTTCCATAGGTTTTTATAGATACGATCAAATTCACTCTTTATTTTTGAGAGATGATAGCTTTTACCGTCTATTTTATTTTTTTAATCTTCTTAGTTTATGACGTGACATCAATTAATTAATCTAAAGTTGTTGGAATATAAGCTAAACATGCCCCTTGGGTTAGCTCTTTTATTATTACTTGTGTTAAATATTACCGGCCTTTTAGGGTTTTTGCTGGCAAGAAAGAGCAAGGCATTTATGCGTTGAAAAGGGATTAACCTTAATCACAAATATGCTTTGCTTTCCTCAAAACAAGAAGAAAACATCTCCATAATCAGATGTTATAAGTAAACTTTAGGGTCTTATGGCTCATAAGAACTTGTGTGACAATAATCTCAAATTTTCTAGGAAGAAAAGTGACTCGAAAATTAGGAATAGGAGAATTTCGTCACATACATATCAAATAAAAATAAAATACAAATAAAGGTGACTTTGTGTTCACTCTCTATTTTTAACTCTTACTCTTAATAATGTGTTAATCATTATTTGTGAGTCCTAAAAAACCACGTAGCACAACATGAGTTATTTTGAGTGAGAGTTTGCACAATTTTATTTTTAGACTGATCTCAAACTGTGATCTGTTGTTTAGGGAGGAGAATCTAACTTATAAGTCATCACCAAACTTCATTCCCGACTAACATATGCAATTAGTATTATAGAAAATAACTGGTTAATTAGCTTTGGTTTAAAGGTTAAAAAGATGAACTTTATGAGCATGAGAAGCAAAGAATAGGGAGTCCATAACAAGTTATAAAGCTAGTGGGATATAAGACGTATGATTGAGGTGAACTGAACAATGGGAATGTGTAGATGTAAAGGCACCTTCTCGTTTGCTTCCTCTCTCTTTCTTCTCTCTCTGTTAGCAGCTGCAGCTGAATCTCTCTCCTCAGAAACTACGGTATTTTGCCTTCTTCTTCATCGATTTCTACAGATATTTTGCAAGCCTTTCTTATTTTTCATGAACTATTGAAGTTGGCTAACCAATTTTTCAATTATACATAGTTGGAAACCCGTTAATTGGTACAACTAATGGTCCATTTTGAGTATTTGCATTTTGTCGTATTAAGTAATGTTCGTTCATCCTTGTAGGATAAGTGTTCCTACTCAGTAACGATACAAACGACGTGCACAAAGGGAGCAGAAACCTCTAGCAATATCAGCCTAAGATTTGGAGACACAAATTCTAATGACATTTTAGTGAAGCACTTAAACTCAAAGCACGTAAGATGGGTCGATCCTCTATACCCTCAAGTTCTCGACGATGTTCCGAGAAAGCCGTTTCAAGCTTGTACGATCAATCAATTTCAAGTAACGGGTAGATGCATAAATTCCCCAATTTGTTATTTGTATCTTAAGTTGGCCGGTGCCGACGATTGGAGGCCGGGTTTCGCTCAAGTCATACCGAACCAAAAGCCTCATTTCGGCTCAAATTATTTCTATTTCCGGCGATACTTGCCTAGGCATATTTGGCACGGCGTCGATCTTTGTGACGGGGAGGTAACTCCTTTTGGGATTAAGCATAAGAGGAAACTATTTGTAAATAATGTGAACTAAGTGCCTTTCAATTAGACATCATAGCTCTTTAATAAATATTAATTCATGTTTATCCTTAAAAACGTGAAAAAAAAACAAAAAATTAACTATTAGAAAAAAAAAAGAAATGATTGTTGTAATATTACATGAATAAAGCTTCATTTATATTCTATCTACTCTATAGTTTTACTCCCACGTGTATTAAATATTCAATTAAGATCTTAATGTAGACTATTTATAATTTATTAGTTTATCAATTGCGCAAATCAAAGTTTATTAATAAGAAATTTAAGAATTTAAAAAAAGAAAAGAAAGATGTAGCATCACACTTGTTACATTCATTGTTAACCATGGATAGGACCATTCACATTGAAACCAATTTAGTTTTCAATTTATTTGATACATACTCGTGTCAACATGACACGACGACTTCACATAGCTTGAACTTCAAGTTTGTTAATTGTGATAGAATTTAGTGTGACTCAAATTCGAAGTGCGTTGGACCAGACCTGTATATCAATATTAGGCTTTTTAGGAATTTTTAGTCATCTCAAATATCATAAGTATAATTATTTTCTTATTCTTCTTTGTGGTTTTGTCTTGTTTAAAATTTTCATGTAAATTTTGATATCTTTATTTTTTATATTTATTTATTTTTATTATTACAGTTGAACTGATCAGGTGAGTTCTCTTTCTTAATAAGTGTAACAAGTTTTGATCCTAGTTCAAGGTAAAACAATAAGAGTTTGAACTAAAAGTAGAATAAGTGGGAGAAGAAGGAAGATGGGGACGACATGATTAGGCAATGATGAAGACGGAATCTGTTATTTAAAGATGAGCTAAATAGGTCTGCAGGAGAAGCCCAATCATCGTCAATCACTGATGCAAGCACTGTGCTACACTTACAAACAACAGTACTTGGATTCAAATTTAGTTATAATTCAAATTTAGCTATAATTCAACCTTTAAAACCTTTCAATTATGTCTTCCATCTCTGATGGTAAAGCTTGTCGTTTGCTCGGCTTCTGCTGTACCTCTTCTGATGGAATATGACCAGTCGGGCTTGGGTTCCTGGTAAACACAGATCTTGTTTTATTGCTAGCTTTAGCATTGATATTTCTTCCTTTTTGTTTGTTTAGTCATTAATTCCGTAACCTCTCTGTAAAAATGGTTTTACCCACGTTAAAAATGGAAGTAATTAGGAGCAAAGTTTGAATTTTCTGGGGTGTTTATGGCTTGTATCGTGTAAACAAGAGTCCAGCAGCTTCGAATTTCACAAAACTGTAAAGAGGTGTTATCAGATGCCGTAGAAGTCTGCTTTCTTCATAAATGAGGTGAATAATTAGTTACATACGTTGAGAACCTGACATGGAATTCTTCTACAAAGGTGAATGTGGGGCCAAATCCTCATGCTCCCGCTGAAACTCCCAAGACCCTTCAACTTTCCCCATCACATCTTCCAATCTCAAAGACGAATGCAACTCCTCCGACTAAAAACTCTCTCTCTCGTTTAATTCTACGCAATGTGGTCTCACTTTGAAGATAGAACGTGAAGAGTCGTAAACTGCGGTTGACCTACGAATCTCGTCTTGTCCCTTGTGCTTTCTTCTTCTTAGAGAGGGTTTCGAGGAAAAAAAAGAATGGAAGTTAGAGATAGATCTTTACATTTCAACAAGCTGGAAAATTGGTAAAGAAGGATATAAAAAAACTAGACTTAGATTTCTTAAGTAAGATTTAAAAGAGTTCGGCAACATCGAACCGAACTCCTTTTATCGAGGAAAGCAAAATCCTTTGTTAATGCATATATCTCATTAAGTAATGACTATCATTTGTTAATACAGAATAAATCAATTTAAATGTTGGATAACAATAATATTATTTTAGAAGTCAAACAATAATAAAATTAATAATATTAATTTATCTCATAAAATATAAAAATAATTACAACAGATATTTTAAATTTTAAAAGTTATATTATATTAAAATAATAATAGTTTTAGTTTTATTATTTCCATCGTTTAAATTGAAAAGAATGTTATTCAAAAAGCCTTTAGAATCGTGTGTAGACCCTAGGGGAATCTCCAAGAATGAAGTCGTAGCTTCATTTCGGACCAATTCTTCCGACAATCAAGGAGACAGTATCTATTTCAAGAGTAAGTTTTTTATTTAATATTATTCAATTATTAGTTTTTAAGTTTTGTTTTCAGGTTGACCAAAATTTTAATTTTGTAAAAATAAATTAAACCGATCTGATTAATTTTTCTTTTAAAATACCAAACTAAACAACCCCACTCGATCGGATCAGTTTAGGGATGAGACACGTAAATTCAGATCGTGTTTTGAAAAAAAATAAATCTATGTTTATTTAATTAGATTCAAATTGAAATGAACTAATTAATCATATCTAGAATTGCACAAAGTTAAAAGCCGCTCAATTGTTTCAGTTTGACCAAAAAGGTAGACATGAAGTTATCTCATTCACGATACCAAACAAAAAGTACAAACATCCAGACTCAAGCATTTAAATACATAATCTAAAAAACTAACTCTCCCAAGAAATCAGGTCACGAATGCAGGCAAATTCAGGCGTCTTCCAGCTCGAGGGATCGTTTACTGGTCAGCAAATCTGCATTGGCAGTTCAGAAAGAATAAATCTCTTGAAAGAGAGCCAGCAGATAACCAAAAACAGTGATTCTAATCACAAGTTAAACTAACCCCAGTTCAGAAAGCTTCAAATGGGCCTCGGTATAATCAGCAAGGAATGCATCTTCGTTCTGGAACACATAAAAATCAGAAATTGCCATAAGTTCCCCAAGCCTCAAGCACCAGGTGGAAAACTCCACAAACCAGATCAGAAAAGGTACCAACCGCAGCATGAGCGGAAGGCCTGATCAGATAGAAGAGCCTTATCAGATGGCAATTTGAGAAGACCCTCTTTATCTCCACTCAAGAGTTCCCTGTTCAATTTTCAAAACATAGTAATTCTACAATTTAAGAACAGAGTAAAACAAGTGCAACCTATTCTTCTCATCAGAACAATTCCTCGAGATTTTAGGTAATTTATTACTCACACAAAATAAGAGTTGTCAAAAGTGCAAGGATTAGAAGTCCAAGGTCCCTCAAATCCAGACAGCTCCTTGTGTGCCTTCCCCTGTAAAGATTCATCAAAAATAAGCTTAGCATACACGACGACAACCTGGTGAAAAATAAGTCAGCTGATAGGAACATGCCACAGTGTGTGCTCCAGAAAGTGCAACAATATCCTGGTCACTAAGTCCCATTGCATAGAAAACATCTCTCAGATGATCAGAACCTGAAACATCAAAGCCAGTCAAAAACCAAAGTACTGATAGAACAGCAAACAAGTTCATATAATTTCAAATAGTTAGATTTCTAACCCTTGGTTGCGTCAGGTAGACGGCCCTCAGGAGGTGGAGAGGGCTTGTCCTGGTGATCAACAAGAAATAGAACTATAGTCATTGAAAAAAAAAACTTTCGCAGAGAAAACAGACAAAAAAAAGTAAAACTAACTAAACAAACGTTAAAACAGGACTAGACAAGAATCTATTAATCAAGCTGAATACTGAAACAGCACCAGTAAAATGCAGCTTCTATCTATTTTGGTCCCATTCGACC
Organism: Begonia fuchsioides; assembly: GCA_003255005.1. Taxonomy (NCBI): domain Eukaryota; kingdom Viridiplantae; phylum Streptophyta; class Magnoliopsida; order Cucurbitales; family Begoniaceae; genus Begonia; species Begonia fuchsioides. The sequence goes on along the minus strand of QAOC01028244.1, from coordinate 36,238 downwards.
TGTCTCATAATTTTAGCAACACCACTAATTACAATGCCTTTGAAAATAAACTATTCCATATTCACCCCAAAACTTAGAGATCTTCATTCAGCACCTACCACACCAAAAAATCTGCAACTAATCAAATAGATCACCACAAGACTAACTTTAAAATCTAATAATAGCATTCTAGACAACACTAGGCGCTTGCAAATCAAAGTGAAAGAAAAATTAATTGATTAAAACACGACAACAAGCGATCTTACAGTTTCTCAATTATATTAACGTTCGACAAGAAAATGCTAAATGAATTTCTCTTACCAGTCTACCAGGGTGAAAGGGTATCTCAGGCCCACCCGTAACTTCGACTCCGACAACTCCAGCCAGCTACAAGAAACAATTTAAGACCATAAAAATGAAATATACGATATTGCACCCCTTTACTCAAACACTTAGTACGTCAACTTCAGTTACTAAGTGGGGAAATAAACAATATGCACCTGATAGAAGTCAGCATAGGAGATAACTGGAACCTCCTTCTTGATGGGCTCCAACAGCCTCACGGCGATATCAAGACCATTATTAGCCTCATGAGCTTGCTCTTCCGCATACTTCATTGTTCCGAAAGGACCTCCAGTTTTGGTTTTCACGTCAAAGGTCCCAGCTGAGTGCCATCTGTAACCACACAAATCATTTTTCAGGCGAAAAGAAGATCAACGCTAAATCGTCGTAATGTTATCGACTAACGCGAGGCGGAGCATCAGAGGACCGCAGTTCTTCTCGGCAATGAGACTCCTGAGTTTCCTCTTGGCCTTCAGAACGGCCTTAAGGTACTCCTCGCTCACAATCGGATAGCACTTTCCCATGGCGCTGATTCTGGAAAAGCAAACACATGCAGACATCATTTTTAATTAGTAAGAACACATTTAAAAACAAGAATTATTCATAGCATCCATCGGCTAAACTGTATCTCAATATATAAAATCCGCATCATAGGAGCTACTAATTCGAAGATGAATTGAACATGGTACCAAATGAAGATGATCCAAAGATTAAACTGTAAAATCGAAGAGTCAATGACTTGATGCGCGTTTATCGCAGCTAGAGCGGGCAATCGAGCCGGCTCGAGCCCGGGAAAGGCTGGTTCGTCGACCCTGATGAGCCGAGCCTTTCGAGCCTGTCGAGCCTATTCGAGTTGGCTCTGTCGAGCTTTTTTAAAAAAAATTTGGCTCGAGCCGGCTCGCGAGCCTCGAGCCTAAACGAGCAAGCCGATCCGAGCCAGTCGAGCCTGTCGAGCCTAAACGAGCCGAGTCAAGAAAAAAAAAATTGTATATTGAAGTTGTATAACTTATTCGATATTATGTAATGACCAATTTATGCATATTGTTTTCTTCAAGCTAAAAAAAAATTTGCATGATAACATTTGTATGTATCGCCTCCATTACGCAAAAGAAATACGAAAACAATACCATCGAATAAATATCTCAAAGAAACTCGAAGACTTATTTCGAAACGTAGGTGGTTCCGTGGTTTGTAGAGTAAAGAGCAAGGGAAGTGATACGTACCACTACGTTTTAACTCGACGAGGGCGTCGGAAAGTGTCGTCGGACGTCTGAATGGCTCGTGCGGTCGACACTTAGATTTCGTTAACTTAAGACGAAACCCTCGCTGCTAGGGTTTTAAGTCGAAGCTCTGGTCGAATTGCGGTCGACACCTTTAACTTCGGTCGACCCCTACAACGCGCTCGATGGATATGCGGTCGACACATTAAATAGTGGTCGACTCCATAAAACTCTCTGGACGGAGATGCGGTCGACCCCGTATAATA